>JAECWR010000180.1:0-266851 GCA_018150935.1 Drosophila pruinosa
TTTTGATGCTTTTGATGTTTTTGATGTTTTGATGTTTTTGATGTTTTTGATGTTTTGATGTTCCTTTGATGTTTTTGATGTTTTTGATGTTTTTGATTTTTTGATGTTTTTGATGTTTTTGATGTTTTTGATGTTTTTGATGTTTTTGATGTTTTGATGTTTTTGATGTTTTGATGTTTTGATGTTTTTTGATGTTTTTGATGTTTTTGATGTTTTTTGATGTTTTTGATGTTTTTGATGTTTTGATGTTTTTGATGTTTTTTTGATGTTTTTGATGCTTTTGATGTTTTTGATGTTTTTGATGTTTTTGATGTTTTGATGTTTTTGATGTTTTTGATGTTTTTGATGTTTTGATGTTTTGATGTTTTGATGTTTTTGATGTTTTTGATGTTTTGATGTTTTTGATGTTTTTGATGCTTTTGATGTTTTTGATGTTTTTGATGTTTTTGATGTTTTGATGTTTTTGATGTTTTTTGATGTTTTTGATGTTTTTGATGTTTTTGATGTTTTTGATGTTTTTGATGTTTTTGATGTTTTTTGATGTTTTTTGATGTTTTTGATGTTTTTGATGTTTTTGATGTTTTTTGATGTTTTTGATGTTTTTGATGTTTTTGATGTTTTTGATGTTTTTGATGTTTTTGATGTTTTTGATGTTTTTGATGTTTTTGATGTTTTTGATGTTTTTGATGTTTTTGATGTTTTTGATGTTTTTGATGTTTTTGATGTTTTTTGATGTTTTTGATGTTTTTGATGTTTTTGATGTTTTTGATGTTTTTGATGTTTTTGATGTTTTTGATGTTTTTGATGTTTTTGATGTTTTTGATGTTTTTGATGTTTTTGATGTTTTTGATGCTTTTGATGTTTTTTGATGTTTTTGATGTTTTTGATGTTTTTGATGTTTTTGATGTTTTTGATGTTTTTGATGTTTTTGATGTTTTTGATGTTTTGATGTTTTTGATGTTTTTGATGTTTTTGATGTTTTTGATGTTTTTGATGTTTTTGATGTTTTTGATGTTTTGATGTTTTTGATGTTTTTGATGTTTTTGATGTTTTTGATGTTTTTGATGCTTTTGATGTTTTTGATGTTTTTGATGTTTTTTGATGTTTTTGATGTTTTTTGATGTTTTTGATGTTTTTGATGCTTTTGATGTTTTTGATGTTTTTGATGTTTTTTGATGTTTTGATGTTTTTGATGTTTTTGATGTTTTTGATGTTTTTTGATGTTTTTGATGTTTTTGATGTTTTTGATGTTTTTGATGTTTTTGATGTTTTTGATGTTTTTGATGTTTTTGATGTTTTTGATGTTTTTTGATGTTTTTGATGTTTTTGATGTTTTTGATGTTTTTTGATGTTTTTGATGTTTTTTGATGTTTTTGATGTTTTTGATGTTTTTGATGTTTTTGATGTTTTTGATGTTTTTGATGTTTTTGATGTTTTTGATGTTTTTGATGTTTTTGATGCTTTTGATGTTTTTGATGTTTTTGATGTTTTTGATGTTTTTGATGTTTTTGATGTTTTTGATGTTTTTGATGTTTTTGATGTTTTTTATGTTTTTTTGATGTTTTTGATGTTTTTGATGTTTTTGATGTTTTTGATGTTTTTGATGTTTTTGATGTTTTTGATGTTTTTGATGTTTTTGATGTTTTTGATGTTTTTGATGTTTTTGATGTTTTTGATGTTTTTGATGTTTTTGATTTTTTGATGTTTTTGATGTTTTTGATGTTTTTGATGTTTTTGATGTTTTTGATGTTTTTGATGTTTTTGATGTTTTTGATGTTTTGATGTTTTTGATGTTTTGATGTTTTTGATGTTTTTGATGTTTTTGATGTTTTTGATGTTTTTGATGTTTTTTGATGTTTTTGATGTTTTTGATGTTTTTGATGTTTTTGATGTTTTGATGTTTTTGATGTTTTTGATGTTTTTGATGTTTTTGATGTTTTTGATGTTTTTTGATGTTTTTGATGTTTTTGATGTTTTTGATGTTTTTGATGTTTTTGATGTTTTTGATGTTTTTGATGTTTTTGATGTTTTGATGTTTTTGATGTTTTTGATGTTTTTGATGTTTTGATGTTTTTGATGTTTTTGATGTTTTTGATGTTTTTGATGTTTTTGATGTTTTGATGTTTTTGATGTTTTTTGATGTTTTTGATGTTTTTGATGTTTTTGATGTTTTTTGATGTTTTTGATGTTTTTGATGTTTTTGATGTTTTTGATGTTTTTTGATGTTTTTGATGTTTTTGATGTTTTGATGTTTTTTGATGTTTTTGATGTTTTTGATGTTTTTGATGTTTTTGATGTTTTTGATGTTTTTGATGTTTTTGATGTTTTTGATGTTTTTGATGTTTTGGATGTTTTTTGATGTTTTTGATGTTTTTGATGTTTTTGATGTTTTTGATGTTTTTGATGTTTTTGATGTTTTTGATGTTTTTGATGTTTTTGATGTTTTTGATGTTTTTGATGTTTTTGATGTTTTTGATGTTTTTGATGTTTTTGATGTTTTTGATGTTTTTGATGTTTTTTGATGTTTTTGATGTTTTTTGATGTTTTTGATGTTTTTTTGATGTTTTTGATGTTTTTGATGTTTTTGATGTTTTTGATGTTTTTGATGTTTTTGATGTTTTTGATGTTTTTGATATTTTTTGATGTTTTTTGATGTTTTTGATGTTTTTGATGTTTTTTGATGTTTTTGATGTTTTTGATGTTTTTGATGTTTTTGATGTTTTTGATGTTTTTGATGTTTTTGATGTTTTTGATGTTTTTGATGTTTTTGATGTTTTTGATGTTTTTGATGTTTTTGATGTTTTGATGTTTTTTGATGTTTTTGATGTTTTTGATGTTTTTGATGTTTTTGATGTTTTTGATGTTTTTTGATGTTTTTGATGTTTTTGATGTTTTTGATGTTTTTGATGTTTTTGATGTTTTTGATGTTTTTGATGTTTTTGATGTTTTTGATGTTTTTGATGTTTTTGATGTTTTTATGTTTTGATGTTTTGATGTTTTTTGATGTTTTTGATGTTTTTGATGTTTTTGATGTTTTGATGTTTTTGATGTTTTGATGTTTTGATGTTTTGATGTTTTGATGTTGCTTTTGATGTTTTTGATGTCTTTTTGATGTTTTTGATGTTTTTGATGTTTTTTGATGCTTTTGATGTTTTCGATGTTTTGATGTTTTTGATGTTTTTGATGTTTTTGATGTTTTTTTGATGTTTTTGATGTTTTTGATGTTTTTGATGTTTTTGATGTTTTTGATGTTTTTGATGTTTTTGATGTTTTTGATGTTTTTTGATGTTTTTGATGTTTTTGATGTTTTTGATGTTTTTGATGTTTTTGATGTTTTTGATGTTTTTGATGTTTTTTGATGTTTTTGATGTTTTTGATGTTTTTTGATGTTTTTGATGTTTTTGATGTTTTTTGATGTTTTTGATGTTTTTGATGTTTTTGATGTTTTTTTGATGTTTTTGATGTTTTTGATGTTTTTGATGTTTTTGATGTTTTTGATGTTTTTGATGTTTTTGATGTTTTTGATGTTTTTTGATGTTTTTGATGTTTTTGATGTTTTTGATGTTTTTGATGTTTTTGATGTTTTTGATGTTTTTGATGTTTTTGATGTTTTTGATGTTTTTGATGTTTTTGATGTTTTGATGTTTTTTTGATGTTTTTGATGTTTTTTGATGTTTTTGCTGTTTTTGATGGTTTTGATGTTTCCTTGATGTTTTTTGATGTTTTTGATGTTTTTTGATGTTTTGATGTTTCTTTGATGTTTTTGATGTTTTTGATGTTTTTGATGTTTCTTTGATGTTTTTGATGTTTTTTGATGTTTTTGATGTTTTTTTGATGTTTTTGATGTTTTTTTGATTTTTGATGTCTTTGATGTTTTGATGTTTTGATGTTTTTGATGTTTTCGTTTTGATGTTTTGATGTTTTTGATGTTTTTGATGTTTTGATGTTTTGATGTTTTTGATGTTTTTGATGTTTTTGATGTTTTGATGTTTTGATGTTTTTGATTTTTTTGATGTTTTTTGATGTTTTTGATGTTTCTTTTGATGTTTTTGATGTTTTGATGTTTTTTTGATGTTTTTGATGTTTTGATGTTTTGATGTTTTGATGTTTTTGATGTTTTTGATGTTTTTGATGTTTTTGATGTTTTGATGTTTTTGATGTTTTTGATGTTTTTGATGTTTTGATGTTTTTGATGTTTTTTTGATGTTTTTGATGTTTTTGATGTTTTTTGATGTTTCTTTTGATGTTTTTGATGTTTTTGATGTTTTTGATGTTTTTGATGTTTTTGATGTTTTTGATGTTTTTTGATGTTTGATGTTTATGTTTTTTTTGATGTTTTTGATTTTTTTGATGTTTTTGATGTTTTTGATGTTTTTGATGTTTTGATGTTTTTGATGTTTTTGATGTTTTTGATGTTTTTGATGTTTTGATGTTTTTGATGTTTTGATGTTTTTGATGTTTTTGATGTTTTTGATGTTTTTGATGTTTTTGATGTTTTTGATGTTTTTGATGTCTTTGATGTTTTTGATGTTTTTGATGTTTTGATGTTTTTGATGTTTTTGATGTTTTTGATGTTTTGATGTTTTTTGATGTTTTGATGTTTTTGATGTTTTGATGTTTTTGATGTTTTTGATGTTTTTGATGTTTTTGATGTTTTTGATGTTTTTGATGTTTTTGATGTTTTTGATGTTTTTGATGTTTTTGATGTTTTTGATGTTTTTGATGTTTTTGATGTTTTGATGTTTTTGATGTTTTTGATGTTTTTGATGTTTCTTTGATGTTTTTGATGTTTTTGATGTTTTTGATGTTTTTGATGTTTTTGATGTTTTTGATGTTTTTGATGTTTTTGATGTTTTTGATGTTTTTGATGTTTTTGATGTTTTTGATGTTTTTGATGTTTTTGATGTTTTTGATGTTTTTGATGTTTTTGATGTTTTTGATGTTTTTGATGTTTTTGATGTTTTTGATGTTTTTGATGTTTTTGATGTTTTTGATGTTTTTGATGTTTTTGATGTTTTGATGTTTTTGATGTTTTTGATGTTTTTGATGTTTTTGATGTTTTTGATGTTTTTGATGTTTTTGATGTTTTTGATGTTTTTGATGTTTTTTGATGTTTTTGATGTTTTTTGATGTTTTTTGATGTTTTTGATGTTTTTTGATGTTTTTGATGTTTTTGATGTTTTTGATGTTTTTGATGTTTTTGATGTTTTTGATGTTTTTGATGTTTTTGATGTTTTTGATGTTTTTGATGTTTTTGATGTTTTTGATGTTTTTGATGTTTTTGATGTTTTTGATGTTTTTGATGTTTTTGATGTTTTTGATGTTTTTGATGTTTTTGATGTTTTTGATGTTTTTGATGTTTTTTGATGTTTTTGATGTTTTTGATGTTTTTGATGTTTTTGATGTTTTTGATGTTTTTGATGTTTTTGATGTTTTTTGATGTTTTTGATGTTTTTGATGTTTTTGATGTTTTTGATGTTTTTGATGTTTTGATGTTTTTGATGTTTTTGATGTTTTTTGATGTTTTTGATGTTTTTGATGTTTTTGATGTTTTTGATGTTTTTTGATGTTTTTGATGTTTTTGATGTTTTTGATGTTTTTGATGTTTTTGATGTTTTTGATGTTTTTTGATGTTTTTGATGTTTTTGATGTTTTTTGATGTTTTTGATGTTTTTGATGTTTTTGATGTTTTTGATGTTTTTGATGTTTTTTGATGTTTTTGATGTTTTTGATGTTTTTGATGTTTTTGATGTTTTTGATGTTTTTGATGTTTTTGATGTTTTTGATGTTTTGATGTTTTTGATGTTTTTGATGTTTTTTGATGTTTTGATGTTTTTGATGTTTTTGATGTTTTTGATGTTTTTGATGTTTTTGATGTTTTTGATGTTTTTGATGTTTTTTGATGTTTTTGATGTTTTTGATGTTTTTTTGATGTTTTTGATGTTTTTGATGTTTTTTGATGTTTTTGATGTTTTTGATGTTTTTGATGTTTTTGATGTTTTTGATGTTTTTGATGTTTTTTGATGTTTTTGATGTTTTTTTGATGTTTTTGATGTTTTTGATGTTTTTGATGTTTTTGATGTTTTTGATGTTTTTGATGTTTTTGATGTTTTTGATGTTTTTGATGTTTTTGATGTTTTTGATGTTTTTGATGTTTTTGATGTTTTTGATGTTTTTGATGTTTTTGATGTTTTTGATGTTTTTGATGTTTTTGATGTTTTTGATGTTTTTTTGATGTTTTTGATGTTTTTTGATGTTTTTGATGTTTTTTGATGTTTTTGATGTTTTTGATGTTTTTGATGTTTTTGATGTTTTTGATGTTTTTGATGTTTTTGATGTTTTTGATGTTTTTGATGTTTTTGATGTTTTTGATGTTTTTGATGTTTTTTGATGTTTTTGATGTTTTTGATGTTTTTGATGTTTTTGATGTTTTTGATGTTTTTGATGTTTTTGATGTTTTTGATGTTTTTGATGTTTTTGATGTTTTTGATGTTTTTGATGTTTTTGATGTTTTTGATGTTTTTGATGTTTTTGATGTTTTTGATGTTTTTGATGTTTTTGATGTTTTTGATGTTTTTGATGTTTTTGATGTTTTTGATGTTTTTGATGTTTTTGATGTTTTTGATGTTTTTGATGTTTTTGATGTTTTTTGATGTTTTTGATGTTTTTGATGTTTTTGATGTTTTTGATGTTTTTGATGTTTTTTGATGTTTTTGATGTTTTTGATGTTTTTGATGTTTTTGATGTTTTTGATGTTTTTGATGTTTTTGATGTTTTTGATGTTTTTGATGTTTTTGATGTTTTTGATGTTTTTGATGTTTTTGATGTTTTTGATGTTTTTGATGTTTTTGATGTTTTTGATGTTTTTGATGTTTTTGATGTTTTTGATGTTTTTGATGTTTTTGATGTTTTTGATGTTTTTGATGTTTTTTGATGTTTTTGATGTTTTTGATGTTTTTGATGTTTTTGATGTTTTTGATGTTTTTGATGTTTTTGATGTTTTTGATGTTTTTGATGTTTTTGATGTTTTTGATGTTTTTTGATGTTTTTGATGTTTTTTGATGTTTTTGATGTTTTTGATGTTTTTGATGTTTTTGATGTTTTTGATGTTTTTGATGTTTTTGATGTTTTTGATGTTTTTTGATGTTTTTGATGTTTTTGATGTTTTTGATGTTTTTGATGTTTTTGATGTTTTTGATGTTTTTGATGTTTTTGATGTTTTTGATGTTTTTGATGTTTTTTGATGTTTTTTGATGTTTTTGATGTTTTTTGATGTTTTTGATGTTTTTGATGTTTTTGATGTTTTTTATGTTTTTGATGTTTTTGATGTTTTTGATGTTTTTGATGTTTTTGATGTTTTTGATGTTTTTGATGTTTTTGATGTTTTTTGATGTTTTTGATGTTTTTGATGTTTTTGATGTTTTTGATGTTTTTGATGTTTTTGATGTTTTTGATGTTTTTGATGTTTTTGATGTTTTTGATGTTTTTGATGTTTTTGATGTTTTTTGATGTTTTTGATGTTTTTGATGTTTTTGATGTTTTGATGTTTTTGATGTTTTTGATGTTTTTGATGTTTTTGATGTTTTTGATGTTTTTGATGTTTTGATGTTTTTGATGTTTTTGATGTTTTTTGATGTTTTTGATGTTTTTTGATGTTTTTTTGATGTTTTTGATGTTTTTGATGTTTTTGATGTTTTGATGTTTTTGATGTTTTTTGATGTTTTTGATGTTTTTGATGTTTTTGATGTTTTTTGATGTTTTTGATGTTTTTGATGTTTTTGATGTTTTTTGATGTTTTTGATGTTTTTGATGTTTTTGATGTTTTTGATGTTTTGATGTTTTTGATGTTTTTGATGTTTTTGATGTTTTTGATGTTTTTGATGTTTTTGATGTTTTTGATGTTTTTGATGTTTTTGATGTTTTTTGATGTTTTTGATGTTTTTTGATGTTTTTTGATGTTTTTGATGTTTTTGATGTTTTTGATGTTTTTGATGTTTTTTGATGTTTTTGATGTTTTTGATGTTTTTGATGTTTTTGATGTTTTTGATGTTTTTGATGTTTTTGATGTTTTTGATGTTTTTGATGTTTTTGATGTTTTTGATGTTTTTGATGTTTTTGATGTTTTTGATGTTTTTGATGTTTTTGATGTTTTTGATGTTTTTGATGTTTTTGATGTTTTTGATGTTTTTGATGTTTTTGATGTTTTTGATGTTTTTTGATGTTTTTGATGTTTTTGATGTTTTTGATGTTTTTTGATGTTTTTGATGTTTTTGATGTTTTTGATGTTTTTTGATGTTTTTGATGTTTTTGATGTTTTTGATGTTTTTGATGTTTTTTGATGTTTTTGATGTTTTTGATATTTTTGATGTTTTTGATGTTTTTGATGTTTTTGATGTTTTTGATGTTTTTGATGTTTTTGATGTTTTTTGATGTTTTTTGATGTTTTTGATGTTTTGATGTTTTTGATGTTTTTGATGTTTTTGATGTTTTTGATGTTTTTGATGTTTTTGATGTTTTTGATGTTTTTGATGTTTTTGATGTTTTTGATGTTTTTGATATTTTGATGTTTTTGATGTTATTGATGTTTTTGATGTTTTTGATGTTTTTGATGTTTTGATGTTTTTTGATGTTTTTGATGTTTTTGATGTTTTTGATGTTTTTGATGTTTTTGATGTTTTTGATGTTTTTGATGTTTTTGATGTTTTTGATGTTTTTTGATGTTTTTTGATGTTTTTTTGATGTTTTTTGATGTTTTTGATGTTTTTGATGTTTTTTATGTTTATGATGTTTTTTGATGTTTTTGATGTTTTTGATGTTTTTGATGTTTTTGATGTTTTTGATGTTTTGATGTTTTTGATGTTTTTGATGTTTTTGATGTTTTGATGTTTTTGATGTTTTTGATGTTTTTGATGTTTTTGATGTTTTTGATGTTTTTGATGTTTTTGATGTTTTTTATGTTTTTTGATGTTTTTTATGTTTTTGATGTTTTTGATGTTTTTTGATGTTTTTTGATGTTTTTGATGTTTTTGATGTTTTTGATGTTTTTGATGTTTTTGATGTTTTTTTGATGTTTTTGATGTTTTTGATGTTTTTGATGTTTTTTGATGTTTTTGATGTTTTTTGATGTTTTTTGATGTTTTTGATGTTTTTGATGTTTTTGATGTTTTTGATGTTTTTGATGTTTTTGATGTTTTTGATGTTTTTGATGTTTTTGATGTTTTTGATGTTTTTGATGTTTTTGATGTTTTTGATGTTTTTGATGTTTTTGATGTTTTTGATGTTTTTGATGTTTTGATGTTTTTGATGTTTTTGATGTTTTTGATGTTTTTGATGTTTTTGATGTTTTTGATGTTTTTGATGTTTTTGATGTTTTTGATGTTTTTGATGTTTTTGATGTTTTTGATGTTTTTGATGTTTTTGATGTTTTTGATGTTTTTGATGTTTTTGATGTTTTTGATGTTTTTGATGTTTTTTATGTTTTTGATGTTTTTGATGTTTTTGATGTTTTTGATGTTTTTGATGTTTTTGATGTTTTTGATTTTTTTGATGTTTTTGATGTTTTTGATGTTTTTGATGTTTTTGATGTTTTTGATGTTTTTGATGTTTTTGATGTTTTTGATGTTTTTGATGTTTTTGATGTTTTTGATGTTTTTTATGTTTTTTATGTTTTTGATGTTTTTGATGTTTTTGATGTTTTTGATGTTTTTGATGTTTTTGATGTTTTTGATGTTTTTGATGTTTTTGATGTTTTTGATGTTTTTGATGTTTTTGATGTTTTTGATGTTTTTGATGTTTTTGATGTTTTTTGATGTTTTTGATGTTTTTGATGTTTTTGATATTTTTGATGTTTTTGATGTTTTTGATGTTTTTGATATTTTTTGATGTTTTTGATGTTTTTGATGTTTTTGATGTTTTTGATGTTTTTGATGTTTTTGATGTTTTTGATGTTTTTGATGTTTTGATGTTTTTTGATGTTTTTGATGTTTTTGATGTTTTTTGATGTTTTTGATGTTTTTGATGTTTTTGATGTTTTTGATGTTTTTGATGTTTTTGATATTTTTTGATGTTTTTGATGTTTTTGATGTTTTTGATGTTTTTAATGTTTCTTATATTTATGATGTTTTTTATGTTTTTGATGTTTTGCTGTTTTTTGATATTTTTGATGTTTTTGATATTTTTGATGTTTTTGATGTTTTTATGTTTTCTATGTTTATTATGTTTTTGATGTTTTTGATATTTTTGATGTTTTTGATGTTATTGATTGTTTTTGATGTATTTGATGTTTTTTGATGTTTTTGATGTTTGTGATGTTTTTGATGATTTTTTTGATGTTTTGATGATTTTGATGTTCTTGATATTTTTGATGTTTTTGATATTTTGATGTTTTTATGTTTTCTATGTTTATTATGTTTTTGATGTTTTTGATGTTATTGATGTTTTTGATATATTTGATGTTTTGATGTTTTTGATGTTTTTGATGTTTTCGATATTTTGATTTTTTTGATGTTATTGATGTTTTGATATATTTGATGTTTTTGATGTTTTTGATGTTTTCGATATTTTGATTTTTTTGATGTTTTTGATGTTTTGTTGTTTTTGATGTTTTTGATGTTTTTGATGTTCTTGATATTTTTGATGTTTTTGATGTTATTGATGTTTTTGATGTTTTTGATGTTTTTGATGTTTTTGATGTTTTCGATATTTTGATTTTTTTGATGTTATTGCTGTTTTTGATATATTTGATGTTTTTGATGTTTTTGATGTTTTTGATATTTTTGATGTTTTTGATGTTTTGATGTTTTGATGTTTTTGATGTTTTGATGTTTTTGATGTTTTTGATGTTTTTGATGTTTTTGATGTTTTTTGATGTTTTTGATGTTTTTGATGTTTTTGATGTTTTTGATGTTTTTGATGTTTTTGATGTTTTTGATGTTATTGATGTTTTGATATTTTTGATGTTTTTGATGTTTTCAATATTTTGATTTTTTTGATGTTTTGTTGTTTTTGATGTTTTTATGTTATTTATGTTTATTATGTTTTTGATGTTTTTAATGTTTTTTATATTTATGATGTTTTTGATGTTTTTGATTTTTTGCTGTTTTTGATGTTTTTGATGTTCTTGATATTTTTGATGTTTTTGATGTTATTGATGTTTTTGATGTTTTTATGTTTTTTATGTTTATTATGTTTTTGATGTTTTTGATGTTTTTGATGTTTTTGATGTTTTTATGATTTTTATGTTTATTATGTTTTTGATGTTTTTGATGTTTTTGATGTTTTTGATGTTTTTGATGTTTTTGATGTTTTTGATGTTTTTGATGTTTTTAATGTTTTTATGTTTATGATGTTTTTGATGTTTTTGATGTTTTTGATATTTTTGATGTTTTTGATATTTTTGATGTTTTTGATGTTATTGATGTTTTTGATATTTGTGATGTTTTTGATGTTTATGATGTTTATGATGTTTGTGATGTTTTTGATGTTTTGATGTTTTTTGATGTTTTTGATGTTTTTTATGTTTTTGATGTTTTTGATGTTTTTGATGTTTTTGATATTTTTGATGTTTTTGATGTTTTTGATATTTTTGATGTTTTTGATGTTTTTGATGTTTTTGATGTTTTTGATGTTTTTGATGTTTTTGATGTTATTTATGTTTATTATGTTTTGATGTTTTTAATGTTTCTTATATTTATGATGTTTTTTATGTTTTTGATGTTTTGCTGTTTTTGATATTTTTGATGTTTTTGATATTTTTGATGTTTTTGATGTTTTTATGTTTTCTATGTTTATTATGTTTTTGATGTTTTTGATGTTTTGATATTTTTGATGTTTTTGATGTTATTGATGTTTTGATGTATTTGATGTTTTTGATGTTTTTGATGTTTGTGATGTTTTTGATGATTTTGATGTTTTTGATGTTTTTGATGATTTTGATGTTCTTGATATTTTTGATGTTTTTGATATTTTTGATATTTTTGATGTTTTTATGTTTTCTATGTTTATTATGTTTTTGATGTTTTTGATGTTATTGATGTTTTTGATATATTTGATGTTTTGATGTTTTTGATGTTTTTGATGTTTTCGATATTTTGATTTTTTTGATGTTATTGATGTTTTTGATATATTTGATGTTTTTGATGTTTTTGATGTTTTCGATATTTTGATTTTTTGATGTTTTTGATGTTTTGTTGTTTTTTGATGTTTTTGATGTTTTTGATGTTCTTGATATTTTTGATGTTTTTGATGTTATTGATGTTTTTGATGTTTTTGATGTTTTTGATGTTTTTGATGTTTTTGATGTTTTCGATATTTTGATTTTTTTGATGTTATTGATGTTTTTGATATATTTGATGTTTTTGATGTTTTTGATGTTTTTGATATTTTTGATGTTTTTGATGTTTTTGATGTTTTTGATGTTTATGATGTTTGTGATTTTTTTGATGTTTTTAATGTTTTTGATGTTTTTGATGTTTTTGATGTTTTTGATGTTTTTGATGTTTTTGATGTTTTTGATGTTTTTGATGTTTTTGATGTTTTTGATGTTTTGATGTTTTTGATATTTTTGATGTTGTTGATGTTTTTGATATTTTTGATGTTTTTGATGTTTTCGATATTTTGATTTTTTTTGATGTTATTGATGTTTTTGATATATTTGATGTTTTTGATGTTTTTGATATTTTTGATGTTTTTGATGTTTTTGATGTTTTCGATAGTTTGATTTTTTTTTATGTTTTGTTGTTTTTGATGTTTTGTTGTTTTTGATGTTTAGATGTTATTTATGTTTATTATGTTTTTGATGTTCTTAATGTTTTTTATATTTATGATGTTTTTGATGTTTTTGATGTTTTTATGTTTTTTATGTTTATTATGTTTTTGATGCTTTTGATGTTTTTATGTTTTTTATGTTTATTATGTTTTTGATGTTTTTGATGTTTTTGATGTTTTTGATGTTTTTGATGTTTTTGATGTTTTTGATGTTTTTGATGTTTTTAATGTTTTTTATGTTTATGATGTTTTTGATGTTTTTGATGTTTTTGATGTTTTTGATGTTTTTGATGTTTTTGATATTTTTGATGTTTTTGATGTTATTGATGTTTTTGATATTTGTGATGTTTTTGATGTTTATGATGTTTATGATGTTTGTGATGTTTTTGATGTTTTTGATGTTTTTGATGTTTTTGATGTTTTTGATGTTTTGATGTTTTTGATGTTTTTGATGTTTTTGATGTTTTTGATGTTTTGATGTTTTTGATGTTTTTGATGTTTTTGATGTTTTTGATGTTTTTGATGTTTTTGATGTTTTTGATGTTTTGATGTTTTTGATGTTTTTGATGTTTTTGATGTTTTGATATTTTTGATGTTTTTGATGTTATTGATGTTTTGATATTTTTGATGTTTTTGATGTTTTCAATATTTTGATTTTTTTGATGTTTTGTTGTTTTTGATGTTTTTATGTTATTTATGTTTATTATGTTTTTGATGTTTTTAATGTTTTTTATATTTATGATGTTTTTGATGTTTTTGATTTTTTGCTGTTTTTGATGTTTTTGATGTTCTTGATATTTTTGATGTTTTTGATGTTATTGATGTTTTTGATGTTTTTATGTTTTTTTATGTTTATTATGTTTTTGATGTTTTTGATGTTTTTGATGTTTTTATGATTTTTATGTTTATTATGTTTTTGATGTTTTTGATGTTTTTGATGTTTTTGATGTTTTTGATGTTTTTGATGTTTTTGATGTTTTTAATGTTTTTATGTTTATGATGTTTTTGATGTTTTTGATGTTTTTGATGTTTTTGATATTTTTGATGTTTTTGATATTTTTGATGTTTTTGATGTTATTGATGTTTTTGATATTTGTGATGTTTTTGATGTTTATGATGTTTATGATGTTTGTGATGTTTTTGATGTTTTTGATGTTTTTGATGTTTTTGATGTTTTTGATGTTTTTGATGTTTTTGATGTTTTTGATGTTTTTGATATTTTTGATGTTTTTGATGTTTTTGATATTTTTGATGTTTTTGATGTTTTTGATGTTTTTGATGTTATTTATGTTTATTATGTTTTTGATGTTTTTAATGTTTCTTATATTTATGATGTTTTTTATGTTTTTGATGTTTTGCTGTTTTTGATATTTTTGATGTTTTTGATATTTTTGATGTTTTTGATGTTTTTATGTTTTCTATGTTTATTATGTTTTTGATGTTTTTGATGTTATTGATGTTTTTGATATATTTGATGTTTTGATGTTTTTGATGTTTTTGATGTTTTCGATATTTTGATTTTTTTGATGTTTTTGATGTTTTTGATGTTTTTGATGTTTTTGATGTTTTTGATGATTTTGATGTTCTTGATATTTTTGATGTTTTTGATATTTTTGATGTTTTTGATGTTTTTATGTTTTCTATGTTTATTATGTTTTTGATGTTTTTGATGTTATTGATGTTTTTGATATATTTGATGTTTTGATGTTTTTGATGTTTTTGATGTTTTCGATATTTTGATTTTTTTGATGTTATTGATGTTTTTGATATATTTGATGTTTTTGATGTTTTTGATGTTTTCGATATTTTGATTTTTTTGATGTTTTTGATGTTTTGTTGTTTTTGATGTTTTTGATGTTTTTGATGTTCTTGATATTTTTGATGTTTTTGATGTTATTTATGTTTTTGATGTTTTTGATGTTTTTGATGTTTTTGATGTTTTCGATATTTTGATTTTTTTGATGTTATTGATGTTTTTGATATATTTGATGTTTTTGATGTTTTTGATGTTTTTGATATTTTTGATGTTTTTGATGTTTTTGATGTTTTTGATGTTTTCAATATTTTGATTTTTTTGATGTTTTGTTGTTTTTGATGTTTTTGATGTTTTTGATGTTTATGATGTTTGTGATTTTTTTTGATGTTTTTAATGTTTTTGATGTTTTTGATGTTTTTGATGTTTTTGATGTTTTTGATGTTTTTGATGTTTTTGATGTTTTTGATGTTTTTGATGTTTTGATGTTTTTGATATTTTTGATGTTGTTGATGGTTTTGATATTTTTGATGTTTTTGATGTTTTTGATGTTTTCGATATTTTGATTTTTTTTGATGTTATTGATGTTTTTGATATATTTGATGTTTTTGATGTTTTTGATATTTTTGATGTTTTTGATGTTTTTGATGTTTTCGATAGTTTGATTTTTTTTGATGTTTTTGATGTTTTGTTGTTTTTGATGTTTTGTTGTTTTTGATGTTTAGATGTTATTTATGTTTATTATGTTTTTGATGTTCTTAATGTTTTTTATATTTATGATGTTTTTGATGTTTTTGATGTTTTTAATGTTTTTTATGTTTATGATGTTTTTGATGTTTTTGATGTTTTTGATGTTTTTGATGTTTTTGATGTGTTTGAAGTTTTTGATGTTTTGTTGTTTTGAATTTTTTGATTATTTTGATGTTTTCGATGGTTTTGATGTTTTTGATGTCTTGATGTTTTGTTGTTTTTGATGTTTTTGATTATTTTGATGTATTTTTTATGCTTATGATGTTTATGATGTTTATGATGTTTTTGATATTTTTGATGTTTATGATGTTTTGATGTTTTTGATGTTTTTGATGTTTTTGATATTTTTGATGTTTTTAATGTTTTCAATGTTTTTAGTGTTTTTGATGTTTTGTTGTTTTTTATGTTTTTAATGTTTTTTAATTTTTTTAATGTTTGTTTTAATGTTTTTGATGTTTTGGATGTTTTTGATGTTTTTGATGATTTTGATGTTTTGGATGTTTTTGATGTTTTATATGTTTTTGATGTTTTTGATGTTTTTAATGTTTTTGATGTTTTTGATGTTTTTATGTTTTTTATGTTTATTATGTTTTTGATGTTTTTGATGTTTTTAATGTTTTTTATGTTTATGATGTTTTTGATGTTTTTGATGTTTTTGATGTTTTTGATGTTTTTGATGTGTTTAATGCTTTTATGTTTTTTATGTTTATTATGTTTTTTGATGTTTTTGATGTTTTTAATGTTTTCAATGTTTTTAGTGTTTTTGATGTTTTGTTGTTTTTTATGTTTTTAATGTTTTTTAATTTTTTTAATGTTTGTTTTTATGTTTTTGATGTTTTTGATGTTTTTATGTTTTTTATGTTTATTATGTTTTTGATGTTTTTAATGTTTTTATGTTTATGATGTTTATGATGTTTATGATGTTTATGATGTTTTTGATGTTTTTGATGTTATTGATGTTTTTGATGTTTTTGATGTTTTTGATGTTTTTAATGTTTTTGATGTTTTTATGTTTTTTATGTTTATTATGTTTTTGATGTTTTTGATGTTTTTGATGTTTTTAATGTTTTTTGTGTTTATGATGTTTATGATGTTTTTGATGTTTTTGTTGTTTTTGATGTTTTTTATGTTTTTGATGTTTTTGATGTTTTTGATGTTATTGATGTTTTTGATGTTTTTGATGTTTTTGATGTTTTTAATGTTTTTGATGTTTTTATGTTTTTTATGTTTATTATGTTTTTGATGTTTTTGATGTTTTTGATGTTTTTAATGTTTTTTGTGTTTATGATGTTTATGATGTTTATGATGTTTTTGATGTTTTTGTTGTTTTTGATGTTTTTTATGTTTTTGATGTTTTTGATGTTTTTGATGTTTTTGATGTTTTTGATGTTTTTGATGTTTTTAATGTTTTTTATGTTTATGATGTTTATGATGTTTATGATGTTTATGATGTTTTTGATGTTTTGATGTTATTGATGTTTTTGATGTTTTGATGTTTTTGATGTTTTTAATGTTTTTGATGTTTTTATGTTTTTATGTTTATTATGTTTTTGATGTTTTTGATGTTTTGATGTTTTTGATGTTTTTGATGTTTTTGATGTTTTTGATGTTTTTGATGTTTTTAATGTTTTTTGTGTTTATGATGTTTATGATATTTTTGATGTTTTTGATGTTGTTGATGTTTGTGATGTTTTTGATGTTTTTGATGTTTTTGATGTTTTTGATGTTTTTGATGTTTTTGATGTTTTTGATTATTTTGATGTTTTTGATGTTTTTGATGTTTTTGATGTTTTTGATGTTTTTGATATTTTTGATGTTTTTGATGTTTTTGATATTTTTGATGTTTTTGATGTTTTTGATGTTTTTGATGTTATTTATGTTTATTATGTTTTTGATGTTTTTAATGTTTCTTATATTTATGATGTTTTTTATGTTTTTGATGTTTTGCTGTTTTTGATATTTTTGATGTTTTTGATGTTTTTGATGTTTTTGATGTTTTTGATGTTTTTGATGTTTTTAATGTTTTTTATGTTTATGATGTTTATGATGTTTTTGATGTTTTTGATGTTTTTGATGATTTTGATGTTTTTAATGTTTTTTATGTTTATGATGTTTATGATGTTTATGATGTTTTTGATGTTTTTGATGTTATTGATGTTTTTGATGTTTTTGATGTTTTTGATGTTTTTAATGTTTTTGATGTTTTTATGTTTTTTATGTTTATTATGTTTTTGATGTTTTTGATGTTTTTGATGTTTTTGATGTTTTTGATGTTTTTGATGTTTTTGATGTTTTTGATGTTTTTAATGTTTTTTGTGTTTATGATGTTTATGATATTTTTGATGTTTTTGATGTTGTTGATGTTTGTGATGTTTTTGATGTTTTTGATGTTTTTGATGTTTTTGATGTTTTTGATGATTTTGATGTTTTTGATGTTTTGCTGTCTTTGATATTTTTGATGTTTTTGATGTTTTTGATGTTTTTGATGTTTTTGATGTTTTTGATGTTTTTATGTTTTTTATGTTTATTATGTTTTTTATGTTTATGATCTTTTTGATGTTTATGATGTTTTTGATGTTTTTGATGTTTTTGATGTTTTTGATGTTTTTTATGTTTTTTATGTTTTTGATGTTTTGCTGTTTTTGATATTTTTGATGTTTTTGATGTTTTTGATGTTTTTGATGTTTTTGATGTTTTTGATGTTTTTGATGTTTTTAATGTTTTTTATGTTTATGATGTTTATGATGTTTTTGATGTTTTTGATGTTTTTGATGATTTTGATGTTTTTGATGTTTTTGAGGATTTTGATGTTCTTGATATTTTTGATGTTTTTGATGTTTTTATGTTTTCTATGTTTATTCTGTTTTTGATGTTTTTGATGTTTTTGATGTTTTTGATGTTTTTGATGTTTTTGATATTTTTTATGTTTTTGATGTTTTGCTGTTTTTGATATTTTTGATGTTTTTGATGTTTTTGATGTTTTTGATGTTTTTGATGTTTTTGATGTTTTTGATGTTTTTAATGTTTTTTATGTTTATGATGTTTATGATGTTTTTGATGTTTTTGATGTTTTTGATGATTTTGATGTTTTTGATGTTTTTGAGGATTTTGATGTTCTTGATATTTTTGATGTTTTTGATGTTTTTATGTTTTCTATGTTTATTATGTTTTTGATGTTTTTGATGTTTTTGATGTTTTTGATGTTTTTGATATTTTTGATGTTTTTGATGTTATTGATGTTTTTGATATATTTGATGTTTTTGATGTTTTTGATGTTTTTGATGTTTTTAATATTTTTGATGTTTTTGATGTTTTTGATATTTTTGATGTTTTTGATGTTTTTGATGTTTTCGATATTTTGATTTTTTTGATGTTTTTGATGTTTTGTTGTTTTTGATGTTTTGTTGTTTTTGATGTTTAGATGTTATTTATGTTTATTATGTTTTTGATGTTCTTAATGTTTTTTATATTTATGATGTTTTTGATGCTTTTGATGTTTTGATGCTTTTAATGTTTTTAATGTTTTTGATGTTTTTGATGTTTTTGAAGTTTTTGATGATTTGTTGTTTTTGAATTTTTTGATTATTTTGATGTTTTTAATGGTTTTGATGTTTTTGATGTCTTGATGTTTTGCTGTTTTTGATGTTTTTGATTATTTTGATGTATTTTTTATGCTTATGATGTTT
The DNA here is from genome assembly GCA_018150935.1 of Drosophila pruinosa. Lineage (NCBI taxonomy): Eukaryota > Metazoa > Arthropoda > Insecta > Diptera > Drosophilidae > Drosophila > Drosophila pruinosa. Next base: position 18,955 of record JAECWR010000180.1, read on the forward strand.
ATGATGTTTTTTATATTTTTGATGTTTTGATTTTTTGATGTTTTTGATGTTTTTGATGTTTTCGATATTTTGATTTTTTTGATGTTTTTGATGTTTTGTTGTTTTTGATGTTTTTGATGTTTTTGATGTTTTTGATATTTTTGATGTTTTTGATGTTTTTGATGTTTTTGATGTTTTTGTTGTTTTTGATGTTTTTGATATTTTGATTTTTTTGATGTTATTGAAGTTTTTGATATATTTGATGTTTTTGATGTTTTTGATGTTTTTGATATTTTTGATGTTTTTGATGTTTTTGATGTTTTTAATGTTTTCAATATTTTGATTTTTTTGATGTTTTGTTGTTTTTGATGTTTTGATGTTTATGATGTTTGTGATTTTTTTGATGTTTTTAATGTTTTTGATGTTTTTGATGTTTTTGATGTTTTTGATGTTTTTGATGTTTTTGATGTTTTGATGTTTTTGATGTTTTTGTTGTTTTTGATGTTTTTTATGTTTTTGATGTTTTTGATGTTTTTGATGTTTTTGATGTTTTTGATGTTTTTAATGTTTTTTATGTTTATGATGTTTATGATGTTTATGATGTTTATGATGCTTATGATGTTTTTGATGTTTTTGATGTTATTGATGTTTTTGATGTTTTTGATGTTTTTGATGTTTTTAATGTTTTTGATGTTTTTATGTTTTTTATGTTTATTATGTTTTTGATGTTTTTGATGTTTTTGATGTTTTTGATGTTTTTGATGTTTTTGATATTTTTGATGTTTTTGATGTTTTTGATATTTTTGATGTTTTTGATGTTTTTGATGTTATTTATGTTTATTATGTTTTTGATGTTTTTAATGTTTCTTATATTTATGATGTTTTTTATGCTTTTGATGTTTTGCTGTTTTTGATATTTTTGATGTTTTTGATGTTTTTGATGTTTTGCTGTTTTTGATATTTTTGATGTTTTTGATGTTTTTGATGTTTTTGATGTTTTTGATGTTTTTGATGTTTTTGATGTTTTTAATGTTTTTTATGTTTATGATGTTTATGATGTTTTTGATGTTTTTGATGTTTTTGATGATTTTGATGTTTTTAATGTTTTTTATGTTTATGATGTTTATGATGTTTATGATGTTTTTGATGTTTTTGATGTTATTGATGTTTTTGATGTTTTTGATGTTTTTGATGTTTTTAATGTTTTTGATGTTTTTATGTTTTTTATGTTTATTATGTTTTTGATGTTTTTGATGTTTTTGATGTTTTTGATGTTTTTGATGTTTTTGATGTTTTTGATGTTTTTGATGTTTTTAATGTTTTTTGTGTTTATGATGTTTATGATATTTTTGATGTTTTTGATGTTGTTGATGTTTGTGATGTTTTTGATGTTTTTGATGTTTTTGATGTTTTTGATGTTTTTGATGTTTTTGATGATTTTGATGTTTTTGATGTTTTGCTGTCTTTGATATTTTTGATGTTTTTGATGTTTTTGATGTTTTTGATGTTTTTGATGTTTTTGATGTTTTTATGTTTTTTATGTTTATTATGTTTTTTATGTTTATGATCTTTTGATGTTTATGATGTTTTTGATGTTTTTGATGTTTTTTATGTTTTTTATGTTTTTGATGTTTTGCTGTTTTTGATATTTTTGATGTTTTTGATGTTTTTGATGTTTTTGATGTTTTTGATGTTTTTGATGTTTTTGATGTTTTTGATGTTTTTAATGTTTTTTATGTTTATGATGTTTATGATGTTTTTGATGTTTTTGATGTTTTTGATGATTTTGATGTTTTTGATGTTTTTGAGGATTTTGATGTTCTTGATATTTTTGATGTTTTTGATGTTTTTATGTTTTCTATGTTTATTATGTTTTTGATGTTTTTGATGTTTTTGATGTTTTTGATGTTTTTGATGTTTTTGATATTTTTATGTTTTTGATGTTTTGCTGTTTTTGATATTTTTGATGTTTTTGATGTTTTTGATGTTTTGATGTTTTGATGTTTTTGATGTTTTTGATGTTTTTAATGTTTTTTATGTTTATGATGTTTATGATGTTTTTGATGTTTTTGATGTTTTTGATGATTTTGATGTTTTTGATGTTTTTGAGGATTTTGATGTTCTTGATATTTTTGATGTTTTTGATGTTTTTATGTTTTCTATGTTTATTATGTTTTTGATGTTTTTGATGTTTTTGATGTTTTTGATGTTTTTGATGTTTTTGATATTTTTGATGTTTTTGATGTTATTGATGTTTTTGATATATTTGATGTTTTTGATGTTTTTGATGTTTTTGATGTTTTTAATATTTTTGATGTTTTTGATGTTTTTGATATTTTTGATGTTTTTGATGTTTTTGATGTTTTCGATATTTTGATTTTTTTGATGTTTTTGATGTTTTGTTGTTTTTGATGTTTTGTTGTTTTTGATGTTTAGATGTTATTTATGTTTATTATGTTTTTGATGTTCTTAATGTTTTTTATATTTATGATGTTTTTGATGCTTTTGATGTTTTGATGCTTTTAATGTTTTTAATGTTTTTGATGTTTTTGATGTTTTTGAAGTTTTTGATGATTTGTTGTTTTTGAATTTTTTGATTATTTTGATGTTTTTAATGGTTTTGATGTTTTTGATGTCTTGATGTTTTGCTGTTTTTGATGTTTTTGATTATTTTGATGTATTTTTTATGCTTATGATGTTTATGATGTTTTTTATATTTTTGATGTTTTGATTTTTTGATGTTTTTGATGTTTTTGATGTTTTCGATATTTTGATTTTTTTGATGTTTTTGATGTTTTGTTGTTTTTGATGTTTTTGATGTTTTTGATGTTCTTGATATTTTTGATGTTTTTGATGTTATTGATGTTTTTGATGTTTTTGATGTTTTTGATGTTTTCGATATTTTGATTTTTTTGATGTTATTGAAGTTTTTGATATATTTGATGTTTTTGATGTTTTTGATGTTTTTGATATTTTTGATGTTTTTGATGTTTTTGATGTTTTTAATGTTTTCAATATTTTGATTTTTTTGATGTTTTGTTGTTTTTGATGTTTTTGATGTTTATGATGTTTGTGATTTTTTTGATGTTTTTAATGTTTTTGATGTTTTTGATGTTTTTGATGTTTTTGATGTTTTTGATGTTTTTGATGTTTTTGATGTTTTTGATGTTTTTGTTGTTTTTGATGTTTTTTATGTTTTTGATGTTTTTGATGTTTTTGATGTTTTTGATGTTTTTGATGTTTTTGATGTTTTTAATGTTTTTTATGTTTATGATGTTTATGATGTTTATGATGTTTATGATGTTTATGATGTTTTTGATGTTTTTGATGTTATTGATGTTTTTGATGTTTTTGATGTTTTTGATGTTTTTAATGTTTTTGATGTTTTTATGTTTTTTATGTTTATTATGTTTTTGATGTTTTTGATGTTTTTGATGTTTTTGATGTTTTTGATGTTTTTGATATTTTTGATGTTTTTGATGTTTTTGATATTTTTGATGTTTTTGATGTTTTTGATGTTATTTATGTTTATTATGTTTTTGATGTTTTTAATGTTTCTTATATTTATGATGTTTTTTATGCTTTTGATGTTTTGCTGTTTTTGATATTTTTGATGTTTTTGATGTTTTTGATGTTTTTGATGTTTTTGATGTTTTTGATGTTTTTGATGTTTTTATGCTTTTTATGTTTATTATGTTTTTGATGTTTATGATGTTTTTGATGTTTTTGATGTTTTTGATGATTTTGATGTTTTTTATGTTTTGCTGTCTTTGATATTTTTGATGTTTTTGATGTTTTTGATGTTTTTATGTTTTTTATGTTTATTATGTTTTTTATGTTTATGATGTTCTTGATGTTTATGATGTTTTTGATGTTTTTGATGTTTTTGATGTTTTTTATGTTTTTTATGTTTTTGATGTTTTGCTGTTTTTGATGTTTTTGATATTTTTGATGTTATTGATGTTATTGATGTTTTTGATATATTTGATGTTTTTGATGTTTTTGATGTTTTTAATATTTTTGATGTTTTTGATGTTTTTGATGTTTTTGATATTTTTGATGTTTTTGATGTTTTTGATGTTTTCGATATTTTGATTTTTTTGATGTTTTTGATGTTTTGTTGTTTTTGATGTTTTGTTGTTTTTGATGTTTAGATGTTATTTATGTTTATTATGTTTTTGATGTTCTTAATGTTTTTTATATTTATGATGTTTTTGATGCTTTTGATGTTTTGATGCTTTTAATGTTTTTAATGTTTTTGATGTTTTTGATGTTTTTGAAGTTTTTGATGATTTGTTGTTTTTGAATTTTTTGATTATTTTGATGTTTTTAATGGTTTTGATGTTTTTGATGTCTTGATGTTTTTTTGTTTTTGATGTTTTTGATTATTTTGATGTATTTTTTATGCTTATGATGTTTATGATGTTTTTTATATTTTTGATGTTTTGATTTTTTGATGTTTTTGATGTTTTTGATGTTTTTAATGTTTTCAATGTTTTTAGTGTTTTTGATGTTTTGTTGTTTTTTATGTTTTTAATGTTTTTTAATTTTTTTAATGTTTGTTTTAATGTTTTGGATGTTTTTGATGTTTTTGATGATTTTGATGTTTTGGATGTTTTTGATGTTTTATATGTTTTTGATATTTTTGATGTTTTTAATGTTTTTGATGTTTTTGATGTTTTTATGTTTTTTATGTTTATTATGTTTTTGATGTTTTTGATGTTTTTAATGTTTTTTATGTTTATGATGTTTATGATGTTTTTGATGTTTTTGATGTTTTTGATGTTTTTGATGTTTTTGATGTTTTTGATGTTTTTGATGTTTTTGATGTTTTTGATGTTTTTGATGTTTTTGATGTTTTTGATGTTTTTATGTTTTTTATGTTTATTATGTTTTTTATGTTTATGATGTTTTTGATGTTTATGATGTTTTTGATGTTTTTGATGTTTTTGATGTTTTTTATGTTTTTTATGTTTTTGATGTTTTGCTGTTTTTGATATTTTTGATGTTTTTGATGTTTTTGATGTTTTTGATGTTTTTGATGTTTTTGATGTTTTTGATGTTTTTGATGTTTTTGATATTTTTTATGTTTTTGATGTTATTGATGTTTTGATATTTTTGATGTTTTTGATGTTTTTGATGTTTTCGATATTTTGATTTTTTTAATGTTTTGTTGTTTTTGATGTTTTTATGTTATTTATGTTTATTATGTTTTTGATGTTTTTAATGTTTTTTATATTTTTGATGTTTTTGATGTTTTTGATGTTTTTGATGTTGTTGATGTTTTTGATGTTCTTGATGTTTTTGATGTTTTTGATGTTTTTATGTTTTTTATGTTTTTAATGTTTTTTAATTTTTTTAATGTTTGTTTTAATGTTTTTGATGTTTTTGCTCTTTTTGATGTTCTTGATATTTTTGATATTTTTGATGTTTTTGATGTTTTTGATGTTTTTGATGTTTTTGGTGTTTTTGATGTTTTTGATGTTTTTGATGTTGTTGATGTTTTTGATGTTCTTGATGTTTTTGATGTTTTTGATGTTTTTGACGTTTTTATGTTTTTTATGTTTATTATGTTTTCGATGTTTTTGATGTTTTTAATGTTTTTTATGTTTATGATGTTTATGATGTTTTTGATGTTTTTGATGTTTTTGATGTTGTTGATGTTTTTGATGTTCTTGATGTTTTTGATGTTTTTGATGTTTTTATGTTTTTTATGTTTATTATGTTTTCGATGTTTTTGATGATTTTAATGTTTTTTATGTTTATGATGTTTATGATGTTTTTGATGTTTTTGATGTTTTTGATGTTTTTGAGGATTTTGATGTTTTTGATGTTTTTGATATTTTTGATGATTTTGATATTATTGATGTTTTTGATATATTTGATGTTTTTGATGTTTTTGATGTTTTCGATATTTTGATTTTTTTGATGTTTTGTTCATTTTGATGTTATTTTGTTTTTGATGTTTTGATGTTATTTATGTTTATTATGTTTTTGATGTTCTAAACGTTTTTTATATTTATGATGTTTTTGATGTTTTTGATGTTTTTGATATTTTTGATGTTTTTGATGTTTTTGATATTTTTGATGTTTTTGATGTTTTTGATATTTTTGATGTTTTTGATGTTTTTGATGTTTTTGATGTTTTTGATGTTATTGATGTTTTTGATGTTTTTGATAATTTTGATGTTTTTGATGTTTTTGATGATTTTGATATTTTTGATGTTTTTGATGTTATTGATGTTTTGATATTTTTGATGTTTTTGATGTTATTGATGTTTTCGATATTTCGATTTTTTTTGGTGTTTTGTTGTTTTTGATGTTTTTATGTTATTTATGTTTATTATGTTTTTGATGTTTTTAATGTTTTTTATATTTATGATGTTTTTGATGTTTTGCTGCTTTTGATGTTTTTGTTGTTTTTGATGTTTTTGATGTTGTTGATATTTTTGATGTTATTGATGTTTTTTGATGTTTTTGATGTTTTTATGTTTTTTATGTTTATTATGTTTTTGATGTTTTTGATGTTTTTGATGTTTTTGATGTTTTTGATGTTTTTGATGTTTTTGATGTTTTTAATGTTTTTAATGTTTTTATGTTTATGATGTTTTTGATGTTTTTAATGTTTTTGATGTTTTTGATGTTCTTGATGTTTTTGATGTTTTTGATGTTTATGATGTTTTTGATGTTTTTGATGTTTTTGATGTTTTTTATGTTTTTGATGTTATTTATGTTTATTATGTTTTTGATGTTTTTAAGGTTTCTTATATTTATAATGTTTTTGATGTTTTGCTCTTTTTGATGTTTTTATGTTTTTTATGTTTATTATGTTTTTGATGTTTTTAATATTTTTTATGTTTATGATGTTTATGATGTTTATGATGTTTTTAATGTTTTGGATGTTTTTGATGATTTTGATGTTATTGATGTTTTTGATGTTTTTGATGTTTTTGAGGATTTTGATGTTTTTGATGTTTTTGATGTTTTTGATGTTTTTGATATTTTTGATGTTTTTGATGTTATTGATGTTATTGATATTTTTGATGTTTTTGATGTTTTTGATGTTTGTGATGTTTTTAATGTTTTTGATGTTGTTGATGTTTTTGATGTTTTTGATGTTTTTGATGTTTTTGATGTTTTTGATGTTTTTGATGTTTTTGATGTTTTTGATGTTTTTGATGTTTTTGATGTTTTGATGTTTTGTTGTTTTTGAATTTTTTGATTATTTTGATGTTTTCGATGTTTTTCATGTTTTTAATGTTTTCAATGTTTTTGATGTTTTGTTGTTTTTTAAGTTTTCTATGTTTTTGATGTTTTTGATGTTTTTAATGCTTTCGATTTTTTGATGTTTTGATTTTTTTAATGTTTTTTTTTTATGTTTTGATTTTATAACGTATTGGATGCTTTTAATGTTTTTGAGGTTTCTGATGTTTTTGATGTTTTTGTTGTTTTCGATATTTAGATGTTTTTGATGTTCTGTTGATTTTGATGTTTTTGATGTTTTTTATGTTTTTTATGTTTATTATGTTTTTGTTTTTTTTAATGTTTTTTATGTTTATGATGCTTTTGATGTTTTTGAACTTTTTGATGTTTTTCATGTTTTTCATGTTTTTGATGTTTTTGATATTTTGAGTTTTTTGATGTTTTGTTCTTTTTGATGTTTTTTTGTTTTTGATGTTTTGATGTTATTTATGTTTATTATGTTTTTGATGTTCTTAACGTTTTTTATATTTATGATGATGTTTTTGATGTTTTTCATGTTTTGCTGTTTTTAATGTTTTTTGAAGTTTTTGATGTTTTCCATGTTTTTGATGTTTTGATGTTACTGATGTTTTTGATAATTTTGATGTTTTTGATGTTTTTGATGTTTTCGATATTTTTGATGTTTTTGATATTATTGATGTTTTGATATTTTTGATGTTTTTGATGTTTTTGATGTTATTGATCTTTTTGATGTTTTTGATAATTTTGATGTTTTTGATGTTTTTGATATTTTTGATGTTTTTGATGTTATTGAGGATTTTGATGTTTTTGATGTTTTTGATGTTTTTGATGTTTTTGATGTTTGTGATGTTTTTAATGTTTTTGATGTTGTTGATGTTTTTGATGTTTTTGATGTTTTTGATGTTTTTGATGTTTTTGATGTTTTTGATGTTTTTGATGTTTTTGATGTTTTTGATATTTTTGATGTTTTTGATGTTTTTGATGTTTTTGATGTTTGTGATGTTTTTAATGTTTTTGATGTTGTTGATGTTTTTGATGTTTTTGATGTTTTTGATGTTTTTGATGTTTTTGAGGATTTTGATGTTTTTGATGTTTTTGATGTTTTTGATGTTTTTGATATTTTTGATGTTTTTGATGTTATTGATGTTTTTGATATTTTTGATGTTTTTGATGTTTTTGATGTTTTTGATGTTTGTGATGTTTTTAATGTTTTTGATGTTGTTGATGTTTTTGATGTTTTTGATGTTTTTGATGTTTTGATGTTTTTGATGTTTTTGATGTTTTGATGTTTTTGATGTTTTTGATGTTTTTGATGTTTTGATGTTTTGTTGTTTTTGAATTTTTGATTATTTTGATGTTTTCGATGTTTTTCATGTTTTTAATGTTTTCAATGTTTTTGATGTTTTGTTGTTTTTAAGTTTTCTATGTTTTTGATGTTTTTGATGTTTTTAATGCTTTCGATTTTTTGATGTTTTGATTTTTTTGATGTTTTTTTTTTATGTTTTTGATTTTATAACGTATTTGATGCTTTTAATGTTTTTGAGGTTTCTGATGTTTTTGGTGTTTTTGTTGTTTTCGATATTTAGATGTTTTTGATGTTCTGTTGATTTTGATGTTTTTGATGTTTTTTATGTTTTTTATGTTTATTATGTTTTTGTTTTTTTTAATGTTTTTTATGTTTATGATGCTTTTGATGTTTTTGAACTTTTTGATGTTTTTGATGTTTTTCATGTTTTTGATGTTTTTGATATTTTGAGTTTTTTGATGTTTTGTTCTTTTTGATGTTTTTTTGTTTTTGATGTTTTGATGTTATTTATGTTTATAATGTTTTTGATGTTCTTAACGTTTTTTATATTTATGATGTTTTGATGTTTTTCATGTTTTTGTTGTTTTAATGTTTTTTGAAGTTTTTGATGTTTTCCATGTTTTTGATGTTTTTGATGTTACTGATGTTTTTGATAATTTTGATGTTTTTGATGTTTTCGATATTTTTGATGTTTTTGATATTATTGATGTTTTGATATTTTTGATGTTTTTGATGTTTTTGATGTTATTGATCTTTTTGATGTTTTTGATAATTTTGATGTTTTTGATGTTTTGCTGTTTTTAATGTTTTTGATGTTTTCATGTTTTGCTGTTTTTAATGTTTTTGAAGTTTTGATGTTTTTGATGTTTTGATGTTTTTGATGTTATTGATGTTTTTGATAATTTTGATGTTTTTGATGTTTTTGATGTTTTTGATGTTTTCGATGTTTTCGATGTTTTTGATGTTTTTAATGTTTTTAATGTTTTTAGTGTTTTTGATGTTTTGTTGTTTTTAAGTTTTCTATGTTTTTGATGTTTTTAATGCTTTCGATTTTTTTGATGTTTTGATTTTTTGATGTTTTTTTTTATGTTTTTGATTTTATAACGTATTTGATGCTTTTAATGTTTTTGAGGTTTCTGATGTTTTTGTTGTTTTCGATATTTTGATGTTTTTGATGTTCTGTTGATTTTGATGTTTTTGATGTTTTTATGTTTATTATGTTTTTGATGTTTTTAATGTTTTTTATGTTTATGATGCTTTTGATGTTTTTGAACTTTTTGATGTTTTTCATGTTTTTGATGTTTTTGATGTTTTTGATATTTTTGATGTTTTTGATGTTATTGATGTTTTCATATTTTTGATGTTTTTGATGTTTTTGATATTTTGATTTTTTTTGGTGTTTTGTTGTTTTTGATGTTTTTTATGTTTATTATGTTTTTGATGTTTTGAATTTTTTTTATATTTATGATGTTTTTGATGTTTTGCTGTTTTTGATGTTTTTGTTGTTTTTGATGTTTTTGATGTTGTTGATATTTTTGATGTTTTTGATGTTATTGATGTTTTTGATGTTTTTGATGTTTGTTATGTTTATTATGTTTTTGATGTTTTTGATGTTTTTGATGTTTTTAATGTTTTTATTGTTTATGATGTTTTTGATGTTTTTAATGTTTTTGATGTTTTTGATGTTTTTGATGTTTTTGATGTTCTTGATGTTTTTGATGTTTTTGATGTTTTTGATGTTTATGATGTTTTTGATGTTTTTGATGTTTTTGATGTTTTTGATGTTATTTATGTTTATTACGTTTTTGATGTTTTTAATGTTTCTTATATTTATGATGTTTTTGATGTTTTGCTCTTTTTGATGTTTTTGATGTTTTTGATGTTCTTGATATTTTCGATATTTTTGATGTTTTTGATGTTTTTGATGTTTTTGATTTTTTTGATGTTTTTGATGTTTTTGATGTTTTTGATGTTTTTGATGTTTTTATGTTTTTTATGTTTATTATGTTTTCGATGTTTTTGATGTTTTTAATGTTTTTTATGTTTATGATGTTTATGATGTTTTTGATGTTTTTGATGTTTTTGATGTTTTTGATGTTCTTGATGTTTTTGATGTTTTTGATGTTTTTTGGGGATTTTGATGTTTTTGATGTTTTTGATATTTTTGATGATTTTGATGTTATTGATGTTTTTGGTATATTTGATGTTTTTGATGTTTTTGATGTTTTTATGTTTATTATGTTTTTGATGTTTTTGATGTTTTTGATGTTTTTGATGTTTTTAATGTTTTTGATGTTTTTGATGTTTTTGATGTTTTTGATGTTTTTGATGTTTTTGATGTTTTTGATGTTTTTGACGTTTTTGATGTTTTTGATGTTTTTGATGTTTTTATGTTTTTTATGTTTATTATGTTTTTGATGTTTTTGATGTTTTTAATGTTTTTAATGTTTTTTATGTTTATGATGTTTTTGATGTTTTTAATGTTTTTGATGTTTTTAATGTTTTTTATGTTATGATATTTTGGATGTTTTTGATGTTATTGATGTTTTTGATGTTTTTGATGTTTTTATGCTTTTTATGTTTATTATGTTTTTGATGTTTTTGATGTTTTTGATGTTTTTAATGTTTTTAATGTTTTTTATGTTTTTGATGTTTTTGATGTTTTTGATGTTTTTGATGTTTTTGATGTTTTTGATGTTTTTGATGTTTTTGATGTTTTTGATGTTTTTGATGTTTTTGATGTTTTTGATGTTTTTGATGTTTTTGATGTTTTTGATGTTTTTGATGTTATTTATGTTATGATATTTTTGATGTTTTTGATGTTTTGATGTTTTGATGTTTTTGATGTTTTTGATGTTTTTGATGTTTTTGATGTTTTTATGTTTTTTATGTTTATTATGTTTTCGATGTTTTTGATGTTTTTAATGTTTTTAATGTTTTTTATGTTTATGATGTTTTTGATGTTTTTAATGTTTTTGATGTTTTTAATGTTTTTTATGTTATGATATTTTTGATGTTTTTGATGTTTTTGATGTTTTTGATGTTTTTGATGTTTTTGATGTTTTGATGTTTTTGATGTTTTGATGTTTTTGATGTTTTGATGTTTTTATGTTTTTTATGTTTATTATGTTTTCGATGTTTTTGATGTTTTTAATGTTTTTAATGTTTTTTATGTTTATGATGTTTATGATGTTTTTGATGTTATTGATGTTTTTGATGTTTTTAATGTTTTTGATGTTTTTTATATTTTTGGTGTTTTTGAGGATTTTGATGTTTTTGATGTTTTTGATATTTTTGATGATTTTGATGTTATTGATGTTTTTGATATATTTGATGTTTTTGATGTTTTCGATATTTTGATTTTTTTGATGTTTTTGATTTTTTTGATGTTTTTGATGTTCTTGATGTTTTTGATGTTTTTGATGATTATGATGTGTTTGATGTTTTTGATTTTTTTGATGTTTTTGATGTTTTGATGTTTTTGATGTTTTTGATGTTATTTATGTTTATTATGTTTTTGATGTTTTTAATGTTTCTTATATTTATGAGGTTTTTGATGTTTTTGATGTATTGCTCTTTTTGATGTTTTTGATGTTTTTGATGTTTTTGATGTTCTTGATATTTTTGATATTTTTGATGTTTTTGATGTTTTTGATGTTTTTGATGTTTTTGATGTTTTTGATGTTTTTGATGTTTTTATGTTTTTTATGTTTATTATGTTTTCGATGTTTTTGATGTTATTAATGTTTTTTATGTTTTTATGTTTTTATGTTTTTATGTTTTTAATGTTTTTTATGTTTATGATGTTTTTAATGTTTTTGATATTTTTGATGTTTTTGATGTTTTTGATGTTTTTGATGTTTTTGATGTTTTTGATGTTTTTATGTTTTTAATGTTTTTTATGTTTATGATGTTTTTGATGTTTTTGATGTTTTTGATGTTTGAAGTTTTTGATGTTTTTGATGTTTTCGATATTTTGATTTTTTTTTGATGTTTTTGATGTTTTGTTGTTTTTGATGTTTTTATGTTATTTATGTTTATTATGTTTTTGATGTTTTTAATGTTTTTTATATATATGATGTTTTTGATGTGTTTGATGCTTTTGATGTTTTTGATGTGTTTGATGTTTTTGATGTTTTTGATGTTTTTGATGTTTTTAATGTTTTTGATGTTTTTGATGTTTTCGATGCTTTTGATGTTTTTGATGTGTTTGATGTTTTTGATGTTTTTAATGTTTTTGATGTTTTTGATGTTTTTAATGTTTTTAATGTTTTTAATGTTTTTAATGTTTTTGATGTTTTTGATGTTTTTGATGTTTTTAATGTTTTTGATGTTTTTGATGTTTTTGATGTTTTTGATGTTTTTGATGTTTTTGATGTTTTTGATGTTTTTGATGTTTTTGATGTTTTTGATGTTTTGATGTTTTGATGTTTTTGATGTTTTTGATGTTTTGATGTTTTTGATGTTTTGATGTTTTTGATGTTTTTGATGTTTTTGATGTTTTTGATGTTTTGATGTTTTGATGTTTTTGATGTTTTTTGATGTTTTTGATGTTTTTGATGTTTTGAAGTTTTTTTGATGTTTTGATGCTTTTGATGTTTTTGATGTTTTTGATGTTTTTGATGTTTTTGATGTTTTTGATGTTTTTGATGTTTTTGATGTTTTTGATGTTTTTGATGTTTTTGATGTTTTGATGTTTTTGATGTTTTTGATGTTTTTGATGTTTGATGTTTTTGATGTTTTCGATATTTTGATTTTTTGATGTTTTTGATGTGTTGTTGTTTTTGATGTTTTTATTTTATTTATGTTTATTATGTTTTTGATGTTTTTGATGTTTTTGATGTTTTTGATGTTTTTGATGTTTTTGATGTTTTTGAAGTTTTTGATGTTTTTGATGTTTTTGATGTTTTTGAAGTTTTTGATATTTTTGATGTTTTTGATGTTTTGATGTTTTTGATGTTTTTGATGTTTTTGATGTTTGATGTTTTTGATGTTTTCGATATTTTGATGTTTTTGATGTTTTTGGTGTTTGATGTTTTTGATGTTTTCGATATTTTGATTTTTTTGATTTTTTTGATGTTTTGTTGTTTTTGATGTTTTATGTTATTTATGTTTATTATGGTTTTGATGTTTTTAATGTTTTTTATATTTATGATGTTTTTGATGTTTTTGATGTTTTTGATGTTTTCGATGTTTTTGATGTTTTTGATGTTTTTGATGTTTTTGAAGTTTTTGATGTTTTTGATGTTTTTGATGTTTTTGACGTTTTTGATGTTCTTGGTGTTTTTGATGTTTTGGATGTTTTCGATGTTTTTGATGTTTTTAATGTTTTTGATGTTATTAATATTTTTAATGTTTTTGATGTTATTGATGTTTTTGATGTTTTTGATGTTTTTAATGTTTTGAATGTTTTTGATATTTTGAATTTTTTGATGTTTTTGATGTTTTGTTGTTTTTGATGATTTTATGTTATTTATGTTTATTATGTTTTTTATATTTATGATGTTTTTGATATTTTTGTTTTGCTGTTTTTAATGTTTTTGATGTTTTTGATGTGTTTGATATTTTGATGTTTTGATGTTTTCGATGTTTTTAATGTTTTTGATGTTTTTGATGTTTTTGATGTTTTTAATGTTTTTTATGTTTATGATGTTTTTGATGTTTTTAATGTTTTTGATGTTTTTGATGTTTTTGATGTTCTTGATATTTTTGATGTTTTTGATGTTTTTGATGTTTTTGATGTTTTTGATGTTTTTGATGTTTTTGATGTTTTTGATGTTTTTGATGTTTTTGATGTTTTTGATGTTATTTATGTTTATTATGTTTTTGATGTTTTTAATGTTTCTTATATTTATGATGTTTTGATGTTTTGCTCTTTTGATGTTTTTGATGTTTTTGATGTTTTTGATGTTATTTATGTTTATTATGTTTTTGATGTTTTTAATGTTTCTTATATTTATGATGTTTTTGATGTTTTGCTCTTTTTGATGTTTTTGATGTTCTTGATATTTTTGATATTTTTGATGTTTTTGATGTTTTTGATGTTTTTGATGTTTTTGATGTTTTTGATGTTTTTGATGTGTTTTTTGTTTTTGATGTTTTTGATGTTTTTATGTTTTTTATGTTTATTATGTTTTCGATGTTTTTGATGTTTTTAATGTTTTTAATGTTTTTTATGTTTATGATGTTTATGATGTTTTTGATGTTATTGATGTTTTTGATGTTTTTGATGTTTTTGATGTTTTTGATGTTTTTCATATTTTTGATGTTTTTGAGGATTTTGATGTTTTTGATGTTTTTGATGTTTTTGATAATTTTGATGTTTTTGATGTTTTTGATGTTTTTGATGTTTGTGATGCTTTTAATGTTTTTGATGTTTTTGATGTTTTTGATGTTTTTGATGTTTTTGATGTTTTTGATGTTTTGATGTTTTGTTGTTTTTGAATTTTTTGATTGTTTTGATGCTTTCGATGGTTTTGATGTTTTTGATGTCTTGATGTTTAGTTGTTTTTGATGTTTTTGATTATTTTGAGGTTTTTGATGTATTTTTTATGTTTATGATGTTTATGATGTTTTTGATATTTTTTAATGTTTTCAATGTTTTTACTGTTTTTGATGTTTTGTTGTTTTTTATATTTTTAATATTTTTTAATTTTTTTTAACGTTTTTTATATTTATGATGTTTTTGATGTTTTTCATGTTTTGCTGTTTTTAATGTTTTTGAAGTTTTGATGTTTTTGATGTTTTTGATGTTTTGATGTTTTGATGTTATTGATGTTTTTGATGTTTTTGATAATTTTGATGTTTTTGATGTTTTTGATGTTTTCGATGTTTTTGATGTTTTTGATGTTTTGATGTTTTTGATGTTTTTGATAATTTTGATGTTTTTGATGTTTTTGATGTTTTTGATGTTTGTGATGCTTTTAATGTTATTGATGTTTTTGATGTTTTTGATGTTTTTGATGTTTTTGATGTTTTTGATGTTTTGATGTTTTGTTGTTTTTGAATATTTTTGATTGTTTTGATGTTTTCGATGGTTTTGATGTTTTTGATGTCTTGATGTTTAGTTGTTTTTGATGTTTTTGATTATTTTGAGGTTTTTGATGTATTTTTATGTTTATGATGTTTATGATGTTTTTGATATTTTTAATGTTTTCAATGTTTTTACTGTTTTTGATGTTTTGTTGTTTTTTATATTTTTAATATTTTTTAATTTTTTAATGTTTTTGATGTTTTTGATGTTTTGATGGGTTTGATGTTTTGATGTTTTTGATGTTCTTGTTGTTTTGAATTTTTTAATGTTTTTATGTTTATGATGTTTTTGATGTTTTTGATGTTTTTGATGTTTTTGATGTTTTTGATGTTTTTGATGTTTTTGATGTTATTGATGTTTTTGATGTTTTTGATGTTTTTGATGTTTTTGATGTTTTTGATGTTTTTGATGTTTTTGATGTTTTTGATGTTTTTGATGTTTTTGATGTTTTTGATGTTTTTGATGTTGTTGATGTTTCTGATGTTTCTGATGTTTTTGATGTCTTTGATGTTATTGATATTCTTGATGTTTTTGATGTTTTTGAGGTTTTTGATGTTTTTGATGTTTTTGATGTATTTGATGTTTTTGATGTTTTTGTTGTTTTTGAATTTTTTAATGTATCTTATGTTTATGATGTTTTTGATGCTTTTGATGTTTTTGATGTTTTTGATGTATTTGATGTTTTTGATGTTGTTGATGTTTTTGATGTTCTTGGTGTTTTTGATGTTTTGGATGTTTTCGATGTTTTTGATGTTTTTAATGTTTTTGATGTTATTAATATTTTTAATGTTTTTGATGTTATTGATGTTTTGATGTTTTTGATATTTTGAATTTTTTGATGTTTTGTTGTTTTTGATGTTTTTATGTTATTTGTGTTTATTATGTTTTTTATATTTATGTTGTTTTTGATATTTTTGTTTTGCTGTTTTTAATGTTTTTGATGTGTTTGATATTTTTGATGTTTTCGATGTTTTTAATGTTTTTGATGTTTTTGATGTTTTTGATGTTTTTGATGTTTTTAATGTTTTTAATGTTTTTTATGTTTATGATGTTTTTGATGTTTTTAATGTTTTTAATGTTTTTTATGTTTAGGATGTTTATGATGTTTTTGATGTTATTGATGTTTTTGATGTTTTTGATGTTTTTTATATTTTTGATGTTTTTGAGGATTTTGATGTTTTTGATGTTTTTGATGTTTTTGATGTTTTTGATGTTTTTGATAATTTTGATGTTTTTGATGTTTTTGATGTTTGTGATGCTTTTAATGTTATTGATGTTTTTGATGTTTTTGATGTTTTTGATATTTTTGATGTTTTTGATGTTTTTGATGTTTATGATGTTTTTGATGTTTTTGATGTTTTTGATGTTTTTGATGTTATTTATGTTTATTATGTTTTTGATGTTTTTAATGTTTCTTATATTTATGATGTTTTTGATGTTTTGCTCTTTTTGATGTTTTTGATGTTTTTGATGTTTTTTTTTTGTTTTCGATGTTTTTGATGTTTTTAATGTTTTTTATGTTTATGATGTTTATGATGTTTTTGATGTTTTTGAGGATTTTGATGTTTTTGATTTTTTTGATATTTTTGATGATTTTGATGTTATTGATGTTTTTGATATATTTGATGTTTTTGATGTTTTCGATATTTTGATTTTTTTGATGTTTTATTCTTTTTGATGTTTTTTTGTTTTGATGCTTTGATGTTATTTATGTTTATTATGTTTTTGATGTTCTTAACGTTTTTTATATTTATGATGTTTTGATGTTTTTCATGTTTTGCTGTTTTTAATGTTTTTGAAGTTTTTGATGTTTTTGATGTTTTGATGTTTTTGATGTTTTTGATGTTTTTGATGTTATTGATGTTTTGATGTTTTTGATAATTTTGATGTTTTGATGTTTTTGATGTTTTCGATGTTTTTGATGTTTTGATGTTTTTGATGTTTTTGATGTTTTGATGTTTTGATGTTTTTGATGTTTTTGATGTTTTTGATGTTTGTGATGCTTTTAATGTTATTGATGTTTTTGATGTTTTTGATGTTTTGATGTTTTGTTGTTTTTGAATTTTTTGATTGTTTTGATGTTTTCGATGGTTTTGATGTTTTTGATGTCTTGATGCTTAGTTGTTTTTGATGTTTTTAATTATTTTGAGGTTTTTGATGTATTTTTTATGTTTATGATGTTTATGATGTTTTTGATATTTTTAATGTTTTCAATGTTTTTACTGTTTTTGATGTTTTGTTGTTTTTTATATTTTTAATATTTTTTAATTTTTTAATGTTTTTTTAATGTTTTTGATGTTTTTGATGTTTTTGATGTTCTTGTTGTTTTTGAATTTTTTAATGTTTTTTATGTTTATGATGTTTTTGATGTTTTTGATGTTTTTGATGTTTTTGATGTTTTCGATGTTATTGATGTTTTTGATGTTATTGATGTTTTTGATGTTTTTGATGTTTTTGATGTTTTTGATGTTCTTGGTGTTTTTAATGTTTTGGATGTTTTCGATGTTTTTGATGTTTTTAATGTTTTTGATGTTATTAATATTTTTAATGTTTTTGATGTTATTGATGTTTTTGATGTTTTTGATGTTTTTGATATTTTGAATTTTTTGATGTTTTTGATGTTTTGTTGTTTTTGATGATTTTATGTTATTTGTGTTTATTATGTTTTTTTATATTTATGATGTTTTGATATTTTTGTTTTGTTGTTTTTAATGTTTTTGATGTTTTGATGTGTTTGATATTTTTGATGTTTTCGATGTTTTTAATGTTTTTGATGTTTTTGATGTTTTTGATGTTTTTGATGTTTTTAATGTTTTTAATGTTTTTAATGTTTTTTATGTTTATGATGTTTTGATGTTTTTGATGTTTTTGATGTTCTTGATGTTCTTGATATTTTTGATGTTTTGATGTTTTTGATGTTTATGATGTTTTTGATGTTTTTGATGTTTTGATGTTTTTGATGTTTTGATGTTTTGATGTTTTTGATGTTTTTGATGTTTTTGATGTTTTTGATGTTATTGATGTTTTTGATGTTTTTGATGTTTTTGATGTTTTTGATGTTTTTGATGTTTTGATGTTTTTGATGTTTTTGATGTTATTTATGTTTATTATGTTTTTGATGTTTTTGGTGTTTTGCTCTTTTTGATGTTTTGATGTTCTTGATATTTTTGATATTTTTGATGTTTTTGATGTTTTTGATGTTTTTGATGTTATTGATGTTTTTGATGTTTGTGATGTTTTTGATGTTTTTTTTGTTTTTGATGTTTTTGATGTTTTTAATGTTTTTTATGTTTATGATGTTTATGATGTTATTGATGTTTTTGATGTTTTTGATGTTTTTGATGTTTTTGATGTTTTTGATGTTTTTGATGTTTTTGATGTTTTTGATGTTTTTGATGTTTTTGATGTTTTTGATGTTTTTGATGTTTTTAATGTTTTTAATGTTTTTAATGTTTTTTATGTTTATGATGTTTTTGATGTTTTTAATGTTTTTGATGTTTTTGATGTTCTTGATGTTCTTGATATTTTTGATGTTTTTGATGTTTTTGATGTTTATGATGTTTTTGATGTTTTTGATGTTTTTGATGTTTTTGATGTTTTTGATGTTTTTGATGTTTTTGATGTTTTTGATGTTTTTGATGTTATTTATGTTTATTATGTTTTTGATGTTTTTGGTGTTTTGCTCTTTTTGATGCTTTTAATGTTTTTGATGTTATTGATGTTTTTGATGTTTTTGATGTTTTTGATGTTTTTGATGTTTTCGATGGTTTTGATGTTTTTGATGTCTTGATGTTTAGTTGTTTTTGATGTTTTGATTATTTTGAGGTTTTTTGATGTATTTTTTATGTTTATGATGTTTATGATGTTTTTGATATTTTTAATGTTTTCAATGTTTTTACTGTTTTTGATGTTTTGTTGTTTTTTATATTTTTAATACTTTTTAATTTTTTTAATGTTTTTTTTAATGTTTTTGATGTTTTTGATGTTTTTGATGTTTTTGTTGTTTTTGAATTTTTTAATGTTTTTTATGTTTATGATGTTTTTGATGTTTTTGATGTTTTTGATGTTTTGATGTTTTTGATGTTATTGATGTTTTTGATGTTTTTGATGTTTTTGATGTTTTTGATGTTTTTGATGTTTTTGATGTTTTTGATGTTCTTGGTGTTTTTGATGTTTTGGATGTTTTCGATGTTTTTGATGTTTTTAATGTTTTTGATGTTATTAATATTTTTAATGTTTTTGATGTTATTGATGTTTTTGATGTTTTGTTGTTTTTGATGATTTTATGTTAATTATGTTTATTATGTTTTTTATATTTATGATGTTTTTGATATTTTTGTTTTGCTGTTTTAATGTTTTTGATGTTTTTGATGTGTTTGATATTTTTGATGTTTTCGTTGTTTTTAATGTTTTTGATGTTTTTGATGTTTTTGATGTTTTTGATGTTTTTTAATGTTTTTAATGTTTTTTATGTTTATGATGTTTTTGATGTTTTTAATGTTTTTGATGTTTTTGATGTTCTTGATATTTTTAATGTTTTTGATGTTTTTGATGTTTATGATGTTTTTGATGTTTTTGATGTTTTTGATGTTTTTGATGTTTTTGATGTTTTTGATGTTTTTGATGCTTTTGATGTTTTTGATGTTTTTGATGTTTTTGATGTTTTGCTCTTTTTGATGTTTTTGATGTTTTCGATGTTCTTGATATTTTTGATATTTTTGATATTTTTGATGTTTTTGATGTTTTTGATGTTTTTGATGTTTTTGATGTTTTTGATGTTTTTTTGTTTTTGATGTTTTTGATGTTTTTGATGTTTTTGATGTTTTTGATGTTTTTGATGTTTTTGATGTTTTTGATGTTTTTGATGTTTTTGATGTTTTTGATGTTTTGATGTTTTTGATGTTTTTGATGTTTTGATGTTTTTGATGTTTTTGATGTTTTTGATGTTTTTGATGTTTTTGAGGATTTTGATGTTTTTGATGTTTTTGATATTTTTGATGATTTTGATGTTATTGATGTTTTTGATATATTTGATGTTTTTGATGTTTTTATGTTTTCGATATTTTGATTTTTTTGATGTTTTGTTCTTTTTGATGTTTTGTTGTTTTTGATGTTTTGATGTTATTTATGTTTATTATGTTTTTGATGTTCTTAACGTTTTTTATATTTATGATGTTTTTGATGTTTTTCTTGTTTTGCTGTTTTTAATGTTTTGAAGTTTTTGATGTTCTTGATGTTTTTGATGTTTTTGATGTTATTGATGTTTTTGATGTTTTTGATAATTTTGATGTTTTTGATGTTTTTGATGTTTTTGATGTTTTTGATGTTTTTGATGTTTGTGATGCTTTTAATGTTTTTGATGTTATTGATGTTTTTGATGTTTTTGATGTTTTTGATGTTTTGATGTTTTGTTGTTTTTGAATTTTTTGATTGTTTTGATGTTTTCGATGGTTTTGATGTTTTTGATGTTTTCAATGTTTTTACTGTTTTTGATGTTTTGTTGTTTTTTATATTTTTAATATTTTTTAATTTTTTTTAATGTTTTTATGTTTTTGATGTTTTTGATGTTTTTGATGTTTTTGATGTTTTTGATGTTATTGATGTTTTCGATGTTTTTGATGTTTTTGATGTTTTTGATGTTTTTGATATTTTTGATGATTTTGATGTTATTGATGTTTTTGATATATTTGATGTTTTTGATGTTTTTATGTTTTCGATATTTTGATTTTTTTGATGTTTTGTTCTTTTTGATGTTTTGTTGTTTTTGATGTTTTGATGTTATTTATGTTTATTATGTTTTTGATGTTCTTAACGTTTTTTATATTTATGATGTTTTTGATGTTTTTCTTGTTTTGCTGTTTTTAATGTTTTTGAAGTTTTTGATGTTCTTGATGTTTTTGATGTTTTTGATGTTATTGATGTTTTGATGTTTTTGATAATTTTGATGTTTTGATGTTTTTGATGTTTTTGATGTTTTTGATGTTTTTGATGTTTTTGATGTTTTGATGTTTTGATGTTTTTGATGTTTTTGATGTTTTTGATGTTTTTGATGTTTGTGATGCTTTTAATGTTTTTGATGTTATTGATGTTTTTGATGTTTTTGATGTTTTGATGTTTTGTTGTTTTTGAATTTTTTGATTGTTTTGATGTTTTCGATGGTTTTGATGTTTTTGATGTTTTCAATGTTTTTACTGTTTTTGATGTTTTGTTGTTTTTTATATTTTTAATATTTTTTAATTTTTTTAATGTTTTTATGTTTATGATGTTTTTGATGTTTTGATGTTTTTGATGTTATTGATGTTTTCGATGTTTTTGATGTTTTTGATGTTTTTGATGTTTTTGATGTTTTTGATGTTTTTGATGTTTTTGATGTTTTTGATGTTGTTGATGTTTCTGATGTTTTTGATGTCTTTGATGTTATTGATATTCTTGATGTTTTGATGTTTTTGATGTTTTTGAGGTTTTTGATGTTTTTGATGTTTTTGATGTATTTGATGTTTTTGATGTTTTTGTTGTTTTTGAATTTTTTAATGTATCTTATGTTTATGATGTTTTGATGCTTTTGATGTTTTTGATGTTTTTGATGTTTTTGATGTTTTTGATGTTCTTGGTGTTTTTGATGTTTTGATGTTTTCGATGTTTTTGATGTTTTTAATGTTTTTGATGTTATTAATAGTTTTAATGTTTTTGATGTTATTGATGTTTTTGATGTTTTTGATGTTTTTGATATTTTGAATTTTTTGATGTTTTTGATGTTTTGTTGTTTTTGATGATTTTATGTTATTTATGTTTATTATGTTTTTTATATTTATGATGTTTTTGATATTTTTGTTTTGTTGTTTTTAATGTTTTTGATGTTTTTGATATTTTTGATGTTTTTGATGTTTTCGATGTTTTTGATGTTTTTGATGTTTTTGATGTTTTTGATGTTTTTGATGTTTTTGATGTTTTTGATGTTTTTGATGTTTTTGATGTTTTTGATGTTTTTGATGTTTTGATGTTTTTGATGTTTTGATGTTTTTGATGTTTTTGATGTTTTTGATGTTTTTGATGTTTTGTTGTTTTTGATGTTTTTATGTTATTTTTGTTTATTATGTTTATTATGTTTTTAATGTTTTTTACATTTATGATGTTTATGATGTTTTTCATGTTTTGCTGTTTTTAATGTTTTTGAAGTTTTTGATGTTTTTGATGTTTTTGATGTTTTTGAGGTTTTTGATGTTTTTGATGTTTTTGATGTTTTTGATGTTTTTTATGTTGTTGATGTTTCTGATGTTTTTGATGTTTTTGATGTTATTGATATTCTTGATGTTTTTGATGTTTTTGAGGTTTTTGATGGTTTTGATGTTTTTGATGTTTTTGATGTTTTTGATGTTTTTGATGTTCTGTTGTTGTTTTGAATTTTTTAATGTTTTTTATGTTTATGATGTTTTTGATGTTTTTCATGTTATTGATGTTTTTGATGTTTTTTGATGTTTTGATGTTTTGATGTTTTTGATGTTTTTGATGTTTTTGATGTTTTTAATGTTTTTTATGTTGTTGATGTTTCTGATGTTTTTGATGTTTTTGATTTTTTTGATGTTTTCGATATTTTATTTTTTTGATGTTTTTGATGTTTTGTTGTTTTTGATGATTTTATGTTAATTATGTTTATTATGTTTTTTATATTTATGATGTTTTTGATGTTTTGTTTTGCTGTTTTTAATGTTTTTGATGTTTTTGATATTCTCGATGTTTTGATGTTTTCGATGTTTTTAATGTTTTTGATGTTTTTGATGTTTTTGATGTTTTTGATGTTTTTGATGTTTTTGATGTTTTTGATGATTTTGATGTTTTTGATGTTTTTGATGTTTTTGATGTTTTTGATGTTTTTGATGTTTTTGATGTTTTTGATGTTTTTGATGTTCTTGATGTTTTTGATGTTTTGGATGTTTTCGATGTTTTTAATGTTTTTGATGTTTTTGATGTTTTTGATGTTTTTGATGTTTTTGATGTTTTTGATGATTTTGATGTCTTTGATGTTTTTAATGTTTTTGATGTTAATGATGTTTTTGATGTTTTTGATGTTTTTGATGTTTTTGATATTTTGATTTTTTTGATGTTTTTGATGTTTTGTTGTTTTTGATGTTATGTTTTTTATGTTTTTGATGTTATGTTTTTTTTGTTTTTGATGTTTTTGATGTGTCTGATGTTTTTAATGTTTTTGATGTTTTTGATGTTTTGATGTTTTGATGTTTTTGATGTTTTTGATGTTTTTGATGTTTTTGATGTTTTTGATGTTCTTGATGTTTTTGATGTTTTGGATGTTTCCGATGTTTTTGATGTTATTAATATTTTTAATGTTTTTGATGTTATTGATGTTTTTGATGTTTTTGAAATTTTGATTTTTTTTGATGTTTTTGATGTTTCGTTGTTTTTGATGATTTTATGTTATTTATGTTTATTATGTTTTTTATATTTGTGGTGTTTT
Source organism: Drosophila pruinosa (assembly GCA_018150935.1). Lineage (NCBI taxonomy): Eukaryota > Metazoa > Arthropoda > Insecta > Diptera > Drosophilidae > Drosophila > Drosophila pruinosa. The sequence continues at coordinate 42,967 of JAECWR010000180.1, forward strand.
TGATGTTTTGTTTTGCTGTTTTTAATGTTTTTGATGTTTTTGATATTCTCGATGTTTTTGATGTTTTCGATGTTTTTAATGTTTTTGATGTTTTTGATGTTTTTGATATATTTGATGTTTTTGATGTGTTCGATGTTTTTAATGTTTTTGATGTTTTTGATGTTTTTGATGTTTTTGTTGTTTTTGAATTTTTTAATGTTTTTTATGTTTTTCATGTTTTGGATGTTTTTGATGTTTTTGATGTTTTTGATGTTATTGATGTTTTTGATGTTTGTGATGTTTTTGATGTTTTTGATGTTTTTGATGTTTTTGATGTTTTTGATGTTTTTGATGTTTTTGATGTTTTTGATGTTTTTGATGTTTTTGATGTTTTTGATGTTTTTGATGTTTTTGATGTTTTTGATGTTTTTGATGTTTTTGATGTTTTTGATGTTGTTGATGTTTCTGATGTTTTTGATGTTTTTGATGTCTTTGATGTTTTAGATGTTTTTGATGTTCTTGATGTTTTTGATGTTATGGATGTTTTCGATGTTTTTGATGTTTTTGATGTTATTAATATTTTTAATGTTTTTGATGTTATTGATGTTTTTGATGTTATTGATGTTTTTGATGTTTTTGATGTTTTGATGTTTTTGATATTTTGATTTTTTTGATGTTTTTGATGTTTTGTTGTTTTTGATGATTTTATGTTATTTATGTTTATTATGTTTTTTATATTTATGATGTTTTTGATGTTTTGTTTTGCTGTTTTTAATGTTTTTGATGTTTTTGACATATTTGATGTTATTGATGTTTTCGATGTTTTTAATGTTTTTGATGTTTTTGATGTTTTTGATATTTTTGATGTTTTTGATGTTTTTGATGTTTTTGATGTTTTTGATGTTTTGTTGTTTTTGATGTTTTTATGTTATTTATGTTTATTATGTTTTTGATGTTTTTAATGTTTTTATATTTTATGATGTTTTGATGTTTTTCATGTTTTTGCTGTTTTTAATGTTTTTGATGTTTTTGATGTTTTTGATGTTTTTGTTGTTTTTGTTGTTTTTGAATTTTTTAATGTTTTTTATGTTTCTGATGTTTTTGATGTTTTGATGTTATTGATGTTTTGATGTTTTTGATGTTTTTGATGTTTTTGATGTTTTTGATGTTTTGATGTTTTGATGTTTTTGATGTTTTTGATGTTTTTGATGTTTTTGATGTTTTTGATGTTTTTGATGTTTTTGATGTTTTTGATGTTTTTGATGTTTTTGATGTTTTGATGTTTTGATGTTTTTGATGTTTTGATGTTTTTGATGTTTTTGATGTTTTTGATGTTTTTGATGTTTTTGATGTTTTTGATGTTTTTGATGTTTTTGATGTTTTTGATGTTTTTGATGTTTTTGATGTTTTTGATGTTTTTGATATTTTTGATATTTTTGATGTTTTTGATGTTGTTGATGTTTCTGATGTTTTTGATGTCTTTGATGTTATTGATATTCTTGATGTTTTTGATGTTTTTGATGTTTTTGAGGTTTTTGATGTTTTTGATGTTTTTGTTGTTATTGATATTTTTAATGTTTTTGATGTTTTTGATGTTTTTGATGCTATTGATATTTTAAATGTTTTTGATGTTATTGATGTTTTTGATATTTTTGTTGTTTTTTGGTGTTTTTGATGTTTTTGATGTTTTTGATGTTTTTGATGTTTTTGATGTTTTTGATGTTTTTGATGTTTTTGATGTTTGCGATGTTTTTGATGTTTTATATGTTTTTGATGATTTTGATGCTTTGGATGTTTTTGATGTTTTATATGTTTTTGATGTTTTCGATTTTTTTGATGTTTTGAATTTTTTGATGTTTTTTTTTTATGTTTTTGATGTTTTTGATTTTATAACGTATTTGATGCTTTTTAATGTTTTTGATGTTTTTGATTAGTTGATGTTTCTGATGATTTTAATGTTTTAAATATTTTTCATGTTTATGAAGTTTTTGATGATTTTGATGTTTTTAATGTTTTGTTGTTTTTGATGTTTTCGCTTTTTTTGATGTTTTGAATTTTTTTGATGTTTTTTTTTTATGTTTTTGATGTTTTTGATTTTATAACGTATTTGATGCTTTTAATGTTTTTTATGTTTTTGATTAGTTGATGTTTCTGATGATTTTAATGTTTTAAATATTTTTCATGTTTATGAAGTTTTTGATGATTTTGATGTTTTTAATGTTTTGTTGTTTTTGATGTTTTTGATGTTATTATTTTTTTTATGTTTATTATGTTTTTGATGTTTTTAATGTTTTTTATGTTTATGATGTTGTTGATGTTTTTGATGTGTTTAATGTTTTTGAGGTTTTTGATGTTTTTGATGTTTCTCGATATTTTGATTTTTTTTGATGTTTTTGATGTTTTTATGTTTTTTATGTTTATTATGTTTTTGATGTTTTTGATGTTTTTAATGTTTTTAATGTTTTTAATGTTTTTTAAGTTTAAGATGTTTTTGATGTTTTTGATCTTTTTGATGTTTTTGATGTTTCTGATGTTTTTGATGTTTTTGATGTTTTGTTGTTTTGTTATTTTTGATGTTTTTTATGTTTGTTATGTTTTTGATGTTTTTCATGTTTCTAATGTTTTTTATGTTTTTTATGTTTATGATGTTTTTGATGTTTTTGATTTTTTTTGATGTTTTTGATGTTTTTGATGTTTTTAATGTTTTTGATGTTTTGATGTTTTTGATTTTTTTGAGTTTTGATGTTTTTGATGCTATTGATATTTTAAATGTTTTGATGTTATTGATGTTTTTGATATTTTTGTTGTTTTTTGGTGTTTTTGATGTTTTTGATGTTGTTGATGTTTCTGATGTTTTTGACGTTTTTGATGTCTTTGATGTTATTGATATTGTTGATGTTTTTTATGTTTATGATGTTTTTGATGTTTTGGATGTTTTTGATGTTTTTGATGTTTTTGATGTTTTTGATGTTTTTGATGTTTTTGATGTTTTTCATGTTTTTGATGTTTTTGATGTTTTTGATGTTTTTGATGTTTTTGTTGTTTTTGAAATTTTTAATGTTTTTATGTTTCTGATGTCTTTGATGTTATTGATATTCTTGATGTTTTTTATGTTTATGATGTTTTTGATGTTTTGGATGTTTTTGATGTTTCTGATGTTTTGATGTTTTTGATGTCTTTGATGTTATTGATATTCTTGATGTTTTTATGTTTATGATGTTTTTGATGTTTTGGATGTTTTTGATGTTTTTGATGTTTTTGATGTTTTTATGTTTTCTATGTTTTTGATGTTTTTGATGTTTTTGATGTTTTTGATGTTTTTATGTTTTGATGTTTTGATGTTTTTGATGTTTTGATGTTTTTGATGTTTTTGATGTTTTGATGTTTCTAATGTTTTTTATGTTTTTGATGTTTTGATTTTTTTGATGTTTTGATGTTTTGATGTTTTTGATGTTTTTGATGTTTTTGATGTTTTTGATGTTTTTGATGTTTTTGAGGTTTTTGATGTTTTTGATGTTTTAGATGTTTTTGATGTTTTTGATGTTTTTGATGTTTTTGATTTCTTTGAGTATTTGATGTTTTTGATGCTATTGATATTTTAAATGTTTTTGATGTTATTGATGTTTTTGATATTTTTGTTGTTTTTTGGTGTTTTTGATGTTTTTGATGTTTTTGATGTCTTTGATGTTATTGATATTCTTGATGTTTTTTATGTTTATGATGTTTTTGATGTGTTTGATGTTTTTGATGTTTTTTGATTTTTGAGTTTTGATGTTTTTGATGCTATTGATATTTTAAATGTTTTTGATGTTATTGAGGTTTTTGATATTTTTGTTGTTTTTTTGGTGTTTTTGATGTTTTTGATGTTTTTGATGTTTTTGATTTTTTTGATGTTTTTGATGTTTTTGATGTTGTTGATGTTGTTGATGTTTCTGATGTTTTTGAAGTTTTTGATGTCTTTGATGTTATTGATATTCTTGATGTTTTTTATGTTTATGATGTTTTTGATGTTTTTGATGTTATTGATGTTTTTGATGTTTTTGATGTTTTTGATGTTTTTGATGTTTTTGATGTTTTTGATGTTTTTGATGTTTTTGATGTTTTTGATGTTTTGATGTTTTTGATGTTTTTGATGTTTTGATGTTTTGATGTTTTTGATGTTTTTGATGTTTCTGATGTTTTTGATGTTTTGATGTTTTTGATGTTTTTGATGTTTTTGATGTTATTGATGTTTTTGATGTTTTTGATGTTTTTGATGTTTTTGATGTTTTTGATGTTTTTGATGTTTTTGATGTTTTTGATGTTTTTGATGTTTTTGATGTTTTTGATGTTGTTGATGTTTCTGATGTTTTTGATGTTTTTGATGCCGTTGATGTTATTGATATTTTTGATTTTTTTTATGTTTATGATGTTTTTGATGTTTTGGATGTTTTTGATGTTTTTGATGTTTTTTGATCTTTTGATGTTTTTGATGTTTTTGATGTTTTTGATGTTTTGATGTTTTTGATATTTTTGATGTTTTTGATGTTTTGATGTTTTGTTGTTTTTGATGTTTTTTATGTTTATTATGTTTTTGATGTTTTTGATGTTTCTAATGTTTTTATGTTTTTGATGTTTTTGATGTTTTTGATTTTTTTGATGTTTTTGATGTTTTTGATGTTTTTGATGTTTTTGATGTTTTTGATGTTTTAGATGTTTTTGATGTTTTTGATGTTTTTGATGTTTTTGATGTTTTTGATGTTTTTGATGTTTTTGATTTTTTTGAGTTTTGATGTTTTTGATGCTATTGATATTTTAAATGTTTTTGATGTTATTGATGTTTTTGATATTTTGGTTTTTTTTTGGTGTTTTTGATGTTTTTGATGTTTTTGATGTTTTTGATGTTTTTGATGTTTTTGATGTTTTTGATGTTTTTGATGTTGTTGATGTTTCTGATGTTTTTGATGTCTTTGATGTTATTGATATTCTTGATGTTTTTTATGTTTATGATGTTTTTGATGTTTTGGATGTTTTTGATGTTTTTGATGTTATTGATGTTTTTGATGTTTTTGATGTTTTTGATGTTTTTGATGTTTTTGTTGTTTTTGAATTTTTAATGTTTTTTATGTTTCTGATGTTTTTGATGTTTTGGATGTTTTTGATGTTTTTGATGTTTTTGATGTTATTTATGTTTATTATGTTTTTGATGTTTTTATATTTTTTATATTTATGATGTTTTTGATGTTTTTCATGTTTTGCTGTTTTTAATGTTTTTGATGTTTTTGATGTTTTTGATGTTTTTGATGTTTTGATGTTTTTGATGTTTTTGATGTTTTGATGTTTTTGATGTTTTTGATGTTTTTGATGTTTTGATGTTTTTTGATGTTTTGATGTTTTGATGTTTTTGATGTTTTTGATGTTTTTGATGTTTTTGATGTTTTTGATGTTTTTGATGTTTTTGATGTTTTTGTTGTTTTTGTTGTTTTTGATGTTTTTGATGTTTTTGATGTTTTTGATGTTTTTGATGTTTTTGATGTTTTTGATGTTTTTGATGTTTTTGATGTTTTTGATGTTTTTGATGTTTTTGATGTTTTTGATGTTTTTGATGTTTTTGATGTTTTTGATGTTTTTGATGTTTTTGATGTTTTGATGTTTTTGATGTTTTTTGATGTTTTTGATGTTTTTGATGTTTTTGATGTTTTTGATGTTTTTGATGTTTTTGATGTTTTTGATGTTTTTGATGTTTTTGATGTTTTTGATGTTTTTGATGTTTTTGATGTTGTTGATGTTTCTGATGTTTTTGATGTTTTGGATGTCGTTGATGTTATTGATATTCTTGATGTTTTTGATGTTTTGATGTTTTGAGGTTTTGATGTTTTGATGCTATTGATATTTTTAATGTTTTTGATGTTATTGATGTTTTTGATATTTTGTTGTTTTTTGGTGTTTTTGATGTTTTTGATGTTTTTGATGTTTTTAATGTTTTTGATGTTTTTGATGTTTTTGATGTTTTTGATGTTTTAGATGTTTTTGATGTTTTATATGTATTTGATGATTTTGATGTTTTGGATGTTTTTGATGTTTTCGATTTTTTTGATGTTTTGAATTTTTGATGTTTTTTTTTTATGTTTTTGATGTTTTTAATTTTATAACGTATTTGATGCTTTTAATGTTTTTGATGTTTTTGATTAGTTGATGTTTCTGATGATTTTAATGTTTTAAATATTTTTCATGTTTATGAAGTTTTTGATGATTTTGATGTTTTTAATGTTTTGTTGTTTTTGATGTTATTATTTTTTTATGTTTATTATGTTTTTGATGTTTTTGATGTTTTTAATGTTTTTCATGTTTTTAAGTTTATGATGTTTTTGATGTTTTTGATCTTTTGATGTTTTTGATGTTTTGATGTTTTGTTGTTTTTGATGTTTTTGATGTTTCTCGATATTTTGATTTTTTGAATTTTTTTGATGTTTTTGATGTTTTTATGTTTTTCATGTTTTTTAAGTTTTTGATGTTTTTGATGTTGTTGATGTTTTTGATGTTTTTGATGTGTTTAATGTTTTTGAGGTTTTTGATGTTTTTGATGTTTCTCGAAATTTTGATTTTTTTTTGATTTTTTTGATGTTTTTGATGTTTTTATGTTTTTTATGTTTATTATGTTTTTTGATGTTTTTAATGTTTTAAATGTTTTTAAGTTTATGATGTTTTTGATCTTTTTGATGTTTTTGATGTTTTGTTGTTTTTGATGTTTTTGATGTTTTTGATGTTTTTATGTTTATTATGTTTTTGATGTTTTTAATGTTTCTAATGTTTTTTATGTTTATGATGTTTTTGATGTTTTTGATTTTTTTGATGTTTTTTATGTTTTTGATGTTTTTGATGTTTTTGATGTTTTTGATGTTTTAGATGTTTTTGATGTTTTTGATGTTTTTGATGTTTTTGATGTTTTTGATGTTTTTGATGTTTTTGAGGCTATTGATATTTTAAATGTTTTTGATGTTTTTGATGTTTTTGATATTTTTGTTGTTTTTTGGTGTTTTTGATGTTTTTGATGTTTTTGATGTTTTTAATGTTTTTGATGTTTTTGATGTTTTTGATGTTTTTGATGTTTTTGATGTTTTGATGTTTTTGATGTTTTTGATGTTTTTGATGTTTTTGATGTTGTTGATGTTTCTGATGTTTTTGATGTTTTTGATGTTTTTGATGTTATTTATGTTTATTATGTTTTTGATGTTTTTAATATTTTTTATATTTATGATGTTTTTGATGTTTTTCATGTTTTGCTGTTTTTAATGTTTTTGATGTTTTTGATGTTTTGATGTTTTTGATGTTTTTGATGTTTTGATGTTTTTGATGTTTTTGATGTTTTTGATGTTTTTGATGTTTTTGATGTTTTTGATGTTTTTGATGTTTTTGATGTTTTTGATGTTTTTGATGTTTTTGATGTTTTTGATGTTTTTGATGTTTTTGATGTTTTTGTTGTTTTTGTTGTTTTTGATGTTTTTGATGTTTTTGATGTTTTTGATGTTTTTGATGTTTTGGATGTTTTGGATGTTTTTGATGTTTTTGATGTTTTTGATGTTTTGATGTTTTGATGTTTTGATGTTTTTGATGTTTTTGATGTTTTTGATGTTTTGATGTTTTTGATGTTTTTGATGTTTTGATGTTTTGATGTTTTTGATGTTTTTGATGTTTTTGATGTTTTTGATGTTTTTGATGTTTTTGATGTTTTTGATGTTTTTGATGTTTTGATGTTTTTGATGTTTTTGATGTTTTTGATGTTTTGATGTTTTTGATGTTTTTGATGTTGTTGATGTTTCTGATGTTTTTGATGTTTTTGATGTCGTTGATGTTATTGATATTCTTGATGTTTTTGATGTTTTTGATGTTTTTGAGGTTTTTGATGTTTTTGATGCTATTGATATTTTTAATGTTTTGATGTTATTGATGTTTTTGATATTTTTGTTGTTTTTTGGTGTTTTTGATGTTTTTGATGTTTTTGATGTTTTTAATGTTTTTGATGTTTTTGATGTTTTTGATGTTTTTGATGTTTTTGATGTTTTAGATGTTTTTGATGTTTTATATGTATTTGATGATTTTGATGTTTTGGATGTTTTGATGTTTTCGATTTTTTGATGTTTTGAATTTTTTGATGTTTTTTTTTATGTTTTTGATGTTTTTAATTTTATAACGTATTTGATGCTTTTAATGTTTTTGATGTTTTTGATTAGTTGATGTTTCTGATGATTTTAATGTTTTAAATATTTTTCATGTTTATGAAGTTTTTGATGATTTGGATGTTTTTAATGTTTTGTTGTTTTTGATGTTTTCGATTTTTTTGATGTTTTGAATTTTTTGATGTTTTTTTTTTTATGTTTTTGATGTTTTTGATTTTATAACGTATTTGATGCTTTTAATGTTTTTGATGTTTTTGATTAGTTGATGTTTGTGATGATTTTAATGTTTTAAATATTTTTCATGTTTATGAAGTTTTTGATGATTTTGATGTTTTTAATGTTTTGTTGTTTTTGATGTTATTATTTTTTTTATGTTTATTATGTTTTTGATGTTTTTGATGTTTTTAATGTTTTTCATGTTTTTTAAGTTTATGATGTTTTTGATGTTTTTGATCTTTTTGATGTTTTTGATGTTTTTGATGTTTTGTTGTTTTTGATGTTTTTGATGTTTCTCGATATTTTGATATTTTTGGAATTTTTTTGATGTTTTTGATGTTTTTATGTTTTTCATGTTTTTTAAGTTTTTGATGTTTTTGATGTTGTTGATGTTTTTGATGTTTTTGATGTGTTTAATGTTTTTGAGGTTTTTGATGTTTTTGATGTTTCTCGAAATTTTGATTTTTTTGATTTTTTTGATGTTTTTGATGTTTTTATGTTTTTTATGTTTATTATGTTTTTGATGTTTTTAATGTTTTAAATGTTTTTTAAGTTTATGATGTTTTTGATGTTTTTGATCTTTTTGATGTTTTTGATGTTTTGTTGTTTTTGATGTTTTTGATGTTTTTGATGTTTTTATGTTTATTATGTTTTTGATGTTTTTAATGTTTCTAATGTTTTTTATGTTTATGATGTTTTTGATGTTTTTGATTTTTTTGATGTTTTTATGTTTTTGATGTTTTTGATGTTTTTGATGTTTTTGATGTTTTTGATGTTTTTGATGTTTTGATGTTTTGATGTTTTGAGGCTATTGATATTTTAAATGTTTTTGATGTTATTGATGTTTTTGATATTTTTGTTGTTTTTTGGTGTTTTTGATGTTTTTGATGTTTTTGATGTTTTTGATGTTTTGATGTTTTGATGTTTTTGATGTTTTTGATGTTTTTGATGTTTTTGATGTTTTTGATGTTTTTGATGTTTTTGATGTTGTTGATGTTTCTGATGTTTTTGATGTTTTTGATGTCTTTGATGTTATTGATATTCTTGATGTTTTTGATGTTTTATGAGGTTTTTGATGTTTTTGATGTTTTTGATGTTTTTGATGTTTATGATGTTTTTGATGTTTTTGATGTTTTTGATGTTTTTGATGTTTTTGATGTTTTTGATGTTTTTGATGTTTTTGATGTTTTTGATGTTTTTGATGTTTTTGATGTTTTTGATATTTTTGATGTTTTTGATGTTTTTGATGTTTTTGATGTTCTTGATGTTTTTGATGTTTTTGATGTTTTTGATGTTTTTGATGTTTTTGATGTTTTTGATGTTTTTGATGTTTTTGATGTTTTTGATGTTTTTGATGTTTTTAATGTTTTTGATGTTTTTGATGTTTGGATGTTTTGTTGTTTTTGATGGTTTTTATGTCTTTGGTGTTATGTTGTTTTTGATGTGTTTATGTTTTTGATGTTTTAGATGTTTTTGATGTTTTAGATATTTTTGATGTTTTTGATTTTTTTGAGTTTTTGATGTTTTTGATGTTGTTGATGTTTTTGATGTTTCTGATGTTTTTGATGTTTTTTATATTTATAAGCTTTGATGTTTTTTATATTTCTACGTTTTGATGTTTTCTATGTTTTTAATGTTTAGATGTTTTGTTGTTTTTGATGTTTTTGATTATTTTGATGTTTTTGATGAATTTGATGTTTTTTATGTTTTTGATGTTTTGTTGTTTTTGATTTGATTGTTTTGATGTTTTCGATGGTTTTAATCTTTTTGATGCCTTGATGTTTTGTTGTTTTTGATGTTTTTGATGTTTGTGATGTTTTTAATGTTTTCAATGTTTTTAATGTTTTTGATGTTTTTGATGTTATTGATGTTTTTGATGGTTTTTATGTTTTTGTTGTTTTCGATATTTTGATTTTTTTAATGTTTTGTTGTTTTTGATGTTTTTATGTTATTTTGTTTATTATGCTTTTAATGTTTTTAATGTTTTTTATATTTATGATGTTTTTGATGTTTTGCTGTTTTTATTGTTTTGATGTTTTGATGTTTTTGGTGTTTTTGATGTTTTCGATGTTTTCGATGTTTTCGATGTTTTTGATGTATTTGATGTTTTTTATGTTATTGATGTTTTGTTTTTTGTGATTTTTTTGATTGTTTTGATGTTTTCGATGGTTTTGATCTTTTTGATGCCTTGATGTTTTGTTGTTTTTGATGTTTTTGATGTTTGTGATGTTTTTAATGTTTTCAATGTTTTTAATGTTTTTGATGTTTTGTTGTTTTGTTGTTTTTTATATTTTTTATGTTTTTTATGTTTTTAATGTTTTTTAATTTTTTTAATGTTTTTTTTAATGTTTTTGATGTTTTCGATGTTTTTGATGTTTTTGATGTTTTCAATTTTTTTGATATTTTGATTTTTTTGATGTTTTTGATGTTTTTGATTTTATAACGTATTTGATGCTTTTAATAATTTTGATGTGTTGATGTTTCTGATGATTTTAATGTTTTACATGTTTTTCATGTTTATAGTGTTTCTAATGATTTTAATGTTTTTAATGTTTTTAATGTTTTTGATGTTTTTGATGTTTTTAAAGTTTTTAAAGTTTTTGATGTTTTTAATGTTTTTGATGTTTTTAATGTTTTCAATGTTTTTAATGCTTTTGATGTTTTGTTGTTTTTTATGTTTTTATTGTTTTTTAATGTTTTTTTTAATGTTTTTGATGTTTTCGATGTTTTTTATGTTTTATATGTTTTTGATAATTTTGATATTTTGGGTGTTTTTGATTTTTATGATGTTTTTGATGTTTTCGATTTTTTTGATGTTTTGATTTTTTTGATGTTTTTTTTTTATATTTTTGATGTCTTTGATTTTATAAAGTATTTGATGCTATTAATGTTTTTGAGGTTTTTGAAGTGTTGATGTTTCTGATGATTTTTAAATGAGTTTTAATGTTTTTCATGTTTATGATGTTTTTGATGTTTTTGATGTTTTGTTGTTTTTGATGTTTTTGATGTTATTATGGTTTTTATGTTTATTATGTTTTTGATGTTTTTTGTTGTTTTTAATGTTTTTTATGTTTATGATGTTTTTGATGTTTTTGATCTTTTTGATGTTTTTGATGTTTTCGATATTTTGATTTCTTTGATTTTTTTGATGTTTTTATGTTTTTTATGTTTATTATGTTTTTGATGTTTTTAATGTTTCTTATCTTTATAATGTTTTTGATGGTTTTTATGTTTTTTGTTGTTTTGTTGTTTTTGTTGTTTTTGATGTTTTTGATGTTTTTGATGTTTATGATGTTTTTATGTTATTGATGTTTTTGATGTTTTTGATATTTTTGATATTTTTGATGTTTTTGATGTTTTTGATGTTTTCGATATTTTGATTTTTTTAATGTTTTGTTGTTTTTGATGTTTTTATGTTATTTAAGTTTATTATGCTTTTAATGTTTTTTATATTTATGATGTTTTTGATGTTTTGCTGTTTTTATTGTTTTTGATGTTTTTGATGTTTTCGATATTTTGATTTTTTTAATGTTTTGTTGTTTTTGATGTTTTTATGTTATTTATGTTTATTATGCTTTTAATGTTTTTAATGTTTTTATATTTTTGATGTTTTTGATGTCTTGCTGTTTTTATTGTTTTTGATGTTTTTGATGTTTTTGATGTTTTTGTTGTTTTTGAATTTTTTAATGTTTTTTATGTTTCTGATGTTTTTGATGTTTTGGATGTTTTGGATGTTTTTGATGTTTTTGATGTTTTTGATGTTATTGATGTTTTTGATGTTTTTGATGTTTTTGATATTTTTGATGTTTTTGATGTTTTGATGTTTTTGATGTTTTTGATGTTTTGATGTTTTTGATGTTTTGATGCTTTTGATGTTTTTGATGTTTTTGATGTTTTTGATGTTTTTGATGTTTTTGATGTTTTTGATGTTTTTGATGTTTTTGATGTTGTTGATGTTTCTGATGTTTTTGATGTTTTTGAAGTCGTTGATGTTATTGATATTCTTGATGTTTTTGATGTTTTTGAGGTTTTTGATGTTTTTGATGTTTTTGATGCTATTGATATTTTTAATGTTTTTGATGTTTGTGATGTTTTTGATGTTTTTGATGCTATTGATATTTTAAATGTTTTTGATGTTATTGATGTTATTGATGTTTTTGATATTTTTGTTGTTTTTTGGTGTTTTTGATGTTTTTGATGTTTTTGATGTTTTTGATGTTTGCGATGTTTTTGATGTTTTATATGTTTTTGATGATTTTGATGTTTTGGATGTTTTTGATGTTTTTGATGTTTTCGATTTTTTTGATGTTTTGAATTTTTTTGATGTTTTTTTTTTTTATGTTTTTGATGTTTTTAATTTTATAACGTATTTGATACTTTTAATGTTTTTGATGTTTTTGATTAGTTGATGTTTCTGATGATTTTAATGTTTTAAATATTTTTCATGTTTATGAAGTTTTTGATGATTTTGATGTTTTTAATGTTTTGTTGTTTTTGATGTTTTCGATTTTTTTGATGTTTTGAATTTTTTGATGTTTTTTTTTTATGTTTTTGATGTTTTTGATCTTATAACGTATTTGATGCTTTTAATGTTTTTGATGTTTTTGATTAGTTGATGTTTCTGATGATTTTAATGTTTTAAATATTTTTCATGTTTATGAAGTTTTTGATGATTTTGATGATTTTAATGTTTTGTTGTTTTTGATGTTTTTGATAATATTATTTTTTTTATGTTTATTATGTTTTTGATATTTTTAATGTTTTTCATGTTTATGATGTTGTTGATGTTTTTGATGTTTTTGATGTGTTTAATGTTTTTGAGGTTTTTGATGTTTTTGATGTTTCTCGATATTTTGATTTTTTTGGATTTTTTTGATGTTTTTATGTTTTTTATGTTTATGATGTTTTTGATCTTTTTGATGTTTTTGATGTTTTTGATGTTTTTGATGTTTTTGATGTTTTTGATGTTTTTGATGTTTTTGATGTTTTTGATGTTTTTGATGTTTTTGATGTTTTGTTGTTTTTGACGTTTTTGATGTTTTTTATGTTTATTATGTTTTTGATGTTTCTAATGTTTTTTATGTTTATGATGTTTTTGATGTTTTTGATTTTTTTGATGTTTTTGATGTTTTTGATGTTTTTGATGTTTTTGATGTTTTTTATGTTTTTGATGTTTTGTTGTTTTTGATGTTTTTGATGTTTTTTATGTTTATTATGTTTTTGATGTTTTTGATGTTTTTAATATTTTTAATGTTTTTTAAGTTTATGATGTTTTTAATGTTTTTGATGTTTTTGATGTTTTTGATGTTTTTGATGTTTTTGATGTTTTAGATGTTTTTGATGTTTTTGATGTTTTTGATGTTTTTGATGTTTTTGATGTTTTTGATATTTTTGATTTTTTTGAGTTTTTGATGTTTTTGATGCTATTGATATTTTAAATGTTATTGATGTTATTGATGTTTTTGATATTTTTGTTGTTTTTTGGTGTTTTTGATGTTTTTGATGTTTTTGATGTTGTTGATGTTTCTGATGTTTTTGATGTTTTTGATGTTGTTGATGTTTTTGATGTTTTTGATGTTTTTGATGTTTTTGATGTTTTTGATGTTTTTGATGTTTTTGATGTTTTTGATGTTTTTGATGTTTTTGATGTTTTTGATGTTTTTATGTTTTTTATGTTTATTATCTTTATGAAGTTTTTGATGATTTTGATGTTTTTAATCTTTTATTGTTTTTGATGTTTTTGATATTATTATTTTTTTTATGTTTATTTTGTTTTTGATGTTTTTGATGTTTTTAATGTTTTTAATGTTTTTGAGGTTTTTGATGTTTTTGATGTTTCTCGATATTTTGATTTTTTTTTTTTGATTTTTTTGATGTTTTTGATGTTTTGTTGTTTTTGATGTTTTTGATGTTTTTATGTTTTTTATGTTTATTATGTTTTTAATGTTTTTGATGTTTTTAATGTTTTTGATGTTTTTTATGTTTATGATGTTTTTGATGTTTTTGATGTTTTTGATGTTTTTGATGTTCTTGATGTTTTTGATGTTTTTGATGTTTTTGATGTTTTTGATGTTTTTGATGTTTTTGATGTTTTTGATGTTTTTGATGTTTTTGATGTTTTTGATGTTTTTGATGTTTTTGATGTTTTTGATGTTTATGATGTTTTTAATGTTTTTGATGTTGTTGATGTTTCTGATGTTTTTGATGTTTTTGAAGTCGTTGATGTTATTGATATTCTTGATGTTTTTGATGTTTTTGATGTTTTTGAGGTTTTTGATGTTTTTGATGTTTTTGATGCTATTAATATTTTTAATGTTTTTGATGTTTGTGATGTTTTTGATGTTTTTGATGCTATTGATATTTTGAATGTTTTTGATGTTATTGATGTTTTTGATATTTTTGTTGTTTTTTGGTGTTTTTGATGTTTTTGATGTTTTTGATGTTTTTGATGTTTTTGATGTTTGCGATGTTTTTGATGTTTTATATGTTTTTGATAATTTTGATGTTTTGGATGTTTTTGATGTTTTTGATGTTTTCGATTTTTTTGATGTTTTGAATTTTTTGATGTTTTTTTTTTTTATGTTTTTGATGTTTTTAATTTTATAACGTATTTGATGCTTTTAATGTTTTTGATGTTTTTGATTAGTTGATGTTTCTGATGATTTTAATGTTTTAAATATTTTTGATGTTTATGAAGTTTTTGATGATTTTGATGTTTTTAATGTTTTGTTGTTTTTGATGTTTTCGATTTTTTTGATGTTTTGAATTTTTTTGATGTTTTTTTTTATGTTTTTGATGTTTTTGATTTTATAACGTATTTGCTTTTAATGTTTTTGATGTTTTTGATTAGTTGATGTTTCTGATGATTTTAATGTTTTAAATATTTTTCATGTTTATGAAGTTTTTGATGATTTTGATGATTTTAATGTTTTGTTGTTTTTGATGTTTTTGATGTTTCTCGATATTTTGATTTTTTTGGATTTTTTTGATGTTTTTATGTTTTTTATGTTTATTATGTTTTTGATGTTTTTGATGTTTTTAATATTTTTAATGTTTTTTAAGTTTATGATGTTTTTGATGTTTTTGATCTTTTTGATGTTTTTGATGTTTTTGATGTTTTGTTGTTTTTGATGTTTTTGATGTTTTTTATGTTTATTATGTTTTTGATATTTCTAATGTTTTTTATGTTTATGATGTTTTTGATGTTTTTGATTTTTTTGATGTTTTTGATGTTTTTGATGTTTTTGATGTTTTTGATATTTTTGATGTTTTTGATGTTTTTGATGTTTTTGATGTTTTTGATGTTTTAGATGTTTTTGATGTTTTTGATGTTTTTGATGTTTTTGATGTTTTTGATGTGTTTGATTTTTTTGAGTTTTTGATGTTTTTGATGCTATTGATATTTTAAATGTTTTTGATGTTATTGATGTTTTTGATATTTTTGTTGTTTTTGGTGTTTTTGATGTTTTTGATGTTTTTGATGTTTTTGATGTTTTTGATGTTTTTGATGTTTTTGATGTTTTTGATGTTTTTGATGTTTTTGATGTTTTTGATGTTTTTGATGTTTTTGATGTTTTTGATGTTTTTGATGTTTTTGATGTTGTTGATGTTTCTGATGTTTTTGATGTTTTTGATGTTTTTGATGTCTTTGATGTTATTGATATTCTTGATGTTTTTGATGTTTTTGAGGTTTTTGATGTTTTTGAGGTTTTTGATGTTTTTGATGTTTTTGATGTTGTTGATGTTTTTGATGTTTTTGATGTTGTTGATGTTTTTGATGTTTTTGATGTTTTTGATGTTTTTGATGTTTTGATGTTTTGATGTTTTTGATGTTTTTGATGTTTTTGATGTTTTTGATGTTTTTGATGTTTTTGATGTTTTTGATGTTTTTGATGTTTTTGATGTTTTTGATGTTTTTGATGTTTTTGATGTTTTTGATGTTTTTGATGTTTTTGATGTTTTTGATGTTTTTGATGTTTTTGATGTTTTTGATATTTTTGATGTTTTTGATGTTTTTGATGTTTTTGATGTTTTTGATGTTGTTGATGTTTCTGATGTTTTTGATGTTCTTGATGTCTTTGATGTTATTGATATTCTTGATGTTTTTGATGTTTTTGACGTTTTTGAGGTTTTTGACGTTTTTGATGTTTTTGATGCTATTGATATTTTTAATGTTTTTGATGTTATTGATGTTTTTGATATTTTTGTTGTTTTTTAATGTTTTTGATGTTTTTGATGTTTTTGATGTTTTTGATGTTTTTGATGTTTTTGATGTTTTTGATGTTTTTGATGATTTTGATGTTTTTAATGTTTTGTTGTTTTTGATGTTTTTGATGTTATTATTTTTTTTATGTTTATTATGTTTTTGATGTTTTTGATGTTTTTGATGTTTTTGATGTTTTTGATGTTTTTAATGTTTGTTATGTTTATGATGTTTTTGATGTTTTTGATGTGTTTAATGTTTTTGAGGTTTTTGATGTTTTTGATGTTTCTCGATATTTTGATTTTTTTGAAGTTTTTGATGTTTTTATGTTTTTTATGTTTATTATGTTTTTGATGTTTTTGATGTTTTTAATGTTTTTTAAGTTTATGATGTTTTTAATGTTTTTGATGTTTTTAATCTTTTAATGTTTTTGATGTTTTTGATGTTTTGTTGTTTTTGATGTTTTTGATGTTTTTAATGTTTTTTATGTTTTTGATGTTCTTGATTTTTTTGAGTTTTTGATGTTTTTGATGCTATTGATATTTTAAATGTTTTTGATGTTATTGATGTTTTGATATTTTTGATATTTTTGTTGTTTTTTGGTGTTTTTGATGTTTTTGATGTTTTTGATGTTTTTGATGTTTTTGATGTTTTTGATGTTTTTGATGTTTTTGATGTTTGCGATGTTTTTGATGTTTTATATGTTTTTGATGATTTTGATGTTTTGGATGTTTGATGTTTTTGATGTTTTCGATTTTTTTGATGTTTTGAATTTTTTGATGTTTTTTTTTTATGTTTTTGGAGTTTTTGATTTTATAACGTATTTGATGCTTTTAATGTTTTTGATGTTTTGTTGTTTTTTATGTTTTCAATGTTTTTTAATTTTTTTAATGTTTTTTTTAATGTTTTTGATGTTTTCGATGTTTTTGATGTTTTATATGTTTTTGATGATTTTGATATTTTTGATGTTTTTGATGTTTTTGATGTTTTTGATGTTTTTGATGTTTTTGATGTTTTTAATGTTTTTGATGTTTTTGATGTTTTGATGTTTTGTTGTTTTTGATGGTTTTTATGTCTTTGATGTTATGTTGTTTTTGATGTTTTTGATGTTTTAGATGTTTTTGATGTTTTAGATATTTTTGATGTTTTCGATGTTTTTGATTTTTTTGAGTTTTTGATGTTTTTGATGTTGTTGATGTTTTTGATGTTTCTGATGTTTTTGATGTTTTTTATATTTATAAGTTTTGATGTTTTTTATATTTCTACGTTTTGATGTTTTCTATGTTTTTGATGTTTAGATGTTTTGTTGTTTTTGATGTTTTTGATTATTTTGATGTTTTTGATGTATTTGATGTTTTTTATGTTTTTGATGTTTTGTTGTTTTTGATTTGATTGTTTTGATGTTTTCGATGGTTTTAATCTTTTGATGCCTTGATGTTTTGTTGTTTTTGATGTTTTTGATGTTTGTGATGTTTTTAATGTTTTCAATGTTTTTAATGTTTTTGATGTTTTTGATGTTATTGATGTTTTGATGGTTTTTATGTTTTTTGTTGTTTTCGATATTTTGATTTTTTAATGTTTTGTTGTTTTTGATGTTTTTATGTTATTTTGTTTATTATGCTTTTAATGTTTTTAATGTTTTTTATATTTATGATGTTTTGATGTTTTGTTGTTTTTATTGTTTTTGATGTTTTTGATGTTTTTGGTGTTTTTGATGTTTTCGATGTTTTCGATGTTTTCGATGTTTTTGATGTATTTGATGTTTTGTTGTTTTTGATTTTTTTGATTGTTTTGATGTTTTCGATGGTTTTGATCTTTTTGATGCCTTGATGTTTTGTTGTTTTTGATGTTTTTGATGTTTGTGATGTTTTTAATGTTTTTGATGTTTTGTTGTTTTTTATGTTTTTTATGTTTTTTATGTTTTTTATGTTTTTTTATGTTTTTATGTTTTTATGTTTTTAATGTTTTTTAATTTTTTTAATGTTTTTTTTAATGTTTTTGATGTTTTCGATTTTTTTGATGTTTTTGATGATTTTGATGTTTTGGATCTTTTTGTTGTTTTATATGTTTTTGATGTTTTTGATGTTTTCAATTTTTTTGATATTTTGATTTTTTTGATGTTTTTTTTATGTTTTTGATGTTTTTGATTTTATAACGTATTTGATGCTTTTAATAATTTTGATGTGTTGATGTTTCTGATGATTTTAATGTTTTACATGTTTTTCATGTTTATATTGTTTCTAATGATTTTAATGTTTTTAATGTTTTTGATGTTTTTGATGTTTTTAAAGTTTTTAAAGTTTTTGATGTTTTTGATGTTTTTGATGTTTTTGATGTTTTTAATGTTTTCAATGTTTTTAATGTTTTTAATGTTTTTAATGTTTTTGATGTTTTGTTGTTTTTTATGTTTTCAATGTTTTTTAATTTTTTTAATGTTTTTTTAATGTTTTTGATGTTTTCGATGTTTTTGATGTTTTATATGTTTTTGATGATTTTGATATTTTGGGTGTTTTTGATTTTTATGATGTTTTTGATGTTTTCGATTTTTTTGATGTTTTGATTTTTTTGATGTTTTTTTTTTATATTTTTGATGTCTTTGATTTTATAAAGTATTTGATGCTATTAAAGTTTTTGAGGTTTTTGAAGTGTTGATGTTTCTGATGATTTTTAAATGAGTTTTAATGTTTTTCATGTTTTTTATGTTTTTGATGTTATTATGTTTTTTATGTTTATTATGTTTTTCATGTTTTTGATGTTTCTTATCTTTATGATGTTTTTGATGTTTTTGATGGTTTTTATGTTTTTTGTTGTTTTGTTGTTTTTGTTGTTTTTGATGTTTTTGATGTTTTTGATGGTTTTGATGGTTTTGATGTTTACGATGTTTTTTATGTTATTGATGTTTTTGATATTTTTGATGTTTTTGATGTTATTGATGTTTTTGAGATTTTTGATGTTTTTGATGTTTTTGATGTTTTTGATGTTTTTGATGTTTTCGATATTTTGATTTTTTTAAGGTTTTGTTGTTTTTGATGTTTTTATGTTATTTATGTTTATTATGCTTTTAATGTTTTTAATGTTTTTTATATTTATGATGTTTTTGATGTTTTTATTGTTTTTGATGTTTTTGATGTTTTCGATATTTTGATTTTTTTAATGTTTTGTTGTTTTTGATGTTTTTATGTTATTTATGTTTATTATGCTTTTAATGTTTTTAATGTTTTTATATTTTTGATGTTTTTGATGTCTTGCTGTTTTTATTGTTTTTGATGTTTTCGATGTTTTTGATGTTTTTGATGTTTTTGATGTTTTTGATGTTTTTGATGTTTTTGATGTTTTTGACGTTTTTGATGTTTTTGATGTTTTTGATGTTTTTGATGTTTTTGATGTTTTTGATGTTTTTGATGTCTTTGATGTTTATGATGTTTTTGATGTTTTTGATGTTTTTGATGTTTTTGATGTTTTTGATGTTTTTGATGTTTTTGATGTTTTTGATGTTTTGATGTTTTTGATGTTTTTGATGTTTTTGATGTTTTTGATGTTTTGATGTTTTTGATGTTTTTGATGTTTTGATGTTTTTGACGTTTTGATGTTTTTGATGTTTTTGATGTTTTTGATGTTTTTGATGTTTTTGATGTTTTGATGTTTTTGATGTTTTTGATGTTTTTGATGTTTTTGATGTTTTTGATGGTTTTGATGTTTTGATGTTTTTTGATGATTTTAATGTTTTAAATGTTTTTCATGTTTATGATGTTTCTGATGATTTTAATGTTTTTATAGTTTTTGATGTTTTTGATTATTTTGATGTTTTTGATGTATTTGATGTTTTTGATGTTTTTGATGTTTTTTAAGTTTTGATGTTTTGATGTTTTCGATGTTTTTAATGTTTTTGATGTTTTTGATGTTTTTCATGTTTTTAATGTTTTTTATGTTTATGATATTTTTGATGTTTTTGGTGTTTTTGATGTTTTTGATGTTTTTGATGTTTTTGATGCTTTTGATGTTTTTGATCTTTTTGATGTTTTTGATGTTTTTGATGTTCTTGATATTTTTGATGTTTTTGATATTTTTAATGATTTTGTTGTTTTTGATGTTTTCGATATTTTGATTTTTTGATGTTTTTTTGTTTATGATGTTTTTATGTTACTTATGTTTACTAAGTTTTTGATGTTTTTGATGTTTTTAATGTTTTTGATGTTTTTGATGTTTTTCATGTTTTTAATGTTTTTTATGTTTATGATATTTTTGATGTTTTTGATGTCTTGCTGTTTTTATTGTTTTTGATGTTTTCGATGTTTTTCATGTTTTTAATGTTTTTTAAGTTTATGATGTTTTTAATGTTTTTGATGTTTTTAATCTTTTTAATGTTTTTGATGTTTTTGATGTTTTTGATGTTTTTGATGTTTTGTTGTTTTTGATGTTTTTGATGTTTTTTATGTTTATTATCTTTTTGATGTTTTTGATGTTTTTGATGTTTTTAATGTTTTTTATGTTTTTGATGTTCTTGATGTTTTTGATGCTATTGATATTTTAAATGTTTTTTATGTTATTGATGTTTTGATATTTTTGATATTTTTGTTGTTTTTTGGTGTTTTTGATGTTTTTGATGTTTTTGATGTTTTTGATGTTTTTGATGTTTTTGATGTTTTTGATGTTTGCGATGTTTTTGATGTTTTATATGTTTTTGATGATTTTGATGTTTTGGATGTTTGATGTTTTTGATGTTTTCGATTTTTTTGATGTTTTGAATTTTTTGATGTTTTTTTTATGTTTTTGGAGTTTTTGATTTTATAACGTATTTGATGCTTTTAATGTTTTTGATGTTTTGTTGTTTTTTATGTTTTCAATGTTTTTTAATTTTTTTAATGTTTTTTTTAATGTTTTTGATGTTTTCGATGTTTTTGATGTTTTATATGTTTTTGATGATTTTGATATTTTTGATGTTTTTGATGTTTTTGATGTTTTTGATGTTTTTGATGTTTTTGATGTTTTTGATGTTTTTAATGTTTTTGATGTTTTTGATGTTTTGATGTTTTGTTGTTTTTGATGGTTTTTATGTCTTTGATGTTATGTTGTTTTTGATGTTTTTGATGTTTTAGATGTTTTTGATGTTTTAGATATTTTTGATGTTTTTGATGTTTTTGATTTTTTTGAGTTTTTGATGTTTTTGATGTTGTTGATGTTGTTGATGTTTTTGATGTTTCTGATGTTTTTGATGTTTTTTATATTTATAAGTTTTGATGTTTTTTATATTTCTACGTTTTGATGTTTTCTATGTTTTTGATGTTTAGATGTTTTGTTGTTTTTGATGTTTTTGATTATTTTGATGTTTTTGATGTATTTGATGTTTTTTATGTTTTTGATGTTTTGTTGTTTTTGATTTGATTGTTTTGATGTTTTCGATGGTTTTAATCTTTTGATGCCTTGATGTTTTGTTGTTTTTGATGTTTTTGATGTTTGTGATGTTTTTAATGTTTTCAATGTTTTTAATGTTTTTGATGTTTTTGATGTTATTGATGTTTTTGATGGTTTTTATGTTTTTTGTTGTTTTCGATATTTTGATTTTTTTAATGTTTTGTTGTTTTTGATGTTTTTATGTTATTTTGTTTATTATGCTTTTAATGTTTTTAATGTTTTTTATATTTATGATGTTTTTGATGTTTTGCTGTTTTTATTGTTTTTGATGTTTTTGATGTTTTTGGTGTTTTTGATGTTTTCGATGTTTTCGATGTTTTCGATGTTTTTGATGTATTTGATGTTTTGTTGTTTTTGATTTTTTTGATTGTTTTGATGTTTTCGATGGTTTTGATCTTTTTGATGCCTTGATGTTTTGTTGTTTTTGATGTTTTTGATGTTTGTGATGTTTTTAATGTTTTTGATGTTTTGTTGTTTTTTATGTTTTTTATGTTTTTTATGTTTTTTATGTTTTTTATGTTTTTTATGTTTTTTATGTTTTTTATGTTTTTAATGTTTTTTAATTTTTTTTAATGTTTTTTTTAATGTTTTTGATGTTTTCGATGTTTTTGATGTTTTTGATGATTTTGATGTTTTGGATCTTTTTGTTGTTTTATATGTTTTTGATGTTTTTGATGTTTTCAATTTTTTTGATATTTTGATTTTTTTGATGTTTTTTTTATGTTTTTGATGTTTTTGATTTTATAACGTATTTGATGCTTTTAATAATTTTGATGTGTTGATGTTTCTGATGATTTTAATGTTTTACATGTTTTTCATGTTTATAGTGTTTCTAATGATTTTAATGTTTTTAATGTTTTTGATGTTTTTGATGTTTTTAAAGTTTTTAAAGTTTTTGATGTTTTTGATGTTTTTGATGTTTTTGATGTTTTTAATGTTTTCAATGTTTTTAATGTTTTTAATGTTTTTAATGTTTTTGATGTTTTGTTGTTTTTTACGTTTTCAATGTTTTTTAATTTTTTTAATGTTTTTTTAATGTTTTTGATGTTTTCGATGTTTTTGATGTTTTATATGTTTTTGATGATTTTGATATTTTGGGTGTTTTTGATTTTTATGATGTTTTTGATGTTTTCGATTTTTTTGATGTTTTGATTTTTTTGATGTTTTTTTTTTATATTTTTGATGTCTTTGATTTTATAAAGTATTTGATGCTATTAAAGTTTTTGAGGTTTTTGAAGTGTTGATGTTTCTGATGATTTTTAAATGAGTTTTAATGTTTTCATGTTTTTTGATGTTTTTGATGTTATTATGTTTTTTATGTTTATTATGTTTTTCATGTTTTTGATGTTTCTTATCTTTATGATGTTTTTGATGTTTTTGATGGTTTTTATGTTTTTGTTGTTTTGTTGTTTTTGTTGTTTTTGATGTTTTTGATGTTTTTGATGGTTTTGATGGTTTTGATGTTTATGATGTTTTTTATGTTATTGATGTTTTTGATATTTTTGATGTTTTTGATGTTATTGATGTTTTTGAGATTTTTGATGTTTTTGATGTTTTTGATGTTTTTGATGTTTTTGATGTTTTCGATATTTTGATTTTTTAAGGTTTTGTTGTTTTTGATGTTTTTATGTTATTTATGTTTATTATGCTTTTAATGTTTTTAATGTTTTTTATATTTATGATGTTTTTGATGTTTTTATTGTTTTTGATGTTTTTGATGTTTTCGATATTTTGATTTTTTTAATGTTTTGTTGTTTTTGATGTTTTTATGTTATTTATGTTTATTATGCTTTCAATGTTTTTAATGTTTTTATATTTTTGATGTTTTTGATGTCTTGCTGTTTTTATTGTTTTTGATGTTTTCGATGTTTTTGATGTTTTTGATGTTTTTGATGTTTTTGATGTTTTTGATGCTTTTGATGTTTTTAATGTTTTTGATGTTTTTGATGTTTTTGATGTTTTTGATGTTTTTGATGTTTTTGATGTTTTTGATGTTTTTGATGTCTTTGATGTTTTTGATGTTTTTGATGTTTTTGATGTTTTTGATGTTTTTGATGTTTTTGATGTTTTTGATGTTTTTGATGTTTTTGATGTTTTTGATGTTTTTGATGTTTTTGATGTTTTTGATGTTTTTGATGTTTTAGATGTTTTTGATGTTTTTGATGTTTTTGATGTTTTTGATGTTTTTGATGTTTTTGATGTTTTTGACGTTTTTGATGTTTTTGATGTTTTTGATGTTTTTGATGTTTTTGATGTTTTTGATGTTTTTGATGTTTTTGATGTTTTTGATGTTTTTGATGTTTTTGATGTTTTTGATGTTTTTGATGTTTTTGATGGTTTTGATGTTTTTGATGTTTTTTGATGATTTTAATGTTTTAAATGTTTTTCATGTTTATGATGTTTCTGATGATTTTAATGTTTTTATAGTTTTTGATGTTTTTGATTATTTTGATGTTTTTGATGTATTTGATGTTTTTGATGTTTTTTAAGTTTTTGATGTTTTTGATGTTTTTGATGTTTTTAATGTTTTTGATGTTTTTGATGTTTTTCATGTTTTTAATGTTTTTTATGTTTATGATATTTTTGATGTTTTTGGTGTTTTTGATGTTTTTGATGTTTTTGATGTTTTTGATGCTTTTGATGTTTTTGATCTTTTTGATGTTTTTGATGTTTTTGATGTTCTTGATATTTTTGATGTTTTTGATATTTTTAATGATTTTGTTGTTTTTGATGTTTTCGATATTTTGATTTTTTTGATGTTTTTTTGTTTATGATGTTTTTATGTTACTTATGTTTACTAAATTTTTGATGTTTTTGATGTTTTTAATGTTTTTGATGTTTTTGATGTTTTTGATGTTTTTAATGTTTTTTATGTTTATGATATTTTTGATGTTTTTGATGTCTTGCTGTTTTTATTGTTTTTGATGTTTTCGATGTTTTTGATGTTTTTGGTGTTTTTGATGTTTTTGATGTTTTTGATGCTTTTGATATTTTTGATCTTTTTGATGTTTTTGATGTTTTCGATAATTTGATTTTTTTGATTTTTTTTATGTTTTTGATGTTTTTTTGTTTTTGATGTTTTTGATGTTTTTGATGTTTATTATGTTTTTGATGTTTATGATGTTTTTAATGTTTCTTATGTTTATGATGGTTTTGATGTTTTTGAAGTTTTTGATATGTTTGATGTTTTTGATGTTTTCGATATTTTGATTTTTTTGATGTTTTGTTGTTTTTGATGTTTTTATGTTATTTATGTTTATTATGTTTTTGATGTTTTTAATGTTTTTTATATTTATAATGTTTTTGATGTTTTTGATGTTTTGCTGTTTTTATTGTTTTTGATGTTTTTGATGTTCTTGATATTTTTGATGTTTTTGATATTTTTAATAATTTTGTTGTTTGTGATGTTTTCGATATTTTGATTTTTTTGATGTTTTTTTGTTTATGATGTTTTTATGTTACTTATGGTTATTATGTTTTTGATGTTTTTTTTTTTTTTTTTTTTTTATACTTTGCTTTTATTTATTGAATCTTCTCATTTTTGAGACTAACAATAAGTGTATCAAATCTTATACTATAACCTAGCTAACAGTCATGTAGACTGGAACATTAGAAATGGCCCTGACAAATTATGGCTGGGTTGGAAGGTCGGTACGTTGCAGGCGGGATCGGTTGGAAACCCGAGTCAAGACCCTTGCGAGGGGATTTGGGTGGACAGAGAGTTTTTCATTATAGGACGCTTTTTGCTTGTCTATTTCATCTTTTACTGCGAAAATGCCGAGGTCCCTGTGGATGTTTTGGTTTCGAATATACCATGGTGCCCCAGTGATAGTTCGCAGGATCTTTGATTGAGCGCGCTGTATGATATCAATGTTGGTTCTGCTCGCGTTCCCCCAAAGCTGGGAGCCATACGTCCAGATTGGCTTAAGAGTGGAGTTATAGAGCAGGACCTTATAGTCCAGGCACAAGGGCGAGCGGGCGTTTATAATCCAGTGGAGGCTGCTGGCTTTCAGCTTTAGGTGTAATTTCTTGCATTCGATATGTCTACGCCATGTTAGACGTCTGTCGAGATGGATGCCGAGATACGTTACTTCGTTGACTTGGGGGATCTGCGTGCTATTCAGGTAGAGCGGAGGGCAAGTTTGCCTGTTAAGAGTAAACGTTATGTGTTTACACTTTTGTTCGTTTATTTTGATACGCCAGTCAGATAGCCACTTCTCGACTACCATGAGATGTTTGGCGAGTTGGGTTGATGCACGGACTGGGCATCTGGAGCGGCTAAGGATCGCAGTGTCGTCAGCAAAGGTGGATGTTGTTAGTCGGTCACTTGTGGGAATGTCCGCTGTGTAGAGGACGAATAGAGTTGGCCCAAGTGCGCTGCCTTGTGGGACTCCAGCTTCGATAGTGTAGTTGTCGGATATTGTTGTGTTGCACCTCACTGCGAAGGCTCTGTTGTAGAGGTAAGATTCAAGGAGTTTATGAGTGTACCCAGGCAAGTGTGTTTTAATTTTATGCATAAGACCTTTGAGCCAGACGCGGTCAAATGCTTGAGATACGTCGAGGAATATCGCGCTGCAGTATTCTCTAAGCTCGAAGGCTGTGCGAATCTCTGATGTTATTCTGTTAACTTGCTCGATAGTACCGTGTTTTTCTCTGAAGCCAAATTGATGGGCTGGGATAATGTTGTGAGCTTCCATATATGGTATTATGCGCGTTAGAAGGCATTTTTCGAAAAGTTTGGACAGGCATGATAATAAACTTATTGGTCTGTAAGATGACGGGATCGTGTGATCTTTTCCAGGCTTCGGTATCATTATTATAATTGATTTTTTCCATTTACTTGGGTAGTAGCCGAGACTTATGATACCATTGAAGAGCTTACAGATGACCTCAACAGCACAGTACGGAAGTTCCATTATCATTTTTGTAGTTATTAGGTCCTGGCCTGGAGCCTTTTTTGGTTTTAGCTCCCTAATGATTTTTGTAATCTCGTTCGGCCGAAATGAAGTTGGCGTTAATTCCGTCTCGGAGTGAATTTGCGGAAGAACATGTGCATTTGCTGAGGGGTTCGGCTGGAAGACGCCTCTGAGATGTAAGGCAAATGTTTCGGCTCTGTCTTTGTCGCTGCGGGCCCAGCAACCTGAAGAATTTCTTATTGGGGTTACGGTTTCAGCCGGAGAGCTTAGATTTGGGTGAGCCCTCCACAAGGGATGCTTTGTACTAGTTGGCGATAGTTTTTCTATATATTTTAGTTGTGCGTTTTCAGCATCTTGCTTCAGAGCCCGGCTAAGTTTGCGGGTGGCTTCATTAAGACGTTGCTTTGAGCATGGTGACCTGCTGGTTTGCCACGCCCGTCGCAGACGCCTTTTTTCCAGAACCAGCTGTTCAATTTGCAGGCTGGTTTTGAACGTCTTAGTTTTCACATCCTTCCCTTTTGGTGTTGAGATCCTGGCTGCTGTGACGAGTACCTCTTCCAGCGCGGCGGTAGAGTAGTCGATGTCCGATTCGATGTTTAGTTGAGGAGTTAGCTCAATGTGGGAACTCACATACTTTCTATATTTCATCCAGTTGGTGTTGTGCGACGTCAGCCTATGGGGGTGGTCCGTGATTTCTGGGCTTTGAAGAAGGGTTAACAACAAGGGCGAGTGGTCGGATGAGAGATCCGACAGGGCCATGGCGCTTATAAGATCGCGTGGGATGTTTTTCGTCACCGCGAAATCAATTAGATCTGGGATCTTTCTGGGGTCTGCAGGCCAATATGTGGGGCTACCAGGAGAGACGTAGTCCAATTTATTGCTCACTTTTATAAGTGCGTTATACAGTTGCCTTCCCTTGGGGGTCACGAGGCGTGATCCCCAGTGCGTGTGTTTGGCATTGTAGTCTCCTGCAGCTATGAAGCGATCCCCCAGTGTGTTGTAGAAGTCCATGAATTGACCTTCAGAGATAGTAAATCGAGGTGGGCAGTAGACAGCGGCAATGCAAAGGTTGCCGTTTCCTGACTGCACATTTATGGACGTGGCTTGCAGGTAATTTGTTGCAAACCTTTGGTGAAAGTGGTGTTTGATGCGTTCTCTGATTAAGATGCCGGTTCCACCGTGGGCTTTCCCATCCGGATGATCTGTGCGGTAGAAGGTATAACCTCTTATATGGAAGTTATATCTCCCTGTGAGGTGCGTTTCAACCAGCAGCATGGCGTCGATGTGATTTATATTTAGGAATTGCGTTATTTCCAGGTTATGCCGTGAAATGCCGTTGGCATTCCACATAGATATACGTAGGTTAGACATTTATTATTTGGACTGTTGAGCTACAAGTAACTGAATCACCATGTTCTGATTCTGAACAAGGGTTTGCATAGTTGTTTTCATGAATGACATGAGTTCCATCATACTTTGTTGCATGGTATACATCATAGATTCCAAATTGCTTTGTGGCTGCATCGGGACCTGCTGAGTGTTTTCTGAGTGTGGC
This sequence comes from Drosophila pruinosa, assembly GCA_018150935.1. Lineage (NCBI taxonomy): Eukaryota > Metazoa > Arthropoda > Insecta > Diptera > Drosophilidae > Drosophila > Drosophila pruinosa. The sequence goes on from JAECWR010000180.1 coordinate 71,404, forward strand.
TGGAGTGGATTTTCCATGCCTGATCGTAGTGCTTCGGCGTATGAGAAGCCCTTAGTGGAATTTAGCGGACCGAATGATGATCTGGCTGCCTTGGCGAAAAATACGTCTGGCGTACTTTTTGAGTTATAATACGCATTTTGCGTATTTTGTTGACGCGTAGCTGTCGCTCGTTGCATGCGACTCTTCAGCTCCTTGTAGACCGCACAGCCTCTGTAGTTTGCCGTATGGTTTCCTCCACAGTTGCCACATTTTTTTCTTTAAGGGGTCTTCTTTGTTTGCGGGGCAATTTACGGAGTTGTGGAAGTCTCCGCAGACTACGCAGACTGCCCGAAGTGTGCAGTATGTCTTTGTGTGTCCATACTCCTGGCAGTTTGTGCATTGAAGAGGGCCGATGCGTTTGTGTGGTTCTTCCACGGTGATCCTTCGATGCAATAAGAGCTTCAGCTTATAGATTGGGTGCACTTCGTTTTCTTTAAGGCTTTGCTATCTGGTTCGAGCTCGACCTTGAAGAGTGGTTGCGGTTTTTTATTCCTGTTGATAATGTTGCTGACATTTTTGGCATAGAAGCCCTTGGCTTTAAGGGCTTGTTGAATTTCAGAGGGGGCGACGTCGGGTTCAATTCCTTTAAGTACAACTTGCAGTCCCTTGCTGCTTTTTAGTTGGTAGGTGTAGAAGTTCTTTTTGTTTCCTCCAGGTACTTAGACACAGCTCGGAAGTGTTCTTCGGACTTCGTTTGAACTTTAGTTTCATGGATGTTCCCTTTAATAAGCGGAACAACATGAAAATTATCGTTCCCGACCAGCGCAACAATTTTGTTGACCAGGGCGTTAGAGCTTTTTTCCCTTATATAAATAGGTGGGGGCTTTGGCTTCTTTTGGGTCTCCTGCCCCAGCTCTGCTTGGTTGTTCTCCGCCTCTGCTAAGATGGAAAAACGGTTGTCATTGGAACTTCTAGTTTGGTCGTTGCTTTTGTTGATACGGTTGATCTTTGGTTTATTACCAACCGTGTTTACTGGACTAAGCTTACGCTTAATCTGAATGTAGCGATCCATACCGGTCTGTATAGCCGGGACCGCTTGTTGCTTATCGAAGCTTACGGTTTTTGTTGACATTGCAATTTGCTCTGCGGCCGTTGGCACCGAATTCGTAATATTGGTAGTTGGTTTTGTTGTTGGTGGCGCTTTTGCTGCGACTGCGGAAATTGTAGCGCTGCTTGTTGTTGGAGCTTCTTCCATAGAAGCCGGCGGTGGTGGGGTTGGGCATTGGTAGCTCCATGATGTAGGAGTTGGGGTGAGCAGAGTGGGTGAGCAAGAGCTCGCTCTCTTGCTGTCGACGGTCAGTAGAGCCGGGTTGCAATTTGTTGACTTGCTTTCTTCAACGATATCGCGTGTTGAGAAGTAAGAGTAACAAGCGTTTCTTGGATTAAGGGAGCTTCTACGCTCATTCTTTGGAACGCTGCTCATTTTTTGAGCTTATAACGCGTGGCACTTATTAAATTAAGTCAAATATACACTTGAACTATCATAACACCAGTTATAATTATATATATTTTTCTTTGGCGTTACTTCGCGCAAGACTACTAATTTCAAATTCGCTACTTTTTCTCCACTTTGATATACCGACAAAAGACGGAGAACACCGACCGACGAAGCCTCGCACTAAAAAACGCGTCCAACTCGTACAGCGGTCTGATCGCGAATCGATGTTTTTAATGTTTTTTATATTTATGATGTTTTTGATGTTTTTGTTTTGCAGTTTTTAATGTTTTTGATGTGTTTGATGTTTTTGATGCTTTTGATGTTTTTGATGTTTTTGATGTATATGATGTTTTTGATGTTTTTGATGTTTTTGATGTTTTTGATGTTTTTGATGTTTTTGATGTTTTTGATGTTTTTGATGTTTTTGATGTTTTTGATGTTTTTGATGTTTCTGATGTTTTTGATGTTTTTGATGTTTTTGATGTTTTTGATGCTTTTGATGTTTTTGATGTTTTTGATGTTTTGCTGTTTTTAATGTTTTGCTGTTTTTAATGCTTTTGATGTTTTTAATGTTTTTTATGTTTCTGATGTTTTTGATGTTTGTGATGTTTTTAATGTTTTTGATGTTATTGATGTTTTTGATGTTTTGCTCTTTTTAATGTTTTTGATGTTTTTGATGTTTTGATGTTTTGCTGTATTTGATATTTTTGATGTTTTTGATGTTTTGGATGTTTTGTTTTTTTTTGATGTTTTTATGTTATTTATGTTTATTATGTTTTTGGTGTTTTTGATGTTTTTAATGTTTTTTATATTTATTATGTTTTTGATGTTTTTAATGTTTTTTATATTTATGATGTTTTTTGATGTTTTTGTTTTGCTGTTTTTAATGTTTTTGATGTGTTTGATGTTTTTGATGTTTATGATGTTTTTGATGTTTTTGATGTTTTTGATGTTTTTGATGTTTTTGATGTTTTTGATGTTTTTGATGTTTTTGATGTTTTTGATGTTTTTGATGTTTTTGATGTTTTTGATGTTTTTGATGTTTTTGATGTTTTTGATGTTTTTGATGTTTTTGATGTTTTTGATGTTTTTGACGTTTTTGATGTTTTTGATGTTTTTGATGTTTTTGATGTTTTTAATGTTTTTGATGTTTTTGATGTTTGATGTTTTTGATGTTTTCGATATTTTGATTTTTTTGATGTTTTTGATGTTTTATTGTTTTTGATGATTTTATGTTATTTATGTTTTTGATGTTTTTAATGTTTTTTATATTTATGATGTTTTTGATGTTTTTGTTTTGCTGTTTTTAATGTTTTTGATGTGTTTGATGTTTTGCTGTTTTTATTGTTTTCGATGGTTTTGATGTTTTTGGTGTTTTTGATATTTTTAATGTTTTTGATGTTTTTTAATGTTTTTTGATGTTTGTGATATTTTTGATGTTTTTGATGTTTTTGATGTTATTGATGTTTTTGATGTTTTTGATGTTTTTGATGTTTATGATGTTTTCGATATTTTGATTTTTTTGATGTTTTGTTGTTTTTGATGTTTTTATGTTATTTATGTTTATTATGTTTATTATGTTTTTGATGTTTTTAATGTTTTTTATATCTATGATGTTTTTTGATGTTTTTGTTTTGCTGTTTTTAATGTTTTTGATGTTTTTGATGTGTTTGTTTTTGATGTTTTTGATGTTTTTGATGATTGATGTTTTTGATGTTTTCGATATTTTGATTTTTTTGATGTTTTGTTGTTTTTGATGTTTTTATGTTATTTATGTTTATTATGTTTTTGATGTTTTTAATGTTTTTTATATTTATGATGTTTTTGATGTTTTTGTTTTGCTGTTTTTAATGTTTTTGATGTGTTTGATGTTTTGCTGTTTTTATTGTTTTCGATGTTTTTGATGTTTTTGATGTTTTTGTTTTGCTGTTTTTAATGTTTTTGATGTTTTCGATATTTTGATTTTTTTGATGTTTTTTTGTTTTTGATGTTTTTATGTTATTTATGTTTATTATGTTTTTGATGTTTTTATATTTATGATGTTTTTGATGTTTTTATTTTGCTGTTTTTAATGTTTTTGATGTGTTTGATGCTCTTGATGTTTTTGATGCTTTTGATGTTTTTGATGTTTTTGATGTTTTTGAATATTTTCGATATTTTGATTTTTTTTGATGTTTTTGATGTTTTTGCTGTTTTTATGTTATTTATGTTTATTATGTTTTTGATGTTTTTAATGTTTTTTATATTTATGATGTTTTTGATGTTTTTGTTTTGCTGTTTTTAATGTTTTTGATGTGTTTGATGTTTTGCTGTTTTTATTGTTTTCGATGTTTTTGATGTTTTTGATGTTTTTGTTTTGCTGTTTTTAATGTTTTTGATGTTTTCTATATTTTGATTTTTTTGATGTTTTTTTGTTTTTGATGTTTTTATGTTATTTATGTTTATTATGTTTTTGATGTTTTTTATATTTATGATGTTTTTGATGTTTTTGTTTTGCTGTTTTTAATGTTTTTGATGTTTTGATGTTCTTGATGTTTTTGATGCTTTTGATGTTTTTAATGTTTTTGATGTGTTTGATGTTTTGCTGTTTTTATTGTTTTCGATGTTTTTAATGTTTTTGATGTTTTCGATATTTTGATTTATTTGATGTTTTTTTGTTTTTGATGTTTTTATGTTATTAATGTTTATTATGTTTTTTATATTTATGATGTTTTTGATGTTTTTGTTTTGCTGTTTTTAATGTTTTTGATGTTTTTGATGTTTTTGATGTTTTTGATGTTTTTGATGTTTTTGATGTTTTTGATGTTTTTGATGTTTTTGATGTTTTTGATGTTTTTGATGTTTTTGATGTTTTTGATGTTTTTGATGTTTTTGATGTTTTTGATGTTTTTGATGTTTTTGATGTTTTTGACGTTTTTGATGTTTTTGATGTTTTTGTTGTTTTTAATGTTTCTGATGTTTTTGATGTTTTTGATGTTTTTGATGTTTTTGATGTTTTTGATATTTTTGATGTTCTTGATGTTTTTGGTGTTTTTGATGTTTTCGATGTTATTGATGTTTTTGATGTTTTTGATGTTTTTGATGTTTTTGATGTTTTTGATGTTTTTGATGTTTTTGATGTTTTTGATGTTTTTGATGTTTTTGATGTTTTTGATGTTTTTGATGTTTTTGATGTTTTTGATGTTTTTGATGTTTTTGATGTTTTCGATGTTTTTGACGTTTTTGTTGTTTTTAATGTTTTTGATGTTTTCGATATTTTGATTTTTTTGATGTTTTTGATGTTTTTGATGTTTTTGATGTTTTTGATGTTTTTGATGTTTTTATTTTATTTATGTTTATTATGATTTTGATGTTTTTAATGTTTTTTATATTTATGATGTTTTTGATGTTTTTGTTTTGCTGTTTTTAATGTTTTTGATGTGTTTGATGTTGTTGATGTTTTTGATGCTTTTGATGTTTTTAATGTTTTTGATGTGTTTGATGTTTTGCTGTTTTTATTGTTTTAGATGTTTTTAATGTTTTTGATGTTTTCGATATTTTGATTTATTTGATGTTTTTTTGTTTTTGATGTTTTTATGTTATTTATGTTTATTATGTTTTTAATGTTTTTTATATTTATGATGTTTTTGATGTTTTTGTTTTGCTGTTTTTAATGTTTTTGATGTGTTTCATGTTTTTTATGTTTTTGATGCTTTTGACGTTTTTGATGTTTTTGATGTTTTTGATGTTTTTGATTTTTTTTTTACGTTTTTGCTGTTTTTGATGTTTTTGCTGTTTTTGATGTTTTTGATATTTTTGATGTTTTTGATGTTTTTGATGTTTACGATATTTTGATTTTTTTGATGTTTTTGATGTTTTGTTGTTTTTTATGTTTTTATGTTATTTATGTTTATTATAATTTTGATGTTTTTAATGTTTTTTATATTTATGATGTTTTCGTTGTTTTTGTTTTGCTGTTTTTAATGTTTTTGATGTGTTTGATGTTTTGATGATTTTGATGCTTTTGATGTTTTGATGTTTTTGATGTTTTTGATGTTTTTGGTGTTTTTGATGTTTTGATGTTTTTGATGTTTTTGATGTTTTTGATGTTTTTGATGTTTTGATGTTTTTGATGTTTTTGATGTTTTTGATGTTTTTGTTGTTTTTAATGTTTTTGATGTTTTTGATGTTTTTGATGTTTTTGATGTTTTTGATGTTTTTGATATTTTTGATGTTCTTGATGTTTTTGGTGTTTTTGATGTTTTTGATGTTATTGATGTTTTTGATGTTTTTGAAGTTTTTGATGTTTTTGATGTTTTTGATTTTTTTGATGTTTTTGATGTTTTTGATGTTTTTGATGTTTTTGATGTTTTTGATGTTTTTGATGTTTTTGATGTTTTTGATGTTTTTGATGTGTTTGATGTTTTTGATGCTTTTGATGTTTTTGATGTTTTTGATGTTTCTGATGTTTTTGATGTTTTTGATGTTTTTGATGTTTTTATTTTATTTATGTTTATTATGATTTTGATGTTTTTAATGTTTTTTATATTTATGATGTTTTTGATGTTTTTGTTTTGCTGTTTTTAATGTTTTTGATGTGTTTGATGTTGTTGATGTTTTTGATGCTTTTGATGTTTTTAATGTTTTTGATGTGTTTGATGTTTTGCTGTTTTTAATGTTTTTGATGTTTTCGATATTTTGATTTTTTTGATGTTTTTTTGTTTTTGATGTTTTTATGTTAATTATGTTTATTATGTTTTTGATGTTTTTTATATTTATGATGTTTTTGATGTTTTTATTTTGCTGTTTTTAATGTTTTTGATGTGTTTGATGTTCTTGATGTTTTTGATGCTTTTGATGTTTTTGATGTTTTTGATGTTTTTGAATATTTTCGATATTTTGATTTTTTTGATGTTTTTGATGTTTTTGCTGTTTTTATGTTATTTATGTTTATTATGTTTTTGATGTTTTTAATGTTTTTTATATTTATGATGTTTTTTGATGTTTTTGTTTTGCTGTTTTAATGTTTTTGATGTGTTTGATGTTCTTGATGTTTTTGATGCTTTTGATGTTTTTAATGTTTTTGATGTGTTTGATGTTTTGCTGTTTTTATTGTTTTCGATGTTTTTAATGTTTTTGATGTTTTCGATATTTTGATTTATTTGATGTTTTTTTGTTTTTGATGTTTTTATGTTATTTATGTTTATTATGTTTTTAATGTTTTTTATATTTATGATGTTTTTGATGTTTTTGTTTTGCTGTTTTTAATGTTTTTGATGTTTTTGATGTTTTTGATGTTTTTGATGTTTTTGATGTTTTTGATGTTTTTGATGTTTTTGATGTTTTTGATGTTTTTGATGTTTTTGATGTTTTTGATGTTTTTGATGTTTTTGATGTTTTTGATGTTTTTGATGTTTTTGATGTTTTTGACGTTTTTGATGTTTTTGATGTTTTTGATGTTTTTGTTGTTTTTGATGTTCTTGATGTTTTTGGTGTTTTTGATGTTTTTGATGTTATTGATGTTTTTGATGTTTTTGATGTTTTTGATGTTTTGATGTTTTTGATGTTTTGATGTTTTTGATGTTTTTGATGTTTTTGATGTTTTTGATGTTTTTGATGTTTTTGATGTTTTTGATGTTTTTGATGTTTTTGATGTTTTTAATGTTTTCGATGTTTTTGACGTTTTTGTTGTTTTTAATGTTTTTGATGTTTTCGATATTTTGATTTTTTTGATGTTTTTGATGTTTTTGATGTTTTTGATGTTTTTGATGTTTTTATTTTATTTATGTTTATTATGATTTTGATGTTTTTAATGTTTTTTATATTTATGATGTTTTTGATGTTTTTGTTTTGCTGTTTTTAATGTTTTTGATGTGTTTGATGTTGTTGATGTTTTTGATGCTTTTGATGTTTTTAATGTTTTTGATGTGTTTGATGTTTTGCTGTTTTTATTGTTTTAGATGTTTTTAATGTTTTTGATGTTTTCGATATTTTGATTTATTTGATGTTTTTTTGTTTTTGATGTTTTTGATGTTTTTGATGTTTTCGATGTTTTTGACGTTTTTGTTGTTTTTAATGTTTTTGATGTTTTCGATATTTTGATTTTTTGATGTTTTTGATGTTTTTGATGTTTTTGATGTTTTTGATGTTTTTGATGTTTATACCCGCCTACCCAAAGGGTAGAAGGGTATTATGGCTTTGTGCCGACCGAAAATGTATGTAACAGGCAGAAGGAAGCATCTCCGACCCCATAAAGTATATATATTCTTGATCAGCGTCAACAGCCGAGACGATATAGCCATGTCCGTCTGTCCGTCTGTCCGTCTGTCCGTCTGTCCGTCCGTATGAACACCTAGATCTCAGAGACTATAAGAGATAGAGCAACAAATTTTTCGCGACAGTATGTCTTATTGTTGCACGCAGATCAAGTTTGTTTTTGATTTTGGCCACGCCCCCTCCCGCCCCCGTAAATCGAATAAAACCGAATTGCAAGCGTTGTTTTAAACCTAGAACGTTCAATTTTGGTACGCACAATACTAATCACCATCTTAATGATCTCTGCGAATTTGGTTACAATCGGATAAAAAACACAGAAGTTATTAAGATATGACTTTTATAAGGCGTTACCACGTGCAACTGCTAGTGCTGCCTAGCTAGTTGCTATGACACTCCGCGACATAATAATGGTGTTCAATAAACCAACTAAAGTGCCGCCAAGCTAATAACTTCGAACAAAGAAAATTTTGATATATTATTTTGGTATTTTTAGTATATTTTTTTTTAGTATATTTTTATACTATTATATAAATATAATATTTTGATGGTAAAATTGGGTGGCGGGTATCTCACAGTCGAGCAAACTCGACTGTAGCTTTCTTACTTGTTTTATTTTATTTATGTTTTTTATATTTATGATGTTTTTGATGTTTTTGTTTTGCTGTTTTTAATGTTTTTGATGTGTTTCATGTTTTTTATGTTTTTGATGCTTTTGACGTTTTTGATGTTTTTGATGTTTTTGATTTTTTTTGACGTTTTTGCTGTTTTTGATGTTTTTGCTGTTTTTGATGTTTTTGATATTTTTGATGTTTTTGATGTTTTTGATGTTTTTGATGTTTACGATATTTTGATTTTTTTGATGTTTTTGATGTTTTGTTGTTTTTTATGTTTTTATGTTATTTATGTTTATTATGATTTTGATGTTTTTAATGTTTTTTATATTTATGATGTTTTTGTTGTTTTTGTTTTGCTGTTTTTAATGTTTTTGATGTGTTTGATGTTTTTGATGATTTTGATGCTTTTGATGTTTTGATGTTTTTGATGTTTTTGATGTTTTTGGTGTTTTTGATGTTTTTGATGTTTTTGATGTTTTTGATGTTTTTGATGTTTTTGATGTTTTTGATGTTTTTGTTGTTTTTAATGTTTTTGATGTTTTTGATGTTTTTGATGTTTTTAATATTTTTGATGTTCTTGATGTTTTTGGTGTTTTTGATGTTTTTGATGTTATTGATGTTTTTGATGTTTTTGAAGTTTTTGATGTTTTTGATGTTTTTGATTTTTTTGATGTTTTTGATGTTTTTGATGTTTTTGATGTTTTTGATGTTTTTGATGTTTTTGATGTTTTTGATGTTTTTGATGTTTTTGATGTTTTTGATGTTTTTGATGTTTTCGATATTTTGATTTTTTTGATGTTTTTGATGTTTTGTTGTTTTTCATGTTTTTATGTTATTTATGTTTATTATGATTTTGATGTTTTTAATGTTTTTTATATTTATGATGTTTTTGTTTTGCTGTTTTTAATGTTTTTGATGTGTTTGATGTTTTTGATGATTTTGATGCTTTTGATGTTTTGATGTTTTTGATGTTTATGATGTTTTTGATGTTTTTGATGTTTTTGATGTTTTTGATGTTTTTGATGTTTTTGATGTTTTTGATGTTTTTGATGTTTTTGATGTTTTTGATGTTTTTGATGTTTTTGATGTTTTTGATGTTTTTGATGTTTTTGATGTTTTTGATGTTTTTGATGTTTCTGATGTTTTTGATGTTTTTGATGTTTTTGATGTTTTCGATATTTTGATTTTTTTGATGTTTTTGATGTTTTGTTGTTTTTCATGTTTTTATGTTATTTATGTTTATTATGATTTTGATGTTTTTAATGTTTTTTATATTTATGATGTTTTTGTTGTTTTTGTTTTGCTGTTTTTAATGTTTTTGATGTGTTTGATGTTTTTGATGATTTTGATGCTTTTGATGTTTTGATGTTTTTGATGTTTATGATGTTTTTGATGTTTTTGATGTTTTTGATGTTTTTGATGTTTTTGATGTTTTTGATGTTTTTGATGTTTTTGATGTTTTTGATGTTTTTGATGTTTTTGATGTTTTTGATGTTTTTGATGTTTTTGATGTTTTTGATGATTTTGATGTTTTTGATGTTTTTGATGTTTTTGATGTTTTTGATGTTTTTGATGTTTTCGATGTTTTTGACGTTTTTGTTGTTTTTAATGTTTTTGATGTTTTTGATGTTTTTGATGTTTTTGATGTTTTTGATGTTTTTGATGTTTTTATTTTATTTATGTTTTTTATGATTTTGATGTTTTTAATGTTTTTTATATTTATGATGTTTTTGTTGTTTTTGTTTTGCTGTTTTTAATGTTTTTGATGTGTTTGATGTTTTTGATGATTTTGATGCTTTTGATGTTTTGATGTTTTGATGTTTTTGATGTTTATGATGTTTTTGATGTTTTTGATGTTTTTGATGTTTTTGATGTTTTTGATGTTTTTGATATTTTTGATGTTTTTGATGTTTTTGATGTTTTTGATGTTTTTGATGTTTTTGATGTTTTTGATGTTTTTTATGTTTTTGATGTTTTTGATGATTTTGATGTTTTTGATGTTTTTGATGTTTTTGATGTTTTGTTGTTTTTCATGTTTTTATGTTATTTATGTTTATTATGATTTTGATGTTTTTAATGTTTTTTATATTTATGATGTTTTTGTTGTTTTTGTTTTGCTGTTTTTAATGTTTTTGATGTGTTTGATGTTTTTGATGATTTTGATGTTTTGATGTTTTTGATGTTTATGATGTTTTTGATGTTTTTGATGTTTTTGATGTTTTTGATGTTTTTGATGTTTTTGATGTTTTTGATGTTTTTGATGTTTTTGATGTTTTTGATGTTTTTGATGATTTTGATGTTTTTGATGTTTTTGATGTTTTTGATGTTTTTGATGTTTTTGATCTTTTCGATGTTTTTGACGTTTTTGTTGTTTTTAATGTTTTTGATGTTTTTGATGTTTTTGATGTTTTTGATGTTTTTGATGTTTTTGATGTTTTTGATGTTTTTATTTTATTTATGTTTATTATGATTTTGATGTTTTTAATGTTTTTTATATTTATGATGTTTTTGTTGTTTTTGTTTTGCTGTTTTTAATGTTTTTGATGTGTTTGATGTTTTTGATGTTTTTGATGATTTTGATGCTTTTGATGTTTTGATGTTTTTGATGTTTTTGATGTTTTTGATGTTTTTGATGTTTTTGATGTTTTTGATGTTTTTGATGTTTTTGATGTTTTCGATGTTTTTGATGTTTTTGATGTTTTTGATGTTTTTGATGTTTTTGATATTTTTGATGTTTTTATTTTATTTATGTTTATTATGATTTTGATGTTTTTAATGTTTTTTATATTTTTGATGTTTTTGTTGTTTTTGTTTTGCTGTTTTTAATGTTTTTGATGTGTTTGATGTTTTTGATGTTTTTGATGATTTTGATGCTTTTGATGTTTTGATGTTTTTGAACTTTTTGATGTTTTTGATGTTTTTGATGTTTTTGATGTTTTTGATGTTTTTGATGTTTTTGATGTTTTTGAAGTTTTTGATGTTTTTGATGTTTTTGATGTTTTTGATGTTTTTGATGTTTCTGATGTTTCTGATGTTTTTGATGTTTTTGAAGTTTTTGATGTTTTTGATGTTTTTGATGTTTTTGATGTTTTTGAAGTTTTTGATATTTTTGATGTTTTTGATGTTTTTGATGTTTTTGATGTTTTTGATGTTTTTGATGTTTTTGATGTTTTTGATGTTTTTGATGTTTCTGATGTTTCTGATGTTTTTGATGTTTTTGAAGTTTTTGATGTTTTTGATGTTTTTGATGTTTTTGATGTTTTTGATGTTTTTGAAGTTTTTGATATTTTGATGTTTTTGATGTTTTTGAAGTTTTTGATGTTTTTGATGTTTTTGATGTTTTGATGTTTTTGATGTTTTGATGTTTTTGATGTTTTTGATGTTTTTGATGTTTTTGAAGTTTTTGATGTTTTTGATGTTTTTGATGTTTTTGATGTTTTTGATGTTTTTGATGTTTTTGAAGTTTTTGATGTTTTTGATGATTTTGATGTTTTTGATGTTTTTGATGTTTTTGATGTTTTTGATGTTTTCGATGTTTTTGACGTTTTTGTTGTTTTTAATGTTTTTGATGTTTTTGATGTTTTTGATGTTTTTGATGTTTTTGATGTTTTTGATGTTTTTATTCTATTTATGTTTATTATGATTTTGATGTTTTTAATGTTTTTTATATTTATGATGTTTTTGTTGTTTTTGTTTTGCTGTTTTTAATGTTTTTGATGTGTTTGATGTTTTTGATGTTTTTGATGATTTTGATGCTTTTGATGTTTTGATGTTTTTGATGTTTTTGATGTTTTTGATGTTTTTGATGTTTTTTATGTTTTTGATGTTTTTGATGTTTTTGATGTTTTCGATGTTTTTGATGTTTTTGATGTTTTTGATGTTTTTGATGTTTTTGATGTTTTTGATATTTTTGATGTTTTTATTTTATTTATGTTTATTATGATTTTGATGTTTTTAATGTTTTTTATATTTATGATGTTTTTGTTGTTTTTGTTTTGCTGTTTTTAATGTTTTTGATGTGTTTGATGTTTTTGATGATTTTGATGCTTTTGATGTTTTGATGTTTTTGAACTTTTTGATGTTTTTGATGTTTTTGATGTTTTTGAAGTTTTTGATGTTTTTGATGTTTTTGATGTTTTTGATGTTTTTGATGTTTTTGATGTTTTTGATGTTTTTGATGTTTTTGATGTTTTTGATGTTTTTGATGTTTTGAAGTTTTTGATATTTTTGATGTTTTTGATGTTTTTGATGTTTTTGATGTTTTTGATGTTTTTGATGTTTTTGATGTTTTTGATGTTTTTGATGTTTCTGATGTTTTTGATGTTTTTGAAGTTTTTGATGTTTTTGATGTTTTTGATGTTTTTGATGTTTTTGATGTTTTTGATGTTTTTGATGTTTTTGATGTTTTTGATGTTTTTGATGTTTTTGATGTTTTTGAAGTTTTTGATGTTTTTGATGTTTTTGATGTTTTTGATGTTTTTGATGTTTTTGATGTTTTTGATGTTTTTGATGTTTTTGATGTTTTTGATGTTTTTGATGTTTTTGATGTTTTTGAAGTTTTTGATATTTTTGACGTTTTTGATGTTTTTGATGTTTTTGATGTTTTTGATGTTTTTGATGTTTTTGATGTTTCTGATGTTTGATGTTTTTGATGTTTTTGATGTTTTTGATGTTTTTGATGTTTTTGATGTTTTTAAAGTTTTTGATGTTTTTGATGTTTTTGATGTTTTTGAAGTTTTTGATATTTTTGATGTTTTTGATGTTTTTGATGTTTTTGATGTTTTTGATGTTTTTGATGTTTCTGATGTTTGATGTTTTTGATGTTTTCGATATTTTGATGTTTTTGATGTTTTTAATGTTTTTGGTGTTTGATGTTTTTGATGTTTTCGATATTTTGATTTTTTTGATGTTTTTGATGTTTTGTTGTTTTTGATGTTTTAATGTTATTTATGTTTATTATGTTTTTGATGTTTTAAATGTTTTTTATATTTATGATGTTTTTGATGTTTTTGATGTTTTTGGTGTTTTTGATGTTTTTGATGTTTTTGGTGTTTTTGATGTTTTTGATGTTTATGATGTTTTTGATCTTTTTGATGTTTTTGATGTTTTTAATGTTTTTGATGTTTTTGATGTTTGATGTTTTTGATGTTTTTGATGTTTGATGTTTTTGATGTTTTCGATATTTTGATGTTTTTGATGTTTTTGATGTTTTTGGTGTTTTTGATGTTTTTGATGTTTTTGATGTTTTTGATGTTTTTAATGTTTATGATGTTTTTGATGTTTTTGATGTTTTTCATGTTTTTAATGTTTTTTATGTTTATGATGTTTTTGATGTTTTTGATATTTTTGATGTTTTTGATGTTTTCATCTTTTTGAAGTTTTTGATGTTTTCGATACTTTCATTTTTGGATGTTTTTGATGTCATTGATGTTTTTGATGTTTTTGAAGTTTTTGATGTTTTTGATGTTTTTAATGTTTTTGATGTTTTTGAAGTTTTTGATGTTTTTGATGTTTTTGATGTTTTGAAGTTTTTGATGTTTTTGATGTTTTTGATGTTTTTGATGTTTCATGTTTTTGATGTTTTCGATATTTTGTTTTTTTGATGTTTTTGATGTTTTGTTGTTTTTGATGTTTTTATTTTATTTATGTTTATTATGTTTTTGATGTTCTTGATGTTTTTGATATTTTTGATGTTTTTGATGTTTTTGATGTTTTTTGAAGTTTTTGATGTTTTTGATGTTTTTGATGTTTTTGAAGTTTTTGATGTTTTTGATGTTTTTGATGTTTTTGATGTTTTTGATGTTTTTGATGTTTTTGATGTTTTTGATGTTTTTGATGTTTTTGATGTTTTTGATGTTTTTGATGTTTTTGATGTTTTTGTTGTTTTTGATGTTTTTGATGTTTTTGATGTTTTGATGTTTTTGATGTTTTTGATGTTTTTGATGTTTTTGATGTTTTTGATGTTTTTGATGTTTTTGATGTTTTTGATGTTTTTGATGTTTTTGATGTTTTTGAAGTTTTTGATATTTTTGATGTTTTTGATGTTTTTGATGTTTTTGATGTTTTTGATGTTTTTGAAGTTTTTGATGTTTTTGATGATTTTGATGTTTTTGTTGTTTTTGTTTTGCTGTTTTTAATGTTTTTGATGTGTTTGATGTTTTTGATGTTTTTGATGATTTTGATGCTTTTGATGTTTTGATGTTTTTGAACTTTTTGATGTTTTTGATGTTTTTGATGTTTTTGATGTTTTTGATGTTTTTGATGTTTTTGATGTTTTTGATGTTTTTGATGTTTTTGATGTTTTTGATGTTTTTGATGTTTTTGATGTTTCTGATGTTTCTGATGTTTTTGATGTTTTTGAAGTTTTTGATGTTTTTGATGTTTTTGATGTTTTTGATGTTTTTGAAGTTTTTGATATTTTTGATGTTTTTGATGTTTTTGATGTTTTTGATGTTTTTGATGTTTTTGATGTTTTTGATGTTTTTGATGTTTTTGATGTTTCTGATGTTTCTGATGTTTTTGATGTTTTTGAAGTTTTTGATGTTTTTGATGTTTTTGATGTTTTTGATGTTTTTGATGTTTTTGAAGTTTTTGATATTTTTGATGTTTTTGATGTTTTTGAAGTTTTTGATGTTTTTGATGTTTTTGATGTTTTTGATGTTTTTGATGTTTTTGATGTTTTTGATGTTTTTGATGTTTTTGATGTTTTTGAAGTTTTTGATATTTTTGATGTTTTTGATGTTTTTGATGTTTTTGATGTTTTTGATGTTTTTGAAGTTTTTGATGTTTTTGATGTTTTTGATGTTTTTGATGTTTTTGATGTTTTTGATGTTTTTGATGTTTTCGATGTTTTTGACGTTTTTGTTGTTTTTAATGTTTTTGATGTTTTTGATGTTTTTGATGTTTTTGATGTTTTTGATGTTTTTGATGTTTTTATTCTATTTATGTTTATTATGATTTTGATGTTTTTAATGTTTTTTATATTTATGATGTTTTTGTTGTTTTTGTTTTGCTGTTTTTAATGTTTTTGATGTGTTTGATGTTTTTGATGTTTTTGATGATTTTGATGCTTTTGATGTTTTGATGTTTTTGATGTTTTTGATGTTTTTGATGTTTTTGATGTTTTTTATGTTTTTGATGTTTTTGATGTTTTGATGTTTTCGATGTTTTTGATGTTTTTGATGTTTTTGATGTTTTTGATGTTTTTGATGTTTTTTGATATTTTTGATGTTTTTATTTTATTTATGTTTATTATGATTTTGATGTTTTTAATGTTTTTTATATTTATGATGTTTTTGTTGTTTTTGTTTTGCTGTTTTTAATGTTTTTGATGTGTTTGATGTTTTTGATGATTTTGATGCTTTTGATGTTTTGATGTTTTTGAACTTTTTGATGTTTTTGATGTTTTTGATGTTTTTGAAGTTTTTGATGTTTTTGATGTTTTTGATGTTTTTGATGTTTTTGATGTTTTTGATGTTTTTGATGTTTTTGATGTTTTTGATGTTTTTGATGTTTTTGATGTTTTGAAGTTTTTGATATTTTTGATGTTTTTGATGTTTTTGATGTTTTTGATGTTTTTGATGTTTTTGATGTTTTTGATGTTTTTGATGTTTTGATGTTTCTGATGTTTTTGATGTTTTTGAAGTTTTTGATGTTTTTGATGTTTTTGATGTTTTTGATGTTTTTGATGTTTTTGATGTTTTTGAAGTTTTTGATATTTTTGATGTTTTTGATGTTTTTGATGTTTTTGAAGTTTTTGATGTTTTGATGTTTTTGATGTTTTTGATGTTTTGATGTTTTGATGTTTTTGATGTTTTGATGTTTTTGATGTTTTTGATGTTTTTGATGTTTTGATGTTTTTGAAGTTTTTGATATTTTTGACGTTTTTGATGTTTTTGATGTTTTTGATGTTTTTGATGTTTTTGATGTTTTTGATGTTTCTGATGTTTGATGTTTTTGATGTTTTTGATGTTTTTGATGTTTTTGATGTTTTTGATGTTTTTAAAGTTTTGATGTTTTTGATGTTTTTGATGTTTTTGAAGTTTTTGATATTTTTGATGTTTTTGATGTTTTTGATGTTTTTGATGTTTTTGATGTTTTTGATGTTTCTGATGTTTGATGTTTTTGATGTTTTCGATATTTTGATGTTTTTGATGTTTTTAATGTTTTTGGTGTTTGATGTTTTTGATGTTTTCGATATTTTGATTTTTTTGATGTTTTTGATGTTTTGTTGTTTTTGATGTTTTAATGTTATTTATGTTTATTATGTTTTTGATGTTTTAAATGTTTTTTATATTTATGATGTTTTTGATGTTTTTGATGTTTTTGGTGTTTTTGATGTTTTTGATGTTTTTGGTGTTTTTGATGTTTTTGATGTTTATGATGTTTTTGATCTTTTTGATGTTTTTGATGTTTTTAATGTTTTTGATGTTTTTGATGTTTGATGTTTTTGATGTTTTTGATGTTTGATGTTTTTGATGTTTTCGATATTTTGATGTTTTTGATGTTTTTGATGTTTTTGGTGTTTTTGATGTTTTTGATGTTTTTGATGTTTTTGATGTTTTTAATGTTTATGATGTTTTTGATGTTTTTGATGTTTTTCATGTTTTTAATGTTTTTTATGTTTATGATGTTTTTGATGTTTTTGATATTTTTGATGTTTTTGATGTTTTTCATCTTTTTGAAGTTTTTGATGTTTTCGATACTTTCATTTTTTGGATGTTTTTGATGTCATTGATGTTTTTGATGTTTTTGAAGTTTTTGATGTTTTTGATGTTTTTAATGTTTTTGATGTTTTTGAAGTTTTTGATGTTTTTGATGTTTTTGATGTTTTTGAAGTTTTTGATGTTTTTGATGTTTTTGATGTTTTTGATGTTTCATGTTTTTGATGTTTTCGATATTTTGTTTTTTTGATGTTTTTGATGTTTTGTTGTTTTTGATGTTTTTATTTTATTTATGTTTATTATGTTTTTGATGTTCTTGATGTTTTTGATATTTTTGATGTTTTTGATGTTTTTGATGTTTTTTGAAGTTTTTGATGTTTTTGATGTTTTTGATGTTTTTGATGTTTTGAAGTTTTTGATGTTTTTGATGTTTTTGATGTTTTTGATGTTTTTGATGTTTTTGATGTTTTGATGTTTTTGATGTTTTTGATGTTTTTGATGTTTTTGATGTTTTTGATGTTTTTGATGTTTTTGTTGTTTTTGATGTTTTTGATGTTTTTGATGTTTTTGATGTTTTTGATGTTTTTGATGTTTTTGATGTTTTTGATGTTTTTGATGTTTTTGATGTTTTTGATGTTTTTGATGTTTTTGATGTTTTTGATGTTTTTGATGTTTTTGATGTTTGATGTTTTTGATGTTTTCGATATTTTGATGTTTTTGATGTTTTTGATGTTTTTGATGTTTTTGATGTTTTCGATATTTTGATGTTTTTTATGTTTTTGATGTTTTTGATGTTATTAATGTTTATGATGTTTTTGATGTTTTTGATGTTTTTCATGTTTTTAATGTTTTTTATGTTTATGATGTTCTTGATGTTTTTGATATTTTTGATGTTTTTGATGTTTTTTATCTTTTTGAAGTTTTTGATGTTTTCGATACTTTCATTTTTTGGATGTTTTTGATGTCATTGATGTTTTTGATGTTTTTGAAGTTTTTGATGTTTTTGATGTTTTGGATGTTTTTGATGTTGTTGAAGTTTTGATGTTTTTGATGTTTTTGATGTTTTTGATGTTTTTGATGTTTTTGATGTTTTTGATGTTTTTGATGTTTTTGATGTTTCATGTTTTTGATGTTTTCGATATTTTTTTTTTTGATGTTTTGATGTTTTGTTGTTTTTGATGTTTTTATTTTATTTATGTTTATTATGTTTTTGATGTTTTTGATGTTCTTGATGTTTTTGATGTTTTTGATGTTTTTGATGTTTTTGATGTTTTTGATGTTTTTGAAGTTTTGATGTTTTTGATGTTTTTGATGTTTTGAAGTTTTTGAAGTTTTGATGTTTTTGATGTTTTGATGTTTTTGATGTTTTTGATGTTTTTGATGTTTTTGATGTTTTTGATGTTTTTGATGTTTTTGATGTTTTTGATGTTTTTGATGTTTTTGATGTTTGATGTTTTTGATGTTTTCGATATTTTGATGTTTTTGATGTTTTTGATGTTTTTGGTGTTTGATGTTATTGATGTTTTCGATATTTTGATTTTTTTGATGTTTTTGATGTTTTGTTGTTTTTGATGTTTTTATGTTATTTATGTTTATTATGTTTTTGATGTTTTTAATGTTTTTATATTTATGATGTTTTTGATGTTTTTGTTTTGCTGTTTTTAATGTTTTTGATGTTTTTGATGTTTTGCTGTTTTTATTGTTTTCGATGTTTTTGATGTTTTTGATGTTTTTGATATTTTTAATCTTTTTGATGTTTTTGATGTTTTTGATGTTTTTGATGTTTTTGATGTTTTGATGTTTTTGAAGTTTTTGATGTTTTTGACGTTTTGATGTTTTGAAGTTTTTGATGTTTTTAGTGTTTTTGATGTTTTTGATGTTTTGATGTTTTTGATGTGTTTGATGTTTTTGAAGTTTTGAAGTTTTTGATGTTTTTGATGTTTTGATGTTTTTGATGTTTTTGATGTTTTTGATGTTTTTGATGTTTTTGATGTTTTTGATGTTTTTGATGTTTTTGATGTTTTTGATGTTTTTGATGTTTTTGATGTTTGATGTTTTTGATGTTTTCGATATTTTGATGTTTTTGATGTTTTTGATGTTTTTGGTGTTTGATGTTATTGATGTTTTCGATATTTTGATTTTTTGATGTTTTTGATGTTTTGTTGTTTTTGATGTTTTTATGTTATTTATGTTTATTATGTTTTTGATGTTTTTAATGTTTTTATATTTATGATGTTTTTGATGTTTTTGTTTTGCTGTTTTTAATGTTTTTGATGTTTTTGATGTTTTGCTGTTTTTATTGTTTTCGATGTTTTTGATGTTTTTGATGTTTTTGATGTTTTTGATATTTTTAATCTTTTTGATGTTTTTGATGTTTTTGATGTTTTTGATGTTTTTGATGTTTTTGAAGTTTTTGATGTTTTTGACGTTTTTGATGTTTTTGAAGTTTTTGATGTTTTTAGTGTTTTTGATGTTTTTGATGTTTTTGATGTTTTTGATGTGTTTGATGTTTTTTTATGTTTTTTATGTTTTGGATTTTTTTGATGTTTTTGATGTTTTTGATGTTTTTGATGTTTTTGATGTTTTTGATGCTTTTGATGTTTTTGATGTTTGACGTTTTTGATGTTTTCGATATTTTGATATTTTTGATGTTTTGTTGTTTTTGATGTTTTTATGTTATTTATGTTTATAATGTTTTTGATGTTTTTAATGTTTTTTATACTTATGATGTTTTTGATATTTTTGTTTTGCTGATTTCAATGTTTTTGATGTTTTTGATGTTTTTGATGTTTTCGATATTTTGATTTTTTTGATGTTTTTTTGTTTTTGATGTTTTTATGTTATTTATGTTTATTATGTTTTTGATGTTTTTAATGATTTTTATATATATGATGTTTTGATGTTTTTGTTTTGCTGTTTTTAATGTTTTTGATGTGTTTGATGTTTTTGATGTTTCATGTTTTTGATGTTTTTGATGTTTTCGATATTTTGATTTTTTTTGATGTTTTTTTGTTTTTGATGTTTTTATGTTATTTATGTTTATTATGTTTTTGATGTTTTTAATGATTTTTATATATATGATGTTTTTGATGTTTTTGTTTTGCTGTTTTTAATGTTTTTGATGTGTTTGATGTTTTGTTGTTTTTGATGTTTTTATTTTATTTATGTTTATTATGTTTTTGATGTTTTTGATGTTATTGATGTTTTTGATGTTTTTGATGTTTTTGATGTTTTTGATGTTTTTGATGTTTTTGATGTTTTTTATGTTTTTGATGTTTTTGATGTTTTTGAAGTTTTTGATGTTTTTGATGTTTTTGATGTTTTTGGTGTTTGATGTTTTTGATGTTTTCGATATTTTAATTTTTTTGATGTTTTTGATGTTTTGTTGTTTTTGATGTTTTAATGTTATTTATGTTTATTATGTTTTTGATGTTTTAAATGTTTTTTATATTTATGATGTTTTTGATGTTTTTGATGTTTTTGGTGTTTTTGATGTTTTTGATGTTCTTGGTGTTTTTGATGTTTTTGATGTTTATGATGTTTTTGATTTTTTGATGTTTTTGATGTTTTTAATGTTTTTGATATTTTTGATGCTTTTGATGTTTGATGTTTTTGATGTTTGATGTTTTTGATGTTTTCGATATTTTGATGTTTTTGATGTTTTTGATGTTTTTGATGTTTTTGGTGTTTTTGATGTTTTTGATGTTTTTGATGTTTTTGATGTTTTTGATGTTTTTGATGTTTTGATGTTTTTGATGTTTTTGATGTTTTTGATGTTTTTGATGTTTTTGATGTTTTTGATGTTTTTGATGTTTTTGATGTTTTTGATGTTTTTGATGTTTTTGATGTTTTTGATTTTTTGATGTTTTTGATGTTTTTGATGTTTTTGATGTTTTTGATGTTTTTGATGTTTTTGATGTTTTTGATTTTTTGATGTTTTTGATGTTTTTGATGTTTTTGATGTTTTTGATGTTTTTGATGTTTTTGATGTTTTTGATGTTTTTGATGTTTTTGATGTTTGGTGTTTTTGATGTTTTTGATGTTTTTGATGTTATTAATGTTTATGATGTTTTTGATGTTTTTGATGTTTTTGATGTTTTTCATGTTTTTAATGTTTTTTATGTTTATGATGTTTTTGATGTTTTTGATATTTTTGATGTTTTTTATGTTTTTCATCTTTTTGAAGTTTTTGATGTTTTCGATCCTTTCATTTTTTGGATGTTTTTGATGTCATTGATGTTTTTGATGTTTTTGAAGTTTTTGATGTTTTTGATGTTTTGGATGTTTTTGATGTTTTTGAAGTTTTTGATGTTTTGATGTTTTGATGTTTTTGAAGTTTTGATGTTTTTGATGTTTTTGATGTTTTTGATGTTTCATGTTTTTGATGTTTTCGATATTTTGTTTTTTTGATGTTTTTGATGTTTTGTTGTTTTTGATGTTTTTATTTTATTTATGTTTATTATGTTTTTGATGTTTTTGATGTTCTTGATGTTTTTGATGTTTTTGATGTTTTTGATGTTTTTGATGTTTTTGATGTTTTTGAAGTTTTTGATGTTTTTGATGTTTTTGATGTTTTTGATGTTTTTGAAGTTTCTGAAGTTTTTGATGTTTTTGATGTTTTTGATGTTTTTGATGTTTTTGATGTTTTTGATGTTTTTGATGTTTTTGATGTTTTTGATGTTTTTGATGTTTTTGATGTTTTTGATGTTTTTGATGTTTTTGATGTTTTTGATGTTTTTGATGTTTGATGTTTTTGATGTTTTCGATATTTTGATGTTTTTGATGTTTTTGATGTTTTTGGTGTTTGATGTTATTGATGTTTTCGATATTTTGATTTTTTTGATGTTTTTGATGTTTTTGATGTTTTTGATATTTTGATTTTTTTGATGTTTTTGATGTTTTTGATGTTTTTGATGTTTTTGATGTTTTTGATGTTTTTGATGTTTTTGATGTTTTTGATGTTTTTGATTTTTTTGATGTTTTTGATGTTTTTGATGTTTTTGATGTTTTTGATGTTTTTGATGTTTTTGATGTTTTTGATGTTTTTGATGTTTTTGATGTTTGCTGTTTTTGATGTTTTTGATGTTATTAATGTTTATGATGTTTTTGATGTTTTTGATGTTTTTGATGTTTTTCATGTTTTTAATGTTTTTATATTTATGATGTTTTTGATGTTTTTGTTTTGCTGTTTTTGATGTTTTTGATGTTTCGCTGTTTTTATTGTTTTCGATGTTTTTGATGTTTTTGATGTTTTTGATATTTTTAATCTTTTTGATGTTTTTGATGTTTTTGATGTTTTTGATGTTTTTGATGTTTTTGATGTTTTTGATGTTTTTGATGTTTTTGAAGTTTTTGATGTTTTTGACGTTTTTGATGTTTTTGAAGTTTTTGATGTTTTTAGTGTTTTTGATGTTTTTGATGTTTTTGATGTTTTTGATGTGTTTGATGTTTTTTTATGTTTTTTATGTTTTGGATTTTTTTGATGTTTTTGATGTTTTTGATGTTTTTGATGTTTTTGATGCTTTTGATGTTTTTGATGTTTTTGATGCTTTTGATGTTTTTGATGTTTTTGATGCTTTTGATGTTTTTGATGTTTGACGTTTTTGATGTTTTCGATATTTTGATTTTTTTGATGTTTTTTTGTTTTTGATGTTTTTATGTTATTTATGTTTATTATGTTTTTGATGTTTTTAATGATTTTTATACTTATGATGTTTTTGATATTTTTGTTTTGCTGATTTCAATGTTTTTGATGTTTTTGATGTTTTTAATGTTTTTGATGTTTTTGATGTTTTTGATGTTTTTGATGTTTTTGATGTTTTCGATATTTTGATTTTTTTTTGATGTTTTTTTGTTTTTGATGTTTTTATGTTATTTATGTTTATTATGTTTTTGATGTTTTTAATGATTTTTATATATATGATGTTTTTGATGTTTTTGTTTTGCTGTTTTTAATGTTTTTGATGTGTTTGATGTTTTTGATGTTTTTGATGTTTCATGTTTTTGATGTTTTCGATATTTTGTTTTTTTGATGTTTTTGATGTTTTGTTGTTTTTGATGTTTTTATTTTATTTATGTTTATTATGTTTTTGATGTTTTTGATGTTCTTGATGTTTTTGATGTTTTTGATGTTTTTGATGTTTTTGATGTTTTTGATGTTTTTGATGTTTTTGATGTTTTTGATGTTTTTGATGTTTTTGATGTTTTTGAAGTTTTTTATGTTTTTGATGTTTTTGATGTTTTTGGTGTTTGATGTTTTTGATGTTTTCGATATTTTGATTTTTTTGATGTTTTTGATGTTTTGTTGTTTTTGATGTTTTAATGTTATTTATGTTTATTATGTTTTTGATGTTTTAAATGTTTTAAATGTTTTTTATATTTATGATGTTTTTGATGTTTTTGATGTTTTTGGTGTTTTTGATGTTTTTGATGTTTTTGGTGTTTTTGATGTTTTTGATGTTTATGATGTTTTTGATTTTTTTGATGTTTTTGATGTTTTTAATGTTTTTGATATTTTTGATGTTTTTGATGTTTGATGTTTTTGATGTTTGATGTTTTTGATGTTTTCGATATTTTGATGTTTTTGATGTTTTTGATGTTTTTGGTGTTTGATGTTTTTGATGTTTTCGATATTTTGATTTTTTTGATGTTTTTGATGTTATGTTGTTTTTGATGTTTTTATGTTATTTATGTTTATTATTTTTTTGATGTTTTTAATGTTTTTTATATTTATGATGTTTTTGTTTTGCAGATTTTAATGTTTTTGATGTTTTTGATGTTTTGCTGTTTTGCTGTTTTTATTGTTTTCGATGTTTTTGGTGTTTTTGATATTTTTAATCTTTTTGATGTTTTTGATGTTTTTGAAGTTTTTGGTGTTTTTGATGTTTTTAGTGTTTTTGATGTTTTTGATGTTTTCGATGTTTTTGATGTTATTGATGTTTTTGATGTTTTTGATGTTTTTGATGTTTTTGATGTTTTTGATGTTTTTGATGTTTTTGATGTTTTTGATGTTTTTGATGTTTTTGATGTTTTTGATGTTTTTGATGTTTTTGATGTTTTTGATGTTTTTAATGTTTATGATGCTTTTGATGTTTTTGATGTTTTTAATGTTTTTTATGTTTATGATGTTTTTGATGTTTTTGATATTTTTTATGTTTTTGCTGTTTTTCATCTTTTTGAAGTTTTTGATGTTTTCGATACTTTCATTTTTTGAATGTTTTTGATGTCATTGATGTTTTTGATGTTTTTGAAGTTTTTGATGTTTTTGATGTTTTGGATGTTTTTGATGTTTTTGAAGTTTTTGATGTTTTTGATGTTTTTGATGTTTTTGAAGTTTTTGATGTTTTTGATGTTTTTGATGTTTTTGATGTTTTTGAAGTTTTTGATGTTTTTGATGTTTTTGATGTTTTTGATGTTTTATGATGTTTTTGATGTTTTTGATGTTTTTGATGTTTTTGATGTTTTTGATGTTTTTGATGTTTTTGATGTTATTGATGTTTTTGATGTTTTTGATGTTTTTGATGTTTTTGATGTTTTTGATGTTTTTGATGTTTTTGATGTTTTTGATGTTTGATGTTTTTGATGTTTTCGATATTTTGATGTTTTTGATGTTTTTGATGTTTTTGGTGTTTGATGTTTTTGATGTTTTCGATATTTTGATTTTTTTGATGTTTTTGATGTTTTGTTGTTTTTGATGTTTTTATTTTATTTATGTTTATTATGTTTTTGATGTTTTTGATGTTTATGATGTTCTTGATGTTTTTGATGTTTTTGATGTTTTTGATGTTTTTGATGTTTTTGATGTTTTTGATGTTTTTGATGTTTTTGAAGTTTTTGATGTTTTTGATGTTTTTGATGTTTTTGATGTTTTTGATGTTTTTGATGTTTTTGATGTTTTTGATGTTTTTGATGTTTTTGATGTTTTGATGTTTTATGATGTTTTTGATGTTTTTGATGTTTTTGATGTTTTTGATGTTTTGATGTTTTTGATGTTTTTGATGTTTTTGATGTTATTGATGTTTTTGATGTTTTTGATGTTTTTGATGTTTTGATGTTTTTGATGTTTTCGATATTTTGATGTTTTTGATGTTTTTGATGTTTTTGGTGTTTGATGTTTTTGATGTTTTCGATATTTTGATTTTTTGATGTTTTTGATGTTTTGTTGTTTTTGATGTTTTTATGTTATTTATGTTTATTATGTTTTTGATGTTTTTAATGTTTTTATATTTATGATGTTTTTGATGTTTTTGTTTTGCTGTTTTTAATGTTTTGATGTTTTGATGTTTTGCTGTTTTTATTGTTTTCGATGTTTTTGATGTTTTTGATATTTTTAATGTTTTTGATGTTTTTGATGTTTTTGATGTTTTGATGTTTTTGATGTTTTTGATGTTTTTGAAGTTTTTGATGTTTTTGACGTTTTTGATGTTTTTGAAGTTTTTGATGTTTTTAGTGTTTTTGATGTTTTAGATGTTTTTGATGTGTTTGATGTGTTTGATGCTTTTTTTATGTTTTTTATGTTTTGGATGTTTTTGATGTTTTTGATGTTTTTGATGTTTTTGATGTTTTTGATGTTTTTGATGTTATTGATGTTTTTGTTTTTAATGTTTTTGATGTTTTTGATGTTTTGATGTTTTTGATGTTTTTGATGTTTTTGATGTTTTTGATGTTTTTGATGTTTTTGATGTTTTTGATGTTTTTGATGTTTTTGATGTTTTTGATGTTTTTGATGTTTTATGATGTTTTTGATGTTTTTGATGTTTTTGATGTTTTTGATGTTTTTGATGCTTTTGATGTTTTTGATGTTTGATGTTTTTGATGTTTTCGATATTTTGATATTTTTGATGTTTTTGATGTTTTGTTGTTTTTGATGTTTTTATGTTATTTATGTTTATAATGTTTTTGATGTTTTTAATGTTTTTTATACTTATGATGTTTTTGATATTTTTGTTTTGCTGATTTCAATGTTTTTGATATTTTTGATGTTTTTATGTTATTTATGTTTATTATGTTTTTGATGTTTTTAATGATTTTTATATATATGATGTTTTTGATGTTTTTGTTTTGCTGTTTTTAATGTTTTTGATGTGTTTGATGTTTTTGATGTTTTTGATGCTTTTGATGTTTTTGATGTGTTTGATGTGTTTGATGTTTTTGATGTTTTTAATCTTATTGATGTTTTTGATGTTTTTGATGTTATTGATGTTTTTGTTTTTAATGTTTTTGATGTTTTTGATGTTTTTGATGTTTTTGATGTTTTTGATGTTTTTGATGTTTTTGATGTTTTTGATGTTTTTGATGTTTTTGATGTTTTTGATGTTTTTGATGTTTTTGATGTTTTGATATTTTTGATGTTTTTGATGTTTTCGATATTTTGATTTTTTTGATGTTTTGTTGTTTTTCATGTTTTTATTTTATTTATGTTTATTATGATTTTGATGTTTTTAATGTTTTTTATATTTATGATGTTTTTGTTGTTTTTGTTTTGCTGTTTTTAATGTTTTTGATGTGTTTAATGTTTTTGATGTTTTTGATGTTTTGATGTTTTTGATGTTTTTGATGTTTTTGATGTTTTTGATGTTTTTGATGTTTTTGATGTTTTTGATGTTTTTGATGTTTTTGATGTTTTTGATGTTTTTGATGTTTTTGATGTTTTTGATGTTTTTGATGTTTTTGATGTTTTTGATGTTTTTGATGTTTTTGATGTTTTTGATGTTTTTGATGTTTGTGATGTTTTTGATGTTTTTGATGTTTTTGATGTTATCGATGTTTTCGATGTTTTTGATGTTTTTGATGTTTTTGATGTTTTTGATGTTTTTGATGTTTTTGATGTTTTTGATGTTTTTGATGTTTTTGATGTTTTTGATGTTTTTGATGTTTTTGATGTTTTTGATGTTTTTGATGTTTTTGTTGTTTTTGATGTTTTTGATGTTATTGATGATTTTGATGTTTTTGATGTGTGTGATGTTTTTGATGCTTAGATGTTTTTGATGTTTTTGATTATTTTGATGTTTTTGATGTATTTCATGTTTTTTATATTTTTGATGTTTTTGATGTTTTCGATGTTTTTGATGTTTTTGATGTTTTTGATGTTTTTGATGTTTTTGATGTTTTTGATGTTTTTGATGTTTTTGATGTTTTGATGTTTTTGATGTTTTGATGTTTTTGATGTTTTGATGTTTTTGATGTTTTGATGTTTTTGATGTTTTGATGTTTTTGATGTTTTTGATGTTTTTGATGTTTTTGATGTTTTTGATGTTTTTGATGTTTTTGATGTTTTTGATGTTTTGCTGTTTTTGATATTTTTGAAGTTTTTGATGTTTTTGATGTTTTGCTGTTTTTAATGTTTTTGATGTTTTTGATGTTTTTGATGTTTTTTATATTTCTACGTTTTGATGTTTTTTATATTTCTTCGTTTTGATGTTTTTTTATATTTCTACGTTTTGATGTTTTCTATGTTTTTGATGTTTTTAATGTTATTGATGTTTTTGATGTTTTTCATGTTTTTGATGTTTTTGATGTTTTTGATGTTTTTAATGTTTTTCTGTTTTTAATGTTTTTCTGTTTTTGATGTTTTTGATGTTTTTATATTTCTACGTTTTGATGTTTTTTATATTTCTACGTTTTGATGTTTTTTATATTTCTACGTTTTGATGTTTTCTATGTTTTTGATGTTTTTGATGTTTTTGATGTTATTGATGTTTTTGATGTTTTTGATGTTTTTGATGTTTTTGATGTTTTTGATGTTTTTGATGTTTGATGTTTTTGATGTTTTCGATATTTTGATGTTTTTGATGTTTTTGGTGTTTGATGTTTTTGATGTTTTCGATATTTTGATTTTTTTGATGTTTTTGATGTTTTGTTGTTTTTGATGTTTTTATGTTATTTATGTTTATTATGTTTTTGATGTTTTTAATGTTTTTATATTTATGATGTTTTTGATGTTTTTGTTTTGCTGTTTTTAATGTTTTTGATGTTTTTGATGTTTTGCTATTTTTATTGTTTTCGATGTTTTTGATGTTTTTGATGTTTTTGATATTTTTAATCTTTTTGATGTTTTTGATGTTTTTGATGTTTTTGATGTTTTTGATGTTTTTGATGTTTTTGATGTTTTTGATGTTTTTGATGTTTTGATGTTTTGATGTTTTTGATGTTTTTGATGTTTTGATGTTTTTGATGTTTTTGACGTTTTGACGTTTTGATGTTTTTGATGTTTTTAGTGTTTTTGATGTTTTTGATATTTTTGATGTTTTTGATGTTTTTGATGTGTTTGATGTTTTTTTATGTTTTTTATGTTTTGGATGTTTTTGATGTTTTTGATGTTTTTGATGTTTTTGATGTTTTTGATGTTTTTGATGTTTTTGATGTTTTTGATGTTTTTGATGTTTTTGATGTTTTTGATGTTTTTGATGTTTTTGATGCTTTTGATGTTTTTGATGTTTGATGTTTTTGATGTTTTCGATATATTGATATTTTTGATGTTTTTGATGTTTTGTTGTTTTTGATGTTTTTATGTTATTTATGTTTATAATGTTTTTGATGTTTTTAATGTTTTTTATACTTATGATGTTTTTGATATTTTTGTTTTGCTGATTTCAATGTTTTTGATGTTTTTGATGTTTTTAATGTTTTTGATGTTTTTGATGTTTTTGATGTTTTTGATGTTTTCGATATTTTGATTTTTTTTTTATGTTTTTTTGTTTTTGATATTTTTATGTTATTTATATTTATTATGTTTATGATGTTTTTAATGATTTTTATATATATGATGTTTTTGATGTGTTTGATGTTTTTGATGTTTTTGATGCTTTTGATGTTTTTGATGTGTTTGATGTGTTTGATGTTTTTGATGTTTTTGATGTTTTTGATGTTATTGATGTTTTTGATGTTTTAGATGTTTTTGTTTTTAATGTTTTTGATGTTTTTGATGTTTTTGATGTTTTTGATGTTTTTGATGTTTTTGATGTTTTTGATATTTTTGATGTTTTTGATGTTTTCGATATTTTGATTTTTTTTATGTTTTGTTGTTTTTCATGTTTTTATTTTATTTATGTTTATTATGATTTTGATGTTTTTAATGTTTTTTATATTTATGATGTTTTGTTTTGCTGTTTTTAATGTTTTTGATGTGTTTGATGTTTTTGATGTTTTGATGTTTTTGATGTTTTTGATGTTTTTGATGTTTTTGATGTTTTGATGTTTTTGATGTTTATGATGTTTTTGATGTTTTTGATGTTTTTGATGTTTTTGATGTTTTTGATGTTTTGATGTTTTTGATGTTTTTGATGTTTTTGATGTTTTGATGTTTTTGATGTTTTTGATGTTTGTGATGTTTTTGATGTTTTTGATGTTTTTGATGTTTTTGATGTTTTTGATGTTTTTGATGTTTTTGATGTTTTTGATGTTTTTGATGTTTTTGATGTTTTTGATGTTTTTGATGTTTTGATGTTTTTGATGTTTTTGATGTTTTTGATGTTTTTGATGTTTTTGATGTTTTTGATGTTTTTGATGTTTTTGATGTTTTTGATGTGTGTGATGTTTTTGATGTTTAGATGTTTTTGATGTTTTTGATTATTTTGATGTTTTTGATGTATTTCATGTTTTTTATATTTTTGATGTTTTTGATGTTTTTGATGTACTTGATGTTTTTGATGTATTTGATGTTTTTGATGTTTTTGATGTTTTTGATGTTTTTGATGTTTTTGATGTTTTTGATGTTTTTGATGTTTTTGATGTTTTTGATGTTTTTGATGTTTTTGATGTTTTTGATGTTTTTGATGTTTTTGATGTTTTTTGATGTTTTGATGTTTTTGATGTTTTTGATGTTTTTGATGTTTTTGATGTTTTTGATGTTTTTGATGTTTTTGATGTTTTTGATGTTTTTGATGTTTTTGATGTTTTTGATGTTTTGCTGTTTTTGATATTTTTGAAGTTTTTGATGTTTTGATGTTTTTGATGTTTTGCTGTTTTTAATGTTTTTGATGTTTTTGATGTTTTGATGTTTTGCTGTTTTTGATATTTTTGATGTTTTTGATGTTTATGATGTTTTCGATATTTTGATTTTTTTGATGTTTTGTTGTTTTTGATGTTTTTATGTTATTTATGTTTATTATGTTTTTGATGTTTTTGATGTTTTTGATGTGTTTAATGTTTTTTATGTTTATGATGTTTATGATGTTTTGGATGTTTTTGATGTTTTTGATGTTTTTGATGTTTTTGATGTTTTTGATGTTTTTGATGCTTTTGATGTTTTTGATGTGTTTGATGTGTTTGATGTTTTTGATGTTTTTGATGTTTTTGATGTTATTGATGTTTTTGATGTTTTAGATGTTTTTGTTTTTAATGTTTTTGATGTTTTGATGTTTTTGATGTTTTGATGTTTTGATGTTTTTGATGTTTTTGATGTTTTTGATGTTTTGATGTTTTGATGTTTTGATGTTTTTGATGTTTTTGATGTTTTTGATGTTTTTGATGTTTTTGATGTTTTGATGTTTTTGATGTTTTTGATGTTTTTGATGTTTTTGATGTTTTTGATGTTTTTTGATGTTTTTGATGTTTTTGATATTTTTGATGTTTTTGATGTTTTTGATGTTTTTGATGTTTTCGATATTTTGATTTTTTTTATGTTTTGTTGTTTTTCATGTTTTTATTTTATTTATGTTTATTATGATTTTGATGTTTTTAATGTTTTTTATATTTATGATGTTTTTGTTGTTTTTGTTTTGCTGTTTTTAATGTTTTTGATGTGTTTGATGTTTTTGATGTTTTGATCTTTTTGATGTTTTTGATGTTTTTGATGTTTTTGATGTTTTTGATGTTTTTGATGTTTTTGACGTTTTGATGTTTTTGATGTTTTTGATGTTTTTGATGTTTTCGATGTTTTTGATGTTTTTGATGTTTTTGATGTTTTTTATGTTTTGATGTTTTTGATGTTTTTGATGTTTTTGATGTTTTTGATGTTTTTGATGTTTTTGATGTTTTTGATGTTTTTGATGTTTTTGATGTTATTGATGATTTTGATGTTTTTGATGTGTGTGATGTTTTTGATGTTTTTGATGTTTTTTATATTTCTACGTTTTGATGTTTTCTATGTTTTTGATGTTTTTGATGTTTAGATGTTTTTGATGTTTTTGATTATTTTGATGTTTTTGATGTATTTCATGTTTTTTATGTTTTTGATGTTTTTGATGTTTTTGATGTTTTTGATGTTTTTGATGTATTTGATGTATTTGATGTTTTGATGTTTTTGATGTTTTTGATGTTTTTGAAGTTTTGATGTTTTTGATGTTTTTGATGTTTTGCTGTTTTTAATGTTTTTGATGTTTTTGATGTTTTGATGTTTTGCTGTTTTTGATATTTTTGATGTTTTTGATGTTTATGATGTTTTCGATATTTTGATTTTTTTGATGTTTTGTTGTTTTTGATGTTTTTATGTTATTTATGTTTATTATGTTTATTATGTTTTTGATGTTTTTGATGTTTTTGATGTTTTGCTGTTTTTAATGTTTTTGATATTTTTGAGGTTTTGATGTTTTGCTGTTTTTGATATTTTTGATGTTTTTGATGTTTTTGATGTTTTTAATGTTTTTTATATTTCTACGTTTTGATGTTTTTTATATTTCTACGTTTTGATGTATGTTTTTGATGTTTTTGATGTTATTGATGTTTTGATGTTTTTCATGTTTTTGATGTTTTTGATGTTTTTGATGTTTTTGATGTTTTTCTGTTTTTAATGTTTTTCTGTTTTTCTGTTTTTAATGTTTTAGATGTCTTTGATGTTTTTGATGTTTTGGATGTTTTTGATGTTTGATGGTTTCGATGTTTTCGATATTTTGATTTTTTGGTGTTTTTGATGTTTTTGATGTTTTTTAATGTTTTTTATATTTATGATGTTTTTGATGTTTTTGATATTTTTAATGTCTTTGATGTTTTTGATGTTTTTGATGTTTTCGATATTTTGATTTTTTTGATTTTTTTGATGTTTTGTTGTTTTTGATGTTTTTATGTTATTTATGTTTATTATGTTTCTGATGTTTTTGATGTTTTTGATGTTTTGCTGTTTTTAATGTTTTTGATATTTTTGAGGTTTTGATGTTTTGCTGTTTTTGATATTTTTGATGTTTTTGATGTTTTTGATGTTTTTGATGTTTTTGATGTTTTTTATATTTCTACGTTTTGATGTTTTTTATATTTCTACGTTTTGATATTTTCTATGTTTTTGATGTTTTTTATATTTCTACGTTTTGATGTATGTTTTTGAAGTTTTTGATGTTATTGATGTTTTTGATGTTTTTCATGTTTTTCATGTTTTTGATGTTTTTGATGTTTTTGATGTTTTTAATGTTTTTCTGTTTTTAATGTTTTTCTGTTTTTCTGTTTTTAATGTTTTAGATGTCTTTGATGTTTTTGATGTTTTGGATGTTTTTGATGTTTGATGGTTTCGATGTTTTCGATATTTTGATTTTTTTGGTGTTTTTGATGTTTTGTTGTTTTTGATGTTTTTATGTTATTTATGTTTATTATGTTTTGAAGTTTTTAATGTTTTTTATATTTAAGATGTTTTTGATGTTTTTGATATTTTTAATGTTTTTTGATGTTTTCGATATTTTGATTTTTTTGATTTTTTTTTGTTTTTGATGTTTTTATGTTATTTATGTTTATTATGTTTTTGATGTTTTTGATGTTTTTAATGTTTTTTATATATATGATGTTTTTGTTTTGCTGTTTTTAATGTTTTTGATGTGTGTGATGTTTTGATGTTTTGATGCTTTTGATGTTTTTGATGTGTTTGATGTTTTTGATGTTTTTGATGTTTATGATGTTTTTGATGTTTTTATATTTCTACGTTTTGATGTTTTTTTATATTTCTACGTTTTGATGATTTCTATGTTTTTGATGTTTAGATGTTTTTGATGTTTTTGATTATTTTGATGTTTTTGATGTATTTCATGTTTTTATGTTTTTGATGTTTTTGATGTATTTGATGTTTTGATGTTTTTGATGTTTTTGATATTTTTGATGTTTTTGATGTTATTGATGTTTTGATGTTTTTGATGTTTTTGATGTTTTTGATGTTTTTGATGTTTTTGATGTTTTTGATGTTTTTGATGTTTTCGATATTTTGATTTTTTTGATTTTTTTGATGTTTTTTTGTTTTTGATGTTTTTATGTTATTTATGTTTATTTTGATTTTTTTTATGTTTTATTGTTTTTCATGTTTTCATTTTATTTATGTTTATTATGATTTTGATGTTTTTAATGTTTTTTATATTTATGATGTTTTTGTTGTTTTTGTTTTGCTGTTTTTAATGTTTTTGATGTGTTTGATGTTTTTGATGTTTTGATGTTTTGATCTTTTTGATGTTTTTGATGTTTTTGATGTTTTTGATGTTTTTGATGTTTTTGATGTTTTTGATGTTTTTGATGTTTTTGATGTTTTTGATGTTTTTGATGTTTTTGACGTTTTGATGTTTTTGATGTTTTTGATGTTTTTGATGTTTTTGATGTTTTTGATGTTTTCGATGTTTTTGATGTTTTTGATGTTTTTGATGTTTTTGATGTTTTTGATGTTTTTTATGTTTTTGATGTTTTTGATGTTTTTGATGTTTTGATGTTTTTGATGTTTTTGATGTTTTTGATGTTTTGATGTTTTTGATGTTTTTGATGTTTTTGATGTTATTGATGATTTTGATGTTTTTGATGTGTGTGATGTTTTTGATGTTTTTTATATTTCTACGTTTTGATGTTTTTTATATTTCTACGTTTTGATGTTTTCTATGTTTTTGATGTTTAGATGTTTTTGATGTTTTGATGTTTTGATTATTTTGATGTTTTTGATGTATTTTATGTTTTTTATGTTTTTGATGTTTTTGATGTTTTTGATGTTTTTGATGTATTTGATGTTTTTGATGTTTTTGATGTTTTTGATGTTTTTGATGTTTTTGATGTTTTTGATGTTTTTGATGTTTTTGATGTTTTTGATGTTTTTGATGTTTTTGATGTTTTTGATGTTTTTGATGTTTTTGATATTTCGCTGTTTTTGATGTTTTTGAAGTTTTTGATGTTTTTGATGTTTTTGATGTTTTGCTGTTTTTAATGTTTTTGATGTTTTTGATGTTTTGATGTTTTGCTGTTTTTGATATTTTTGATGTTTTTGATGTTTATGATGTTTTCGATATTTTGATTTTTTTGATGTTTTGTTGTTTTTGATGTTTTTATGTTATTTATGTTTATTATGTTTTTGAAGTTTTTAATGTTTTTTATATTTAAGATGTTTTTGATGTTTTTGATATTTTTAATGTTTTTGATGTTTTCGATATTTTGATTTTTTTGATTTTTTTTTGTTTTTGATGTTTTTATGTTATTTATGTTTATTATGTTTTTGATGTTTTTGATGTTTTTAATGTTTTTTATATTTATGATGTTTTTGATTTGCTGTTTTTAATGTTTTTGATGTGTGTGATGTTTTTGATGTTTTTGATGCTTTTGATGTTTTTGATGTGTTTGATGTTTTTGATGTTTTTGATGTTTATGATGTTTTTGATGTTTTTATATTTCTACGTTTTGATGTTTTTTATATTTCTACGTTTTGATGTTTTCTATGTTTTTGATGTTTTTGATGTTTAGATGTTTTTGATGTTTTTGATTATTTTGATGTTTTTGATGTATTTCATGTTTTTTATGTTTTGATGTTTTTGATGTATTTGATGTTTTTGATGTTTTTGATGTTTTTGATGTTTTTGATGTTTTTGATGTTTTTGATGTTTTTGATGTTCTTGATGTTTTTGATGTTTTTGATGTTTTCGATATTTTGATTTTTTTGATTTTTTGATGTTTTTTTGTTTTTGATGTTTTTATGTTATTTATGTTTATTTTGATTTTTTTATGTTTTGTTGTTTTTCATGTTTTTATTTTATTTATGTTTATTATGATTTTGACGTTTTTAATGTTTTTAATGTTTTTTATATTTATGATGTTTTTGTTTTGCTGTTTTTAATGTTTTTGATGTGTTTGATGTTTTTGATGTTTTGATGTTTTTAATGTTTTTGATGTTTTTGATGTTTTTGATGTTTTTGATGTTTTTGATGTTTTTGATGTTTTTGACGTTTTGATGTTTTTGATGTTTTTGATGTTTTTGATGTTTTTGATGTTTTTGATGTTTTTGATGTTTTCGATGTTTTGATGTTTTTGATGTTTTTGATGTTTTTGATGTTTTTTATATTTTTGATGTTTTTGATGTTTTTGATGTTTTTGATGTTTTTGATGTTTTTGATGTTTTTGATGTTTTTGATGTTCTTGATGATTTTGATGTTTTTGATGTGTGTGATGTTTTTGATGTTTTTTATATTTCTACGTTTTGATGTTTTTTATATTTCTACGTTTTGATGTTTTCTATGTTTTTGATGTTTAGATGTTTTTGATGTTTTTGATGTTTTTGATTATTTTGATGTTTTTGATGTATTTTATGTTTTTGATGTTTTTGATGTTTTTGATGTATTTGATGTTTTTGATGTTTTTGATGTTTTTGATGTTTTTGATGTTTTTGATGTTTTTGATGTTTTTGATGTTTTTGATGTTTTTGATGTTTTTGATGTTTTTGATGTTTTTGATGTTTTTGATGTTTTTGATATTTTGCTGTTTTTGATATTTTTGAAGTTTTTGATGTTTTTGATGTTTTTGAAGTTTTGCTGTTTTTAATGTTTTTGATGTTTTTGATGTTTTGATGTTTTGCTGTTTTTGATATTTTTGATGTTTTTAATGTTTATGATGTTTTCGATATTTTGATTTTTTTGATGTTTTGTTGTTTTTGATGTTTTTATGTTATTTATGTTTATTATGTTTTTGATGTTTTTATATTTCTACGTTTTGATGTTTTCTATGTTTTTGATGTTTTTGATGTTATTGATGTTTTTGATGTTTTTGATGTTTTTGATGTTTTTGATGTTTTTGATGTTTTTGATGTTTTTAATGTTTTGGATGTTTTTGATGTTTGATGGTTTCGATGTTTTCGATATTTTGATTTTTTTGATTTTTTTTTGTTTTTGATGTTTTTATGTTATTTATGTTTATTATGTTTTTGATGTTTTTAATGTTTTTTATATTTATGATGTTGTTGTTTTGCTGTTTTTAATGTTTTTGATGTGTGTGATGTTTTTGATGCTTTTGATGTTTTTGATGTGTTTGATGTTTTTGATGTTTTTGATGTTTTTGATGTTTTTGATGTTTTTTATATTTCTACGTTTTGATGTTTTTTATATTTCTTCGTTTTGATGTTTTCTATGTTTTTGATGTTTTGATGTTTTTGATGTTTTTGATGTTTTTGATGTATTTCATGTTTTTTATGTTTTTGATGTTTTTGATGTATTTGATGTTTTTGATGTTTTTGATATATTTGATGTTTTTGATGTTTTTTGACGTTTTTGATGTTTTCGATGTTTTTGATGTTTTTGATGTTTTCGATATTTTGATTTTTTTGATTTTTTTTGTTTTTGATGTTTTTATGTTATTTATGTTTATTATGTTTTTGATGTTTTTAATGTTTTTATATTTATGATGTTTTTGTTTTGCTGTTTTTAATGTTTTTGATGTGTGTGATGTTTTGATGTTTTTGATGCTTTTGATGTTTTTTGATGTGTTTGATGTTTTTGATGTTTTTGATGTTTTTGATGTTTTTGATGTTTTTTATATTTCTACGTTTTGATGTTTTTATATTTCTACGTTTTGATGTTTTCTATGTTTTTGATGTTTTTGATGTTTAGATGTTTTGATTATTTTGATGTTTTGATGTATTTCATGTTTTTTATGTTTTTGATGTTTTTGATGTATTTGATGTTTTTGATGTTTTTGATGTTTTTGATGATTTTAATGTTATTGATGTTTTTGATGTTTTTGATGTTTTTTATGTTTTTGATGTTTTTGATGTTTTTTATGTTTTTAATGTTTTTCTGTTTTTAAAGTTTTTCTGTTTTTCTGTTTTTGATGTTTTTGATGTTTTTGATGTTTTTGATGTTTTGATGTTTTTGATGTTTTTGATGTTTTTGATGTTTTTTGATGTTTTTGATGTTTTTGATGTTTTTGATGTTTTTGATGTTTTGATGTTTTTGATGTTTTGCTGTTTTTAATGTTTTTGATGTTTTTGATGTTTTGATGTTTTGCTGTTTTTGATATTTTTGATGTTTTTGATGTTTTTGATGTTTATGATGTTTTGCTGTTTTTAATGTTTTTGATATTTTTGATGTTTTGATGTTTTGCTGTTATTTATGTTTATTATGTTTTCGATGTTTTTGATGTTTTTGATGTTTTGCTGTTTTTAATGTTTTTGATATTTTTGATGTTTTGATGTTTTGCTGTTTTTGATATTTTTGATGTTTTTGATGTTTATGATGTTTTCGATATTTTGATTTTTTTGATGTTTTTGATGTTTTGATGTTTTTGATGTTTTTATGTTATTTATGTTTATTATGTTTATTATGTTTTTGATGTTTTTGATGTTTTTAATGTTTTTATATTTATTATGTTTTGATGTTTTTAATGTTTTTTATATTTATGATGTTTTTTGATGTTTTTGTTTTGCTGTTTTGAATGTTTTTGATGTTTTTGATGTGTTTGATGATTTTGATGGTTTTTATGTTATTGATGTTTTGATGTTTTTAATGTTTTTGATGTTTTTGATATTTTTGAGGTTTTTGATGTTTTTGATGTTTTTGATGTTTTGATGTTTTTGATGTTTTGGATGTTTTTGATGTTTGATGGTTTCGATGTTTTCGATATTTTGTTTTTTTTGGTGTTTTTGATGTTTTGTTGTTTTTGATGTTTTTATGTTATTTATGTTTATTATGTTTTTGATGTTTTTAATGTTTTTTATATTTATGATGTTTTTGATGTTTTTGATATTTTTAATGTTTTTGATGTTTTTGATGTTTTTGATGTTTTTGATGTTTTCGATATTTTGATTTTTTTGATTTTTTTTGTTTTTGATGTTTTTATGTTTATTATGTTTTTGATGTTTTTAATGTTTTTTATATTTATGATGTTTTTGTTTTGCTGTTTTTAATGTTTCTGATGTGTGTGATGTTTTTGATGCTTTTGATGTTTTTGATGTTTTTGATGTTTTTGATGTTTTTTATATTTCTACGTTTTGATGTTTTTTATATTTCTAAGTTTTGATGTTTTCTATGTTTTTGATGTTTAGATGGTTTTGATGTTTCTGATTATTTTGATGTTTTTGATGTATTTCATGTTTTTTATGTTTTTGATGTATTTGATGTTTTTGATGTGTTTGATGTTTTTGATGTTTTTGATGTTTTTGATGTTTTTGATGTTTTTGATGTTTTTGATGTTTTGATGTTTTTGATGTTTTTATGTTATTTATGTTTATTATGTTTATTATGTTTTGATGTTTTTGATGTTTTTAATGTTTTTTATATTTATTATGTTTTTGATGTTTTTAATGTTTTTTATATTTATGATGTTTTTTGATGTTTTTGTTTTGCTGTTTTGAATGTTTTTGATGTTTTTGATGTGTTTGATGATTTTGATGGTTTTATGTTATTGATGTTTTGATGTTTTTAATGTTTTTGATGTTTTTAATATTTTTGAGGTTTTGATGTTTTGATGTTTTTGATGTTTTTGATGTTTTGATGTTTTTGATGTTTTGGATGTTTTTGATGTTTGATGGTTTCGATGTTTTCGATATTTTTTGTTTTTGGTGTTTATGATGTTTTGTTGTTTTTGATGTTTTTATGTTATTTATGTTTATTATGTTTTTGATGTTTTTAATGTTTTTTATATTTATGATGTTTTTGATGTTTTGATATTTTTAATGTTTTTGATGTTTTTGATGTTTTTGATGTTTTCGATATTTTGATTTTTTTGATTTTTTTGTTTTTGATGTTTTTATGTTTATTATGTTTTTGATGTTTTTAATGTTTTTTATATTTATGATGTTTTTGTTTTGCTGTTTTTAATGTTTCTGATGTGTGTGATGTTTTTGATGTTTTTGATGTTTTTGATGTTTTTTATATTTCTACGTTTTGATGTTTTTTATATTTCTAAGTTTTGATGTTTTCTATGTTTTTGATGTTTAGATGGTTTTGATGTTTCTGATTATTTTGATGTATTTCATGTTTTTTATGTTTTTGATGTATTTGATGTTTTTGATGTGTTTGATGTTTTTGATGTTTTTGATGTTTTTGATGTTTTTGATGTTTTTGATGTTTTTGATGCTTTTGATGTTTTTGATGTTTTTGATGTTTTTGATGTTTTCGATATTTTAATTTTTTTGATTTTTTTGATTTTTTTTTGTTTTTGATGTTTTTATGTTATTTATGTTTATTATGTTTTTGATGTTTTTAATGTTTTTTATATTTATGATGTTGTTGTTTTGCTGTTTTTAATGTTTTTGATGTGTGTGATGTTTTTGATGCTTTTGATATTTTTGATGTGTTTGATGTTTTTGATATTTTTGATGTTTTTGATGTTTTTTATATTTCTACGTTTTGATGTTTTTTATATTTCTACGTTTTGATGTTTTCTATGTTTTTGATGTTTAGATGTTTTCGATGTTTTTGATTATTTTGATGTTTTTGATGTATTTCATGTTTTTTATGTTTTTGATGTTTTTGATGTTTTTGATGTTTTTGATGTTTTTGATGTTTTTTTATATTTCACGTTTTGATGTTTTTTATATTTCTACGTTTTGATGTTTTCTATGTTTTTGATGTTTTTGATGTTTTTGATGTTTTTGATGTTTTTGATTATTTTGATGTTTTTGATGTATTTCATGTTTTTGATGTTTTTGATGTATTTGATGTTTTGATGTTTTGATGTATTTGATGTTTTTGATGTTTGTGATGTTTTTGATGTTTTTGATGTTTTTGATGTTGTTGATGTTTTTGATGTTTTTGATGTTTTTGATGTTTTTGATGTTTTTGATGTTTTTGATGTTTTTGATGTTTTTGATTTTTTTGATGTTTTTGATGTTATTGATGTTTTTGATGTTTTTAATGTTTTTCTGTTTTTAAAGTTTTCTGTTTTTAATGTTTTTGATGTCTTTGATGTCTTTGATGTTTTTGATGTTTTTGATGTTTTTGATGTTTTTGATGTTTTTGATGTTTTTGATGTTTTTGATGTTTTTGATGTTTTTGATGTTTTTGATGTTTTGATGTTTTTGATGTTTTTGATGTTTTTGATGTTTTTGATGTTTTTGATGTTTTTGATGTTTTGCTGTTTTTAATGTTTTTGATGTTTTTGATGTTTTGATGTTTTGCTGTTTTTGATATTTTTGATGTTTTTGATGTTTTTGATGTTTATGATGTTTTGCTGTTTTTAATGTTTTTGATATTTTTGATGTTTTGATGTTTTGCTGTTATTTATGTTTATTATGTTTTTGATGTTTTGCTGTTTTTAATGTTTTTGATATTTTTGATGTTTTGATGTTTTTCTGTCTTTGATATTTTTGATGTTTTGATGTTTATGATGTTTTCGATATTTTGATTTTTTTGATGTTCTTGATGTTTTGTTGTTTTTGATGTTTTTATGTTATTTATGTTTATTATGTTTATTATGTTTTTGATGTTTTTGATGTTTTTAATGTTTTTTATATTTATTATGTTTTTGATGTTTTTAATGTTTTTATATTTATGATGTTTTTGATGTTTTTGTTTTGCTGTTTTCAATGTTTTTGATGTTTTTGATGTTTTTGATGCGTTTGATGTTTTGATGTTTTGATGTTTTGATGTTTTTAATGTTTTTGATGTTTTGATGTTTTTGAGGTTTTGATGTTTTTGATGTTTTTGATGTTTTGATGTTTTTGATGTTTTGGATGTTTTTGATGTTTGATGGTTTCGATGTTTTCGATATTTTGATTTTTTGGTGTTTATGATGTTTTTATGTTATTTATGTTTATTATGTTTTTGATGTTTTTAATGTTTTTTATATTTATGGTGTTTTTGATGTTTTTGATATTTTTAATGTTTTTGATGTTTTTGATGTTTTTGATGGATTTGATGTTTTTGATGTCTTGATGTTTTGTTGTTTTTGATGTTTTTGATTATTATGATGTTTTTGATGTATTTGATGTTTTTTGTGTTTTTGATGTTTAATGTTTTTTATATTTATGATGTTTTTGATGTTTTTTATATTTATGATGTTTTTGTTTTGCTGTTTTTAATGTTTTTGATGTGTGTGATGTTTTTGATGCTTTTGATGTTTTTGATGTGTTTGATGTTTTTGATGTTTTTGATGTTTTTCATATTTCTACGTTTTGATGTTTTTTATATTTTTACGTTTTGATGATTTCTATGTTTTTGATGTTTAGATGTTTTTGATGTTTTTGATTAGTTTGATGTTTTTGATGTATTTCATGTTTTTTATGTTTTTGATGTTTTTGATGTATTTGATGTTTTTGATGTTTTTGATGTATTTGATGTTTTTGATGTTTTTGATGTTTTTGATGTTTTGATGTTTTGTTGTTTTTGATTTTTTTGATTGTTTTGATGTTTTGATGGTTTTGATGTTTTTGATGTCTTGATGTTTTGTTGTTTTTGATGTTTTTGATTATTATGATGTTTTTGATGTATTTGATGTTTTTATGTTTTTGATGTTTAATGTTTTTTATATTTATGATGTTTTTGATGTTTTGCTGTTTTTATTGTTTTTGTGGTTTTTGATGTTTTTGATGTTTTTGATGTTTTTGATGTTTTGATGTTTTTGATGTTTTTGATGTTTTTGATGTTTTTGATGTTTTTGATGTTTTTGGTGTTTTGCTGTTTTTAATGTTTTTGATGTTTTTGATGTCTTGATGTTTTGTTGTTTTTGATGTTTTTGATTATTATGATGTTTTTGATGTATTTGATGTTTTTTATGTTTTTGATGTTTAATGTTTTTTATATTTATGATGTTTTTGATGTTTTGCTGTTTTTATTGTTTTTGTGGTTTTTGATGTTTTTAATGTTTTTGATGTTTTTGATATTTTTGATGTTTTTGATGTTTTTGATGTTTTTGATATTTTTGATGTTTTTGATATTTTTAATGATGTTGATGTTTTTGATGTTTTCGATATTTTGATTTTTTTGATGTTTTTGATGTTTTTTTGTTTATGATGTTTTTATGTTATTTATGTTTATTATGTTGTTGATGTTTTTAATGTTTTTTATATTTATGGTGTTTTGATGTTTTTGATGTTTTTGATGTTTTTGATGTTTTGATGTTTTTGATGTTTTGATGTTTTTGATGTTTTTGATGTTTTTGATGTTTTTGATGTTTTTGATGTTTTTGATGTTTTGATGTTTTGATGTTTTTGATGTTTTTGATGTTTTTGATGTTTTTGATGTTTTTGATGTTTTTGATGTTTTTGATGTTTTTGATGTTTTTGATGTTTTGCTGTTTTTAATGTTTTTGATGTTTTTGATGTTTTGATGTTTTGCTGTTTTTGATATTTTTGATGTTTTTGATGTTTTTAATGTTTTGATGTTTTTGATGTTTTTGATGTTTTTGATGTTTTGATGTTTTTGATGTTTTTGATGTTTTTGATGTTTATGATGTTTTTGATGTTTTTAATGTTTTTGATGTTTTTGATGTTTTGATGTTTTGCTGTTTTTGATATTATTGATGTTTTTGATGTTTTTAATGTTTTTGATGTTTTTGATGTTTTTGATGTTTTTGATGTTTTTGATGTTTTTGATGTTTTTGATGTTTATGATGTTTTCGATATTTTGATTTTTTTGATGTTTTTTTGTTTATGATGTTTTTATGTTATTTATGTTTATTATGTTTTTGATGTTTTTAATGTTTTTTATATTTATGATGTTTTTGTTTTGCTGTTTTTAATGTTTTTGATGTGTTTGATGTTTTTGATATTTTCGATGATTTTGATGTTTTGATGTTTTTGATGTTTTTGATGTTTTTGATGTTTTTGATGTTTTTGATGTTTTTGATGTTTTGATGTTTTGATGTTTTTGATGTTTTTGATGTTTTTGATGTTTTGATGTTTTAATTTTTGATGTTTTTGATGTTTTTGAGGTTTTTGATGTTTTTGATGTTTTTGATGTTTTGATGTTTTTGATGTTTTGGATGTTTTTGATGTTTGATGGTTTCGATGTTTTCGATATTTTGATTTTTTGGTGTTTATGATGTTTTTATGTTATTTATGTTTATTATGTTTTTGATGTTTTTAATGTTTTTTATATTTATGGTGTTTTTGATGTTTTTGATATTTTTAATGTTTTTGATGTTTTTGATGTTTTTGATGGATTTGATGTTTTTGATGTCTTGATGTTTTGTTGTTTTTGATGTTTTTGATTATTATGATGTTTTTGATGTATTTGATGTTTTTTATGTTTTTGATGTTTAATGTTTTTTATATTTATGATGTTTTTGATGTTTTTATATTTATGATGTTTTTGTTTTGCTGTTTTTAATGTTTTTGATGTGTGTGATGTTTTGATGCTTTTGATGTTTTTGATGTGTTTGATGTTTTTGATGTTTTTGATGTTTTTCATATTTCTACGTTTTGATGTTTTTTATATTTTTACGTTTTGATGTTTTCTATGTTTTTGATGTTTAGATGTTTTTGATGTTTTTGATTATTTTGATGTTTTTGATGTATTTCATGTTTTTATGTTTTGATGTTTTGATGTATTTGATGTTTTGATGTTTTTGATGTATTTGATGTTTTTGATGTTTTTGATGTTTTTGATGTTTTGATGTTTTGTTGTTTTTGATTTTTTTGATTGTTTTGATGTTTTTGATGGTTTTGATGTTTTTGATGTCTTGATGTTTTGTTGTTTTTGATGTTTTTGATTATTATGATGTTTTTGATGTATTTGATGTTTATTATGTTTTTGATGTTTAATGTTTTTATATTTATGATGTTTTTGATGTTTTGCTGTTTTTATTGTTTTTGTGGTTTTTGATGTTTTTGATGTTTTTGATGTTTTGATGTTTTTTGATGTTTTTGATGTTTTTGGTGTTTTGCTGTTTTTAATGTTTTTGATGTTTTTGATGTCTTGATGTTTTGTTGTTTTTGATGTTTTGATTATTATGATGTTTTTGATGTATTTGATGTTTTTTATGTTTTTGATGTTTAATGTTTTTTATATTTATGATGTTTTTGATGTTTTGCTGTTTTTATTGTTTTTGTGGTTTTGATGTTTTTGATGTTTTTGATGTTTTGATATTTTTGATGTTTTTGATGTTTTTGATGTTTTTGATATTTTTGATGTTTTTGATATTTTTAATGATGTTGATGTTTTTGATGTTTTCGATATTTTGATTTTTTTGATGTTTTTGATGTTTTTTTGTTTATGATGTTTTTATGTTATTTATGTTTATTATGTTGTTGATGTTTTTAATGTTTTTATATTTATGGTGTTTTTGATGTTTTTGATGTTTTTGATGTTTTGATGTTTTTGATGTTTTTGATGTTTTTGATGTTTTTGATGTTTTTGATGTTTTTGATGTTTTTGATGTTTTTGATGTTTTTGATGTTTTTGATGTTTTTGATGTTTTTGATGTTTTTGATGTTTTTGATGTTTTTGATGTTTTTGATGTTTTTGATGT
Organism: Drosophila pruinosa; assembly: GCA_018150935.1. Taxonomy (NCBI): domain Eukaryota; kingdom Metazoa; phylum Arthropoda; class Insecta; order Diptera; family Drosophilidae; genus Drosophila; species Drosophila pruinosa. The sequence goes on from JAECWR010000180.1 coordinate 115,968, forward strand.
TTTTGATGTTTTTGATGTTTTTGATGTTTTGCTGTTTTTAATGTTTTTGATGTTTTGATGTTTTGATGTTTTGCTGTTTTTGATATTTTTGATGTTTTTGATGTTTTTAATGTTTTTGATGTTTTTGATGTTTTTGATGTTTTTGATGTTTTTGATGTTTTTGATGTTTTTGATGTTTATGATGTTTTCGATATTTTGATTTTTTGATGTTTTTTTTGTTTATGATGTTTTTATGTTATTTATGTTTATTATGTTTTGATGTTTTTAATGTTTTTTATATTTATGATGTTTTTGTTTTGCTGTTTTTAATGTTTTTGATGTGTTTGATGTTTTTGATATTTTCGATGATTTTGATGTTTTGATGTTTTTGATGTTTTTGATGTTTTTGATGTTTTTGATGTTTTTGATGTTTTTGATGTTTTTGATGTTTTTGATGTTTTTGATGTTTTTGATGTTTTTGAAGTTTTTGATGTTTTTGATGTTTTTGATGTTTTTCATGTTTTGCTGTTTTTAATGTTTTTGATGTTTTTGATGTTTTGATGTTTTGCTGTTTTTGATATTTTTGATGTTTTTGATGTTTTTGATGTTTTTGATGTTTTTGATGTTTTTTATATTTTTGATGTTTTTGATGTTTTTGTTTTTAATGTTTTTGATGTTGTTGTTTTGCTGTTTTTAATGTTTTTGATGTTTTTGATGTGTTTGATGTTTTTGATGTTTTTGATGTTTTTGATGTTTTTAATGTTTTTTATATTTATTATGTTTTTGATGTTTTTAATGATTTTTATATATATGATGTTTTTGATGTTTTTGTTTTGCTGTTTTTAATGTTTTTGATGTGTTTGATGTTTTTGATGTTTTTGATGTTTCATGTTTTTGATGTTTTCGATATTTTGTTTTTTTGATGTTTTTGATGTTTTGTTGTTTTTGATGTTTTTATTTTATTTATGTTTATTATGTTTTTGATGTTTTTGATGTTCTTGATGTTTTTGATGTTTTTGATGTTTTTGATGTTTTGATGTTTTGATGTTTTTGATGTTTTTGATGTTTTGATGTTTTTGATGTTTTTGATGTTTTTGATGTTTTTGAAGTTTTTTATGTTTTGATGTTTTTGATGTTTTTGGTGTTTGATGTTTTTGATGTTTTCGATATTTTGATTTTTTTGATGTTTTTGATGTTTTGTTGTTTTTGATGTTTTAATGTTATTTATGTTTATTATGTTTTTGATGTTTTAAATGTTTTAAATGTTTTTTATATTTATGATGTTTTTGATGTTTTGATGTTTTTGGTGTTTTTGATGTTTTTGATGTTTTTGGTGTTTTTGATGTTTTTGATGTTTATGATGTTTTTGATTTTTTGATGTTTTTGATGTTTTTAATGTTTTTGATATTTTTGATGTTTTTGATGTTTGATGTTTTTGATGTTTGATGTTTTTGATGTTTTCGATATTTTGATGTTTTTGATGTTTTTGATGTTTTTGGTGTTTGATGTTTTTGATGTTTTCGATATTTTGATTTTTTTGATGTTTTTGATGTTATGTTGTTTTTGATGTTTTTATGTTATTTATGTTTATTATTTTTTTGATGTTTTTAATGTTTTTTATATTTATGATGTTTTTGTTTTGCAGATTTTAATGTTTTTGATGTTTTTGATGTTTTGCTGTTTTGCTGTTTTTATTGTTTTCGATGTTTTTGGTGTTTTTGATATTTTTAATCTTTTTGATGTTTTTTGATGTTTTGAAGTTTTGGTGTTTTTGATGTTTTTAGTGTTTTTGATGTTTTGATGTTTTCGATGTTTTGATGTTATTGATGTTTTTGATGTTTTTGATGTTTTTGATGTTTTTGATGTTTTTGATGTTTTTGATGTTTTTGATGTTTTTGATGTTTTTGATGTTTTTGATGTTTTGATGTTTTGATGTTTTTGATGTTTTTTGATGTTTTTGATGTTTGTGATGTTTTTGATGTTTTTGATGTTTTGTTGTTTTTAATGTTTTTGATGTTTTTGATGTTTTTGATGTTTTTGATGTTTTTGATGTTTTTGATGTTTTGATGTTTTGCTGTTTTTGATATTTTTGATGTTTTTGATGTTTTTGATGTTTTTGATGTTTTTGATGTTTTGATGTTTTTGATGTTTATGATGTTTTCGATATTTTGATTTTTTTGATGTTTTTTGTTTATGATGTTTTTATGTTATTTATGTTTATTATGTTTTTGATGTTTTTAATGTTTTTTATATTTATGATGTTTTTGTTTTGCTGTTTTTAATGTTTTGATGTGTTTGATGTTTTGATGTTTTTGATGTTTTTGATGTTTTTGATGTTTTTGATGTTTTTGATGTTTTTGATGTTTTTGATGTTTTGATGTTTTTGATGTTTTTGATGTTTTTGATGTTTTGCTGTTTTTAATGTTTTTGATGTTTTTGATGTTTTGATGTTTTGCTGTTTTTGATATTTTTGATGTTTTTGATGTTTTTGATGTTTTTGATGTTTTGATGTTTTTGATGTTTTTGATGTTTTTGATGTTTATGATGTTTTCGATATTTTGATTTTTTGATGTTTTTTTGTTTATGATGTTTTTATGTTATTTATGTTTATTATGTTTTTGATGTTTTTAATGCTTTTTATATTTATGATGTTTTTGTTTTGCTGTTTTTAATGTTTTTGATGTGTTTGATGTTTTTGATGTTTTCGATGATTTTGATGTTTTGATGTTTTTGATGTTTTTGATGTTTTTGATGTTTTTGATGTTTTTGATGTTTTTGATGTTTTTGATGTTTTTGATGTTTTTGATGTTTTTGATGTTTTGCTGTTTTTAATGTTTTTGATGTTTTTGATGTTTTGATGTTTTGCTGTTTTTGATATTTTTGATGTTTTTGATGTTTTTGATGTTTTTGATGTTTTTGATGTTTTTGATGTTTTTTATATTTTTGATGTTTTTGATGTTTTTGTTTTTAATGTTTTTGATGTTTTTGTTTTGCTGTTTTTAATGTTTTTGATGTTTTTGATGTGTTTGATGTTTTTGATGTTTTTGATGTTTTTGATGTTTTGATGTTTTTGATGTTTTTGATGTTTTTGATGTTTTTGATGTTTTTGATGTTTTTGATGTTTTGATGTTTTGATGTTTTTGATGTTTTTGATGTTTTTGATGTTTTTGATGTTTTTGATGTTTTTGATGTTTTGATGTTTGTGATGTTTTTGATGTTTTGATGTTTTTGATGTTTTGTTGTTTTTAATGTTTTTGATGTTTTTGATGTTTTGATGTTTTGGCTGTTTTTGATGTTTTTGATGTTTTTGATGTTTTTGATGTTTGATGTTTGATGTTTTTGATGTTTTCGATATTTTATTTTTATTGCGTTTATTATGTTTATTATGTTTTTGATGTTTTTGATGTTTTTAATGTTTTTTATATTTATTATGTTTTTGATGTTTTTAATGTTTTTTATATTTATGATGTTTTTGATGTTTTTTGTTTTGTTGCTTTTAATGTTTTGATGTGTTTGATGTTTTGCTGTTTTGCTGTTTTTATTGTTTTCGATGTTTTGATGTTTTGATGTTTTGATGTTTTTGATGTTTTTGATGTTTTTGATGTTTTTGATGTTTTTTGATGTTTTTGATGTTTTTGATGTTTTTGATGTTTTGCTGTTTTTAATGTTTTTGATGTTTTTGATGTTTTGATGTTTTGCTGTTTTTGATATTTTTGATGTTTTTGATGTTTTTGATGTTTTTGATGTTTTTGATGTTTTTGATGTTTTTGATGTTTTTGATGTTTTTTATATTTTTGATGTTTTTGATGTTTTTGTTTTTAATGTTTTTGATGTTTTTGTTTTGCTGTTTTTAATGTTTTTGATGTTTTTGATGTTTTTGATGTTTTTGATGTTTTTGATGTTTGTGATGTTTTTGATGTTTTTGATGTTTTGTTGTTTTTAATGTTTTTGATGTTTTTGATGTTTTGATGTTTTGGCTGTTTTTGATGTTTTGATGTTTTTGATGTTTTGATGTTTTTGATGTTTTTGATGTTTTTGATGTTTTGATGTTTTTGATGTTTTTGATGTTTTTGATGTTTTTGATGTTTTTGATGTTTTTGATGTTTTTGATGTTTTTGATGTTTTTGATGTTTTTGATGTTTTTGATGTTTTTGTTGTTTTTGATGTTTTTGATGTTGATGATGTTTTCGATATTTTGATTTTTTTGATGTTTTTGATGTTATTGATGTTTTTGATATTTTTGATGTTTTTGATGTTTTTGATGTTTTTGATGTTTTCGATATTTTGATTATTTTGATTTTTTTGATGTTTTTGATGTTTTTGATGTTTTCGATATTTTATTTTTATTACGTTTATTATGTTTATTATGTTTTTGATGTTTTTGATGTTTTGCTGTTTTGCTGTTTTGCTGTTTTTATTGTTTTCGATGTTTTTGATGTTTTTGGTGTTTTGATGTTTTTGATGTTTTTGATGTTTTTGATGTTTTTGATGTTTTTGATGTTTTTGATGTTTTTGATGTTTGTGATGTTTTTGATGTTTTGCTGTTTTTTATGTTTTTGATGTTTTGGCTGTTTTTGATGTTTTTGATGTTTTTGATGTTTTTGATGCTTTTGATGTTTTTGATGTTTTTGATGTTTTTGATGTTTTGATGTTTTTGATGTTTTTGATGTTTTGATGTTTTGATGTTTTTGATGTTTTTGATGTTTTTGATGTTTTTGATGTTTTTGATGTTTTTGATTTTTTTGATGTTTTTGATGTTTTTGATGTTTTTGTTGTTTTTGTTGTTTTTGATGTTTTTGATGTTGATGATGTTTTCGATATTTTGATTTTTTTGATGTTTTTGATGTTATTGATGTTTTTGATATTTTTGATGTTTTGATGTTTTGATGTTTTTGATGTTTTCGATATTTTGATTATTTTGATTTTTTTGATGTTTTTTATGTTTTCGATACTTTGATTTTTTGATTTTTTTGATGTTTTTGATGTTTGAAGTTTTTGATGTTTTTGATGTTTTCGATATTTTGATTTTTTTTTTTATGTTTTTGATGTTTTGTTGTTTTTGATGTTTTTGATGTTTTTGTGTTATTTATGTTTATTATGTTTTTGATGTTTTTAATGTTTTTTATATTTATTATGTTTTTGATGTTTTTGATGTTTTTAATGTTTTTTATATATATAATGTTTTTGATGTGTTTGATGCTTTTGATGTTTTTGATGTGTTTGATGTTTTTGATGTTTTTGATGTTTTGCTGTTTTTAATGTTTTTGATGTTTTTGATGTCTTGATGTTTTGTTGTTTTTGATGTTTTGATTATTATGATGTTTTTGATGTATTTGATGTTTTTTATGTTTTTGATGTTTAATGTTTTTTATATTTATGATGTTTTTGATGTTTTGCTGTTTTTATTGTTTTTGTGGTTTTTGATGTTTTTGATGTTTTTGATGTTTCTGATATTTTTGATGTTTTTGATATTTTTGATGTTTTTGATATTTTTGATATTTTTAATGATGTTGATGTTTTTGATGTTTTCGATATTTTGATTTTTTTGATGTTTTTGATGTTTTTTTGTTTATGTTGTTTTTATGTTATTTATGTTTATTTTGTTGTTGATGTTTTTAATTTTTTTTATATTTATGATGTTTTTGTTTTGCTGTTTTTGATGTGTTTAATGTTTTTAATGTTTTTGATGTTTTGATGTTTTTGATGTTTTTGATGTTTTTGATGTTTTTGATGTTTTTGATGTTTTTGATGTTTTTGATGTTTTTGATGTTTTTGATGTTTTTGATGTTTTTGATGTTTTTGATGTTTTTGATGTTTTGATGTTTTTGATGTTTTGCTGTTTTTAATGTTTTTGATGTTTTTGATGTTTTGATGTTTTGCTGTTTTTGATATTTTTGATGTTTTTGATGTTTTTGATGTTTTTGATGTTTTTGATGTTTATGATGTTTTCGATATTTTGATTTTTTTGATGTTTTTTTGTTTATGATGTTTTTATGTTATTTATGTTTATTATGTTTTTGATGTTTTTAATGTTTTTCATATTTATGATGTTTTTGTTTTGCTGTTTTTAATGTTTTTGATGTGTTTGATGTTTTTGATGTTTTCGATGATTTTGATGTTTTGATGTTTTTGATGTTTTTGATGTTTTTGATGTTTTTGATGTTTTGCTGTTTTTAATGTTTTTGATGTTTTTGATGTTTTGATGTTTTGCTGTTTTTGATATTTTTGATGTTTTTGATGTTTTTGATGTTTTTGATGTTTTTGATGTTTTTGATGTTTTTTATATTTTTGATGTTTTTGATGTTTTTGTTTTTAATGTTTTTGATGTTTTTGTTTTGCTGTTTTTAATGTTTTTGATGTTTTTGATGTGTTTGATGTTTTTGATGTTTTTGATGTTTTTGATGTTTTTGATGTTTTTGATGTTTTTGATGTTTTTGATGTTTTTGATGTTTTTGATGTTTTTGATGTTTTTGATGTTTTTGATGTTTTTGATGTTTTTGATGTTTTTGATGTTTGTGATGTTTTTGATGTTTTTGATGTTTTGTTGTTTTTAATGTTTTTGATGTTTTTGATGTTTTGATGTTTTGGCTGTTTTTGATGTTTTTGATGTTTTTGATGTTTTTGATGTTTGATGTTTGATGTTTTTGATGTTTTCGATATTTTATTTTATTGCGTTTATTATGTTTATTATGTTTTGATGTTTTTGATGTTTTTAATGTTTTTATATTTATTATGTTTTTGATGTTTTTAATGTTTTTATATTTATGATGTTTTTGATGTTTTTGTTTTGCTGCTTTTAATGTTTTTGATGTGTTTGATGTTTTGCTGTTTTGCTGTTTTTATTGTTTTCGATGTTTTTGATGTTTTGATGTTTTTGATGTTTTTGATGTTTTTGATGTTTTTGATGTTTTTGATGTTTTTGATGTTTTTGATGTTTTTGATGTTTTGCTGTTTTTAATGTTTTTGATGTTTTTGATGTTTTGATGTTTTGCTGTTTTTGATATTTTGATGTTTTTGATGTTTTTGATGTTTTTGATGTTTTTGATGTTTTTGATGTTTTTATATTTTTGATGTTTTTGATGTTTTTGTTTTTAATGTTTTTGATGTTTTTGTTTTGCTGTTTTTAATGTTTTTGATGTTTTTGATGTTTTTGATGTTTTTGATGTTTTTGATGTTTTTGATGTTTTTGATGTTTGTGATGTTTTGATGTTTTTGATGTTTTGTTGTTTTTAATGTTTTGATGTTTTTGATGTTTTGATGTTTTGGCTGTTTTTGATGTTTTTGATGTTTTTGATGTTTTTGATGTTTTTGATGTTTTTGATGTTTTTGATGTTTTTGATGTTTTTTGATGTTTTTGATGTTTTTGATGTTTTTGATGTTTTTGATGTTTTTGATGTTTTTGATGTTTTTGATGTTTTTGATGTTTTTGATGTTTTTGTTGTTTTTGATGTTTTTGATGTTGATGATGTTTTCGATATTTTGATTTTTTTGATGTTTTTGATGTTATTGATGTTTTTGATATTTTTGATGTTTTTGATGTTTTTGATGTTTTTGATGTTTTCGATATTTTGATTATTTTGATTTTTTTGATGTTTTTGATGTTTTCGATATTTTATTTTTTATTACGTTTATTATGTTTATTATGTTTTTGATGTTTTGATGTTTTGCTGTTTTGCTGTTTTGCTGTTTTTATTGTTTTCGATGTTTTTGATGTTTTTGGTGTTTTGATGTTTTTGATGTTTTGATGTTTTTGATGTTTTTGATGTTTTTGATGTTTTGATGTTTTTGATGTTTGTGATGTTTTTGATGTTTTGCTGTTTTTTATGTTTTTGATGTTTTGGCTGTTTTTGATGTTTTTGATGTTTTTGATGTTTTTGATGTTTTTGATGTTTTTGATGTTTTTGATGTTTTTGATGTTTTTGATGTTTTTGATGTTTTGATGTTTTTGATGTTTTGATGTTTTTGATGTTTTTGATGTTTTTGATGTTTTTGATGTTTTTGATGTTTTTGATGTTTTTGATGTTTTTGATGTTTTTGATGTTTTTGATGTTTTTGATGTTTTTGATGTTTTTGATGTTTTTGTTGTTTTTGTTGTTTTTGATGTTTTTGATGTTGATGATGTTTTCGATATTTTGATGTTTTTGATGTTATTGATGTTTTTGATATTTTTGATGTTTTTGATGTTTTTGATGTTTTTGATATTTTCGATATTTTGATTATTTTGATTTTTTTGATGTTTTTGATGTTTTCGATACTTTGATTTTTTGATTTTTTTGATGTTTTTGATGTTTGAAGTTTTTGATGTTTTTGATGTTTTCGATATTTTGATTTTTTTTTTTATGTTTTTGATGTTTTGTTGTTTTTGATGTTTTTGATGTTTTTGTGTTATTTATGTTTATTATGTTTTTGATGTTTTTAATGTTTTTTATATTTATTATGTTTTTGATGTTTTTGATGTTTTTAATGTTTTTTATATATATAATGTTTTTGATGTGTTTGATGCTTTTGATGTTTTTGATGTGTTTGATGTTTTTGATGTTTTCGATGTTTTTAATGTTTTTGATGTTTTTGATGTTTTTGATGTTTTCGATGCTTTTGATGTTTTTGATGTGTTTGATGTGTTTGATGTTTTTGATGTTTTTGATGTTTTTGATGTTTTTGATGTTTTTGATGTTTTTGATGTTTTTGATGTTTTTGATGTTTTTGATGTTTTTGATGTTTTCGATATTTTATTTTTATTACGTTTATTATGTTTATTATGTTTTTGATGTTTTTGATGTTTTTAATGTTTTTTATATTTATTATGTTTTTGATGTTTTTAATGTTTTTTATATTTATGATGTTTTTGATGTTTTTGTTTTGCTGCTTTTAATGTTTTTGATGTGTTTGATGTTTTGCTGTTTTTATTGTTTTCGATGTTTTTGATGTTTTGATGTTTTTGATGTTTTTGATGTTTTTGATGTTTTTGATGTTTTTGATGTTTTTGATGTTTTTGATGTTTTTGATGTTTTTGATGTTTTTGATGTTTTTGATGTTTTGATGTTTTTGATGTTTTGATGTTTTTTGATGTTTTTGATGTTTTTGATGTTTTTGATGTTTTTGATGTTTTTGATGTTTTTGATGTTTTTGATGTTTTTGATGTTTGTGATGTTTTTGATGTTTTTGATGTTTTTAATGTTTTTGATGTTTTGATGTTTTGGCTGTTTTTGATGTTTTTGATGTTTTTGATGTTTTTGATGTTTTTGATGTTTTTGATGTTTTTGATGTTTGATGTTTTTGATGTTTTCGATATTTTATTTTTATTACGTTTATTATGTTTATTATGTTTTTGATGTTTTTAATGTTTTTTATATTTATTATGTTTTTGATGTTTTTAATGTTTTTTATATTTATGATGTTTTTGATGTTTTTGTTTTGCTGCTTTTAATGTTTTTGATGTGTTTGATGTTTTGCTGTTTTTATTGTTTTCGATGTTTTTGATGTTTTGATGTTTATGATGTTTTTGATGTTTTTGATGTTTTTGATGTTTTTGATGTTTGTGATGTTTTTGATGTTTTTAATGTTTTTGATGTTTTTGATGTTTTGATGTTTTGGCTGTTTTTGATGTTTTTGATGTTTTTGATGTTTTTGATGTTTTTGATGTTTTTGATGTTTTTGATGTTTTTGATGTTTTGATGTTTTTGATGTTTTGATGTTTTTGATGTTTTTGATGTTTTTGATGTGTTTGATGTTTTTGATGTTTTTGTTGTTTTTGATGTTTTTGATGTTGATGATGTTTTCGATATTTTGATTTTTTTGATGTTTTTGATGTTATTGATGTTTTTGATATTTTTGATGTTTTTGATGTTTTTGATGTTTTCGATATTTTGATTATTTTGATTTTTTTGATGTTTTTGATGTTTTTGATTTTTTCGATATTTTGATTTTTTTGATGTTTTTGATGTTTGATGTTTTTGATGTTTTCGATATTTTACTTTTATTACGTTTATTATGTTTATTATGTTTTTGATGTTTTTGATGTTTTTAATGTTTTTTATATTTATTATGTTTTGATGTTTTTAATGTTTTTTATATTTATGATGTTTTTTTTTTTGCGGCTTTTAATGTTTTTGATGTGTTTGATGCTTTGCTGTTCTGCTGTTTTTATTGTTTTCGATGTTTTTGATGTTTTGGTGTTTTGATGTTTTGATGTTTTTGATGTTTGTGATGTTTGTGATGTTTGTGATGTTTGTGATGTTTTTGATGTTTTGCTGTTTTTAATGTTTTTGATGTTTTTGATGTTTTGGCTGTTTTTGATGTTTTTGATGTTTTTGATGTTTTTGATGTTTTTGATGTTTTTGATGTTTTCGATGTTTTCGATGTTTTTGATGTTTTTGATGTTTTTGATGTTTTTGATGTTTTTGATGTTTTTGATGTTTTTGATGTTTTTGATGTTTTTGATGTTTTTGATGTTTTTGATGTTTTTGATGTTTTTGATGATTTTGATGTTTTGATGTTTTTGATGTTTTTGATGTTTTTGATGTTTTTGATGTTTTTGATGTTTTTGATGTTTTTGATGTTTTTGATGTTTTTGATGTTTTTGATGTTTTTGATGTTTTTGATGTTTTTGATGTTTTTGATGTTTTTGTTGTTTTTTATGTTTTTGATGTTGATGATGTTTTTGATGTTTTTGATGTTTTTGATGTTTTTGATGTTTTTGATGTTTTTGATGTTTTTGATGTTTGATGTTTGATGTTTGATGTTTTTGATGTTTTCGATATTTTATTTTTATTACGTTTATTATGTTTATTATGTTTTTGATGTTTTTAATGTTTTTTATATTTATTATGTTTTGATGTTTTTAATGTTTTTTATATTTATGATGTTTTTGATGTTTTTGTTTTGCTGCTTTTAATGTTTTTGATGTGTTTGATGTTTTGCTGTTTTGCTGTTTTTATTGTTTTCGATGTTTTGATGATTTTGATGTTTTTGATGTTTTTGATGTTTGTGATGTTTTTGATGTTTTTGATGTTTTTAATGTTTTTGATGTTTTGATGTTTTGGCTGTTTTTGATGTTTTTGATGTTTTTGATGTTTTTGATGTTTTTGATGTTTTTGATGTTTTTGATGTTTTTGATGTTTTTGATGTTTTTGATGTTTTTGATGTTTTTGATGTTTTTGATGTTTTTGATGTTTTTGATGTTCTTGATGTTTAATGTTTGATGTTTGATGTTTTTGATGTTTTCGATATTTTATTTTTATTACGTTTATTATGTTTATTATGTTTTTGATGTTTTTGATGTTTTTAATGTTTTTTATATTTATTATGTTTTTGATGTTTTTAATGTTTTTTATATTTATGATGTTTTTGATGTTTTTGTTTTGCTGCTTTTAATGTTTTTGATGTGTTTGATGTTTTGCTGTTTTTATTGTTTTCGATGTTTTTGATGTTTTTGATGTTTTGATGTTTTTGATGTTTTTGATGTTTTTGATGTTTTTGATGTTTTTGATGTTTTTGATGTTTTTGATGTTTGTGATGTTTTTGATGTTTTTAATGTTTTTGATGTTTTTGATGATTTGATGTTTTTGATGTTTTTGATGTTTTTGATGTTTTTGATGTTTTTGATGTTTTTGATGTTTTTGATGTTTTTGATGTTTTTGATGTTTTTGATGTTTTTGATGTTTTTGATGTTTTTGATGTTTTTGATGTTTTTGATGTCTTCGATATTTTGATTATTTTGATTTTTTTGATGTTTTTGATGTTTTTGATTTTTTTGATATTTTGATTTTTTTGATGTTTTTGATGTTTTCGATATTTTACTTTTATTACGTTTATTATGTTTATTATGTTTTTGATGTTTTTGATGTTTTTAATGTTTTTTATATTTATTATGTTTTTGATGTTTTTAATGTTTTTTATATTTATGATGTTTTTGATGTTTTTGTTTTGTGGCTTTTTAATGTTTTTGATGTGTTTGATGTTTTGCTGTTTTGCTGTTTTTATTGTTTTCGATGTTTTTGGTGTTTTGATGTTTTTGATGTTTTTGATGTTTTTGATGTTTTTGATGTTTTTGATGTTTTTGATGTTTTTGCTGTTTTTGATGTTTTTGGTGTTTTTGATGTTTTTGATGTTTGTGATGTTTTTGATGTTTTGCTGTTTTTAATGTTTTTGATGTTTTTGATGTTTTGGCTGTTTTTGATGTTTTTGATGTTTTTGATGTTTTTGATGTTTTTGATGTTTTTGATGTTTTTGATGTTTTTTGATGTTTTTGATGTTTTCGATGTTTTTGATGTTTTTGATGTTTTGATGTTTTTGATGTTTTTGATGTTTTTGATTTTTTTGATGTTTTTGATGTTTTTGATGTTTTTGATGTTTTTGTTGTTTTTGATGTTTTTGATGTTGATGATGTTTTCGATATTTTGATTTTTTTGATGTTTTTGATGTTATTGATGTTTTTGATATTTTTGATGTTTTTGATGTTTTTGATGTTTTCGATATTTTGATTATTTTGATTTTTTTGATGCTTTTGATGTTTTTGATGTTTTTAATGTTTTTGATGTTTTTGATGTTTTTGATGTTTTTGATGTTTTTGATGTTTTTGATGTTTGATGTTTTTGATGTTTTCGATATTTTATTTTTATTACGTTTATTATGTTTTGATGTTTTTGATGTTTTTAATGTTTTTTATATTTATTATGTTTTTGATGTTTTTAATGTTTTTATATTTATGATGTTTTTGATGTTTTTTGTTTTGCGGCTTTTAATGTTTTTGATGTGTTTGATGTTTTGCTGTTTTGCTGTTTTTATTGTTTTCGATGTTTTTGGTGTTTTGATGTTTTTGATGTTTTTGATGTTTTTGATGTTTTTGATGTTTTTGATGTTTTTGATGTTTTGATGTTTTTGATGTTTTGATGTTTTGATGTTTTTGGTGTTTTTGATGTTTTTGATGTTTGTGATGTTTTGATGTTTTGCTGTTTTTAATGTTTTTGATGTTTTTGATGTTTTGATGTTTTGGCTGTTTTTGATGTTTTTGATGTTTTTGATGTTTTTGATGTTTTTGATGTTTTTGATGTTTTTGATGTTTTCGATGTTTTTGATGTTTTTGATGTTTTTGATGTTTTTGATGTTTTTGATGTTTTTGATGTTTTTGATGTTTTTGATTTTTTTGATGTTTTTGATGTTTTTGATGTTTTTGATGTTTTTGATGTTTTTGATGTTTTTGTTGTTTTTGATGTTGATGATGTTTTCGATATTTTGATTTTTTTGATGTTTTTGATGTTATTGATGTTTTTGATATTTTTGATGTTTTTGATGTTTTTGATGTTTTCGATATTTTGATTATTTTGATTTTTTTTGATGCTTTTGATGTTTTTGATGTTTTTAATGTTTTTGATGTTTTTGATGTTTTTGATGTTTTTGATGTTTTTGATGTTTGATGTTTGATGTTTTTGATGTTTTCGATATTTTATTTTTATTACGTTTATTATGTTTTTGATGTTTGATGTTTGATGTTTTTGATGTTTTCGATATTTTATTTTTATTACGTTTATTATGTTTATTATGTTTATTATGTTTTTGATGTTTTTAATGTTTTTTATATTTATGATGTTTTTGATGTTTTTGTTTTGCTGCTTTTAATGTTTTTGATGTGTTTGATGTTTTGCTGTTTTGCTGTTTTTATTTTTTTCGATGTTTTTGATGTTTTTGATGTTTTTGATGTTTTTGATGTTTTGATGTTATTGATGTTTTTGATGTTTTTGATGTTTTGATGTTTTTGATGTTTTTGATGTTTTTGATGTTTTTGATGTTTTTGATGTTTTTGATGTTTTTGATGTTTTTGATGTTTTTGATGTTTTTGATGTTGTTGATGTTTTTGATGTTTTTGATGTTTTTGATGTTTTTGATGTTTTTGATGTTTTTGATGTTTTTGATGTTTGATGTTTTTGATGTTTTCGATACTTTGATTTTTTTGATGTTTTTGATGTTTTGTTGTTTTTGATGTTTTTATTTTATTTATGTTTTTGATGTTTTTGATGTTTTTGATGTTTATGATGTTTTCGATATTTTGATTTTTTTGATGTTTTTGATGTTTTTGATGTTTTTGATATTTTTTATGTTTTTGATGTTTTCGATATTTTGATTATTTTGATTTTTTTGATGTTTTTGATGTTTTTGATCTTTTCGATACTTTGATTTTTTGATTTTTTTGATGTTTTTGATGTTTTTGATGTTTTGATGTTTTTGATGTTTTTGATGTTTTTGATGTTTTTGATGTTTTTGATGTTTTTGATGTTTTTGATGTTTTTGATGTTTTGATGTTTTTGATGTTTTTGATGTTTTTGATGTTTTTGATGTTTTTGATGTTTTTGATGTTTTTGATGTTTTTGATGTTTTTGATGTTTTTGATGTTTTTGATGTTTTGTTGTTTTTGATGTTTTTATTTTATTTATGTTTTTGATGTTTTTGATGTTTTTGATGTTTATGATGTTTTCGATATTTTGATTTTTTTGATGTTTTTGATGTTTTTGATGTTTTTGATATTTTTGATGTTTTCGATATTTTGATTATTTTGATATTTTTGATGTTTTTGATCTTTTCGATACTTTGATTTTTTGATTTTTTTGATGTTTTTGATGTTTTTGATGTTTGAAGTTTTTGATGTTTTTGATGTTTTCGATATTTTGATTTTTTTTTTATGTTTTTGATGTTTTGTTGTTTTTGATGTTTTTATGTTATTTATGTTTATTATGTTTTTGACGTTTTTAATGATTTTTTATATTTATTATGTTTTTGATGTTTTTGATGTTTTTAATGTTTTTTGTATATATGATGTTTTTGATGTGTTTGATGCTTTTGATGTTTTTGATGTGTTTGATGTTTTTGATGTTTTTGATGTTTTTGATGTTTTTGATGTTTTCGATATTTTGATTTTTTTGATGTTTTTGATGTTTTGTTGTTTTTGATGTTTTTATGTTATTTATGTTTATTATGTTTTGATGTTTTTAATGTTTTTTATATTTATTATGTTTTGATGTTTTTGATGTTTTTGATGTTTTTAATGTTTTTGTATATATGATGTTTTTGATGTGTTTGATGCTTTTGATGTTTTTGATGTGTTTGATGTTTTTGATGTTTTTGATATTTTGATGTTTTTGATGTTTTTGATGTTTTTGATGTTTTTGATGTATTTGATGTTTTTGATGTTTTTAATGTTTTTGATGTTTTTGATGTTTTTGATGTTTTCGATGCTTTTGATGTTTTTGATGTGTTTGATGTTTTTGATGTTTTTGATGTTTTTGATGTTTTTGATGTTTTTGATGTTTTTGATGTTTTTGATGTTTTTGATGTTTTTGATTTTTTTAATGTTTTTGATGTTTTTGATGTTTTTGATGTTTTTGATGTTTTTGATGTTTTTGATGTTTTTGATGTTTTTGATGTTTTTGATGTTTTTGATGTTTGATGTTTTTGATGTTTTCGATATTTTGATTTTTTTGATGTTTTTGATGTTTTGTTGTTTTTGATGTTTTTATATTATTTATGTTTTTGATGTTTTTGATGTTTTGGATACTTTGATTTTTTGATTTTTTTGATGTTTTTGATGTTTTTTGATGTTTTTGATGTTTTTGATGTTTTTGATGTTTTGATGTTTTTGATGTTTTTGATGTGTTTGATGTTTTTGATGTTTTTGATGTTTTTGATGTTTTTGATGTTTTTGATGTTTTTGATATTTTTGATGTTTTTGATGTTTTTGATGTTTTTGATGTTTGAAGTTTTTGATGTTTTTGATGTTTTCGATATTTTGATTTTTTTTTGATGTTTTTGATGTTTTGTTGTTTTTGATGTTTTTATGTTATTTATGTTTATTATGTTTTTGATGTTTTTAATGTTTTTTATATATATGATGTTTTTGATGTGTTTGATGCTTTTGATGTTTTTGATGTGTTTGATGTTTTGATGTTTTGATGTTTTTAATGTTTTTGATGTTTTGATGTTTTCGATGCTTTTGATGTTTTTGATGTGTTTGATGTTTTTGATGTTTTTAATGTTTTTGATGTTTTTGATGTTTTTAATGTTTTTAATGTTTTTAATGTTTTTAATGTTTTGATGTTTTTGATGTTTTTGATGTTTTTAATGTTTTGATGTTTTTGATGTTTTGATGTGTTTGATGTTTTTGATGTTTTTGATGTTTTTGATGTTTTTGATGTTTTTGATGTTTTTGATGTTTTTGATGTTTTTGATGTTTTTGATGTTTTGATGTTTTTGATGTTTTGATGTTTTGATGTTTTTGATGTTTTTGATGTTTTGATGTTTTTGATGTTTTGATGTTTTGATGTTTTTGATGTTTTTGATGTTTTTGATGTTTTGATGTTTTTTGATGTTTTTGATGTTTTGATGTTTTTGATGTTTTGATGCTTTTGATGTTTTTGATGTTTTTGATGTTTTTGATGTTTTTGATGTTTTTGATGTTTTTGATGTTTTGATGTTTTTGATGTTTTTGATGTTTTGATGTTTTGATGTTTTTGATGTTTTTGATGTTTTTGATGTTTGATGTTTTTGATGTTTTCGATATTTTGATTTTTTGATGTTTTTGATGTTTTGTTGTTTTTGATGTTTTTATTTTATTTATGTTTATTATGTTTTTGATGTTTTTGATGTTTTCGATGTTTTTGATGTTTTTGATGTTTTGATGTTTTTGAAGTTTTTGATGTTTTTGATGTTTTTGATGTTTTTGATGTTTTTGATGTTTTTGAAGTTTTTGATATTTTTGATGTTTTTGATGTTTTGATGTTTTTGATGTTTTTGATGTTTTTGATGTTTGATGTTTTTGATATTTTCGATATTTTGATGTTTTTGATGTTTTTGGTGTTTGATGTGTTTGATGTTTTCGATATTTTGATTTTTTTGATTTTTTGATGTTTTGTTGTTTTTGATGTTTTATGTTATTTATGTTTATTATGGTTTTGATGTTTTTAATGTTTTTTATATTTATGATGTTTTTGATATTTTTGATGTTTTTGGTGTTTTTGATGTTCTTGATGTTTTTGATGTTTTTGATGTTTTTGGTGTTATTGATGTTTTTGTTGTTTTTGATGTTTTTGATGTTTTTGATTTTTTTGATGTTTTGATGTTATTGATGTTTTTGATGTTTTTGATGTTTTTGATGTTTTTGATGTTTTGAAGTTTTTGGTGTTTTTGATGCTTTTAATGTTTTTGCGGTTTTGATGTGTTGATGTTTTTGATGATATTAATGTTTTAAATGTTTTTCATATTTATGATGTTTCTGATGATTTTAATGTTTTTGATGTTTTTGATGTTTTTTATGTTTATGATGTTTTTGATGTTTTTGATGTTTTTAATGTTTTTGATGTTTTCGATACTTTGATTTTTTGATTTTTTTGATGTTTTGCTGTTTTTAATGTTTTTGATGTTTTTGATGTTTTGATGTTTTGGCTGTTTTATGTTTTTGATGTTTTTGATGTTTTTGATGTTTTTGATGTTTTTGATGTTTTGATGTTTTTGATGTTTTTGATGTTTTTGATGTTTTGATGTTTTTGATGTTTTGATGTTTTTTGATGTTTTTGATGTTTTTGATGTTTTTGATGTTTTTGATGTTTTTGATGTTTTTGATGTTTTTGATGTTTTTGATGTTTTTGATGTTTTTGATGTTTTTGATGTTTTTGATGTTTTTGATGTTTGATGTTTTTGATGTTTTCGATATTTTGATTTTTTTGATGTTTTTGATGTTTTGTTGTTTTTGATGTTTTTATTTTATTTATGTTTGTTATGTTTTTGATGTTTTTGATGTTTTTGATGTTTTTGATGTTTTTGATGTTTTGAAGTTTTTGATGTTTTTGATGTTTTTGATGTTTTTGATGTTTTTGATGTTTTGATGTTTTGAAGTTTTGATGTTTTTGATGTTTTTGATGTTTTTGAAGTTTTTGATATTTTTGATGTTTTTGATGTTTTGATGTTTTTGATGTTTTTGATGTTTGATGTTTTTGATGTTTTCGATATTTTGATGTTTTTGATGTTTTTGGTGTTTGATGTTTTTGATGTTTTCGATATTTTGATTTTTTTGATTTTTTTGATGTTTTGTTGTTTTTGATGTTTTATGTTATTTATGTTTATTATGGTTTTGATGTTTTTAATGTTTTTTATATTTATGATGTTTTTGATGTTTTTGATGTTTTTGGTGTTTTTGATGTTCTTGATGTTCTTGATGTTTTGATGTTTTTGATGTTTTTGGTGTTTTGATGTTTTTGATGTTTTTGATGTTTTTGATGTTTTTGATGTTTTTGATGTTTTTGATGTTTTTGATGTTTTTGATGTCTTTGATGTTTTTGATGTTTTTGATGTTTTTGATGTTTTTGATGTTTTTGATGTTTTTGATGTTTTTGAAGTTTTTGGTGTTTTTGATGCTTTTAATGTTTTTGAGGTTTTGATGTGTTGATGTTTTTGATGATTTTAATGTTTTAAATGTTTTTCATATTTATGATGTTTCTGATGATTTTAATGTTTTTGATGTTTTTTATGTTTCTGATGTTTTTGATGTTTTTGATGTTTTTGATGTTTTTGATGTTTTCGATACTTTGATTTTTTGATTTTTTTGATGTTTTGATGTTTTGGCTGTTTTATGTTTTTGATGTTTTTGGTGTTTTTGATGTTTTTGATGTTTTTGATGTTTTTGATGTTTTTAATGTTTTTGATGTTTTCGATACTTTGATTTTTTTGATGTTTTGCTGTTTTTAATGTTTTTGATGTTTTTGATGTTTTGATGTTTTGGCTGTTTTATGTTTTTGATGTTTTTGATGTTTTTGGTGTTTTTGATGTTTTCGATATTTTGATTTTTTTGATGTTTTTGATGTTTTGTTGTTTTTGATGTTTTTATTTTATTTATGTTTGTTATGTTTTTGATGTTTTCGATGTTTTTGATGTTTTTGATGTTTTTGATGTTTTTGAAGTTTTTGATGTTTTTGATGTTTTTGATGTTTTTGATGTTTTTGATGTTTTTGATGTTTTTGAAGTTTTTGATGTTTTTGATGTTTTTGATATTTTTGAAGTTTTTGATATTTTTGATGTTTTTGATGTTTTGATGTTTTTGATGTTTTTGATGTTTGATGTTTTTGATGTTTTCGATATTTTGATGTTTTTGATGTTTTTGGTGTTTGATGTTTTTGATGTTTTCGATATTTTGAATTTTTTGATTTTTTTGATGTTTTGTTGTTTTTGATGTTTTATGTTATTTATGTTTATTATGGTTTTGATGTTTTTAATGTTTTTTATATTTATGATGTTTTTGATGTTTTTGGTGTTTTTGATGTTCTTGATGTTCTTGATGTTTTTGATGTTTTTGATGTTTTTGGTGTTTTTGATGTTTTTGTTGTTTTTGATGTTTTTGATGTTTTTGATTTTTTTGATGTTTTTGATGTTTTTGATGTTTTTGATGTCTTTGATGTTTTTGATGTTGTTGATGTTTTTGATGTTTTTGATGTTTTTGATGTTTTTGATGTTTTTGAAGTTTTTGGTGTTTTTGATGCTTTTAATGTTTTTGAGGTTTTTGATGTGTTGATGTTTTTGATGATTTTAATGTTTTAAATGTTTTTCATATTTATGATGTTTCTGATGATTTTAATGTTTTTGATGTTTTTGATGTTTTTTATGTTTCTGATGTTTTTGATGTTTTTGATGTTTTTGATGTTTTTGATGTTTTCGATACTTTGATTTTTTGATTTTTTTGATGTTTTGATGTTTTGGCTGTTTTATGTTTTTGATGTTTTTGGTGTTTTTGATGTTTTTGATGTTTTTGATGTTTTTGATGTTTTTAATGTTTTTGATGTTTTTGATGTTTTTGATGTTTTTGATGTTTTTGATGTGTTTGATGTTTTTGATGTTTTTGATGTTTTTGATGTTTTTGATGTTTTTGTTGTTTTTGATGTTTTTGATGTTTTTGATGTTTTTGATGTTTTTGATGTTTTTGATGTTTTTGATGTTTTTGATGTTTTTGATGTTTTTGATGTTTTTGATGTTTTCGATATTTTGATTTTTTTGATGTTTTTGATGTTTTCGATACTTTGATTTTTTGATTTATTTTGATGTTTATGATGTTTTTGATGTGTTTGATGTTTTTGAAGTTGTTGATGTTTTTAATGTTTTTGATGTTTTTGATGCTTTTGATGTTTTTGATGTGTTTGATGTTTTTAATGTTTTTGATGTTTTTGATGTTTTGATGTTTTTGATGTTTTTGATGTTTTTGATGTTTTGATGTTTTTGATGTTTTTGATGTTTTTGATGTTTTTGATATTTTTGATGTTTTTGATGTTTTTGATGTTTTTGATGTTTTTGATGTTTTTGATGTTTTTGATGTTTTTGATGTTTTTGATGTTTTTGATGTTTTTGATGTTTTGATGTTTTTGATGTTTTTGATGTTTTTGATGTTTTTGATGTTTTTGATGTTTTTGATGTTTTTGATGTTTTGATGTTTTTGATGTTTTTGATGTTTTTGATGTTTTTGATGTTTTTGATGTTTTTGATGTTTTTGATGTTTGATGTTTTTGATGTTTTCGATATTTTGATTTTTTTGATGTTTTTGATGTTTTGTTGTTTTTGATGTTTTTATTTTATTTATGTTTATTATGTTTTTGATGTTTTTGATGTTTTCGATGTTTTTGATGTTTTTGATGTTTTTCATCTTTTTGATGTTTTTGATGTTTTCGATACTTTGATTTTTTGATGTTTTTGATGTTTTGCTGTTTTTAATGTTTTTGATGTTTTTGATGTTTTGATGTTTTGGCTGTTTTTGATGTTTTTCATCTTTTTGATGTTTTTGATGTTTTCGATACTTTGATTTTTTGATGTTTTTGATGTTTTGCTGTTTTTAATGTTTTTGATGTTTTGATGTTTTGGCTGTTTTTGATGTTTTTGATGTTTTCGATGTTTTTGATGTTTTTGATGTTTTTGATGTTTTTGATGTTTTTGATGTTTTTGATGTTTTTGATGTTTTTGATGTTTTTGATGTTTTTGATGTTTTTGATGTTTTTGATGTTTTTGATGTTTTTGATGTTTTTGATGTTTTTGATGTTTTTGATGTTTTTGATGTTTTGATGTTTTTGATGTTTTTGATGTTTTTGATGTTTTTGATGTTTTGATGTTTATGATGTTTTTGATGTTTTTGATGTTTTGGATGTTTTTGATGTTTTTGATGTTTTTGATGTTTTTGATGTTTTTGATGTTTGTGATGTCTTTGATGTTTTTGATGTTTTTGATGTTTTTGATGTTTTTGATGTTTTTAATGTTTTTGATGTTTTTGATGTTTTTGATGTTTTTGATGTTTTTGATGTTTTTGATGTTTTTGATGTTTTTGAAGTTTTTGGTGTTTTTGATGCTTTTAATGTTTTTGAGGTTTTTGATGTGTTGATGTTTTTGATGATTTTAATGTTTTAAATGTTTTTCATATTTATGATGTTTCTGATGATTTTAATGTTTTTAATGTTTTTGATGTTTTTGATGTTTTTTATGTTTATGATGTTTTTGATGTTTTCGATACTTTGATTTTTTGATTTTTTTGATGTTTTGCTGTTTTTAATGTTTTTGATGTTTTTGATGTTTTGGCTGTTTTATGTTTTTGATGTTTTTGATGTTTTTGATGTTTTTGATGTTTTCGATATTTTGATTTTTTTGATGTTTTCGATATTTTGATTTTTTTGATGTTTTTGATGTTTATGATGTTTTTGATGTTTCTGATGTTTTTGATGTTTTTGATGTTTTTGATGTTTTTGATGTTTTTGATGTTTTTGATGTTTTTGATGTTTTTGATGTTTTTGATGTTTTTGATGTTTTTGATGTTTTTGATGTTTTTGATGTTTTTGATGTTTTTAATGTTTTCGATATTTTGATTTTTTTGATGTTTTTGATGTTTTCGATACTTTGATTTTTTGATTTATTTTGATGTTTATGATGTTTTTGATGTTTTTGATGTGTTTGATGTTTTTGATGTTTTTGATGCTTTTGATGTTTTTGATGTTTTTGATGTTTTTGATGTTATTGATGTTTTGATGTGTTTGATGTTTTTGATGTTTTTGATGTTTTTGATGTTTTTGATGTTTTTGATGTTTTTGATGTTTTTGATGTTTTTGATGTTTTTGATGTTTTTGATGTTTTTGATGTTTTTGATGTTTTTGATGTTTTTGATGTTTTTGATGTTTTTGATGTTTTTGATGTTTTTGATGTTTGATGTTTTTGATGTTTTCGATATTTTGATTTTTTTGATGTTTTTGATGTTTTTGAGGTTTTTGATGTTTTTGATGTTTTTGATGTTTTTGATGTTTTTGATGTTTTTGATGTTTTTGATGTTTTTGATGTTTGATGTTTTTGATGTTTTCGATATTTTGATTTTTTTGATGTTTTTGATGTTTTTGATGTTTTTGATGTTTTTGATGTTTTTGATGTTTTTGATGTTTTTGATGTTTTTGATGTTTTTGATGTTTTTGATGTTTTTGATGTTTTTGATGTTTTTGATGTTTTTGATGTTATTGATGTTTTCGATATTTTGATTTTTTTTGATGTTTTCGATATTTTGATTTTTTTGATGTTTATGATGTTTTTGATGTTTTTGATGTTTTTGATGTTTTTGATGTTTTTGATGTTTTTGATGTTTTTGATGTTTTTGATGTTTTTGATGTTTTTGATGTTTTTGATGTTTTTGATGTTTTTGATGTTTTTGATGTTTTTGATGTTTTTGATGTTTTTGATGTTTTTGATGTTTTTGATGTTTTTGATGTTCTTGATGTTTTTGATGTTTTTGATGTTTATGATGTTTTTGATGTTTTTGATGTTTTCGATACTTTGATTTTTTGATTTACTTTGATGTTTATGATGTTTTTGATGTGTTTGATGTTTTTGAAGTTGTTGATGTTTTTGATGTTTTTGATGCTTTTGATGTTTTTGATGTTTTTGATGTTTTTAATGTATTTGATGTTTTTGATGTTTTTAATGTTTTTGATGTTTTTACTATTTTTGATGTTTTTGATGTTTTTGATGTTTTTGATGTTATTGATGTTTTGATGTGTTTGATGTTTTTGATGTTTTTGATGTTTTTGATGTTTTTGATGTTTTTGATGTTTTTGATGTTTTTGATGTTTTTGATGTTTTGATGTTTTTGATGTTTTTGATGTTTTTGATGTTTTTGATGTTTTTGATGTTTTTGATGTTTTTGATGTTTTTGATGTTTTTGATGTTTGATGTTTTTGATGTTTTCGATATTTTGATTTTTTGATGTTTTTGATGTTTTTGAGGTTTTTGATGTTTTTGATGTTTTTGATGTTTTTGATGTTTTTGATGTTTTTGATGTTTTTGATGTTTTTGATGTTTGATGTTTTTGATGTTTTCGATATTTTGATTTTTTGATGTTTTGATGTTTTTGATGTTTTTGATGTTTTTGATGTTTTTGATGTTTTTGATGTTTTGATGTTTTTGATGTTTTTGATGTTTTTGATGTTTTTGATGTTTTTGATGTTTTTGATGTTTTTGATGTTATTGATGTTTTCGATATTTTGATTTTTTTGATGTTTTCGATATTTTGATTTTTTGATGTTTATGATGTTTTTGATGTTTTTGATGTTTTTGATGTTTTTGATGTTTTTGATGTTTTGATGTTTTTGATGTTTTTGATGTTTTTGATGTTTTTGATGTTTTTGATGTTTTTGATGTTTTTGATGTTTTTGATGTTTTTGATGTTTTTGATGTTTTTGATGTTCTTGATGTTTTTGATGTTTTTGATGTTTATGATGTTTTTGATGTTTTTGATGTTTTCGATACTTTGATTTTTTGATTTACTTTGATGTTTATGATGTTTTTGATGTGTTTGATGTTTTTGAAGTTGTTGATGTTTTTGATGTTTTTGATGCTTTTGATGTTTTTGATGTTTTTGATGTTTTTAATGTATTTGATGTTTTTGATGTTTTTAATGTTTTTGATGTTTTTACTATTTTTGATGTTTTTGATGTTTTTGATGTTTTTGATGTTTTTGATGTTTTTGATGTTTTTGATGTTTTTGATGTTTTTGATGTTTTTGATGTTTTTGATGTTTTTGATGTTTTTGATATTTTTGATGTTTTTGATGTTTTTGATGTTTTTGATGTTTTCGATGTTTTTGATGTTTTGATGTTTTTGATGTTTTTGATGTTTTTGATGTTTTTGATGTTTTTGATGTTTTTGATGTTTTTGATGTTTTTGATGATTTTGATGTTTTTGATGTTTTTGATGTTTTTGATGTTTTTGATGTTTGATGTTTTTGATGTTATCGATATTTTGATTTTTTTGATGTTTTTGATGTTTTGTTGTTTTTGATGATTTTATTTTATTTATGTTTATTATGTTTTTGATGTTTTTGATGTTTTTGATGTTTTCGATGTTTTTGATGTTTTTCATCTTTTTGATGTTTTTGATGTTTTCGATACTTTGATTTTTGATGTTTTTGATGTTTTGCTGTTTTTAATGTTTTTGATGTTTTTCATGTTTTTATGTTTTGGCTGTTTTTGATGTTTATCATCTTTTTGATGTTTTTGATGTTTTCGATGTTTTTGATGTTTTCGATATTTTGATTTTTTTGATGTTTTTGATGTTTTCGATACTTTGATTTTTTTGATTTTTTGATGTTTTTGATGTTTTTGATGTTTTTGATGTTTTTGATGTGTTTGATGTTTTTGATGTTATTGATGCTTTTGATGTTTTTGATGTGTTTGATGTTTTTGATGTTTTTGATGTTTATGATGTTTTTAATGTTTTTAATGTTTTTGATGTTTTTGATGTTTTTGATGTTTTTAATGTTTTTGATGTTTTGATGTTTTTGATGTTTTGATATTTTTGATGTTTTTGATGTTTTTGATGTTTTTGATGTTTTTGATGTTTTTGATGTTTTTGATGTTTTTGATGTTTTTGATGTTTTTGATGTTTTTGATGTTTTGATGTTTTGTTTTTGATGTTTTTGATGTTTTTGATGTTTTTGATGTTTTTGATGTTTTTGATGTTTTTGATGTTTTTGATGTTTTTGATGTTTTTGATGTTTTTGATGTTTTTGATGTTTTCGATATTTTGATTTTTTTGATGTTTTTGATGTTTTTTTGTTTTTGATGTTTTTATTTTATTTATGTTTATTATGTTTTTGATGTTTTTGATGTTTTCGATGTTTTTGATGTTTTTGATGTTTTTCATCTTTTTGATGTTTTTGATGTTTTCGATACTTTGATTTTTTGATGTTTTTGATGTTTTGCTGTTTTTAATGTTTTTGATGTTTTTGATGTTTTGATGTTTTGGCTGTTTTTGATGTTTTTCATCTTTTTGATGTTTTTGATGTTTTCGATACTTTGATTTTTTGATGTTTTTGATGTTTTTGATGTTTTGCTGTTTTTAATGTTTTGATGTTTTGGCTGTTTTTGATGTTTTTGATGTTTTCGATGTTCTTGATGTTTTTGATGTTTTTGATGTTTTTGATGATTTTGATGTTTTTGATGTTTTTGATGTTTTTGATGTTTTTGATGTTTTTGATGTTTTTGATGTTTTTGATGTTTTTGATGTTTTTGATGTTTTTGATGTTTTTGATGTTTTTGATGTTTTTGATGTTTTTGATGTTTTTGATGTTTTTGATGTTTATGATGTTTTTGATGTTTTTGATGTTTTGGATGTTTTGGATGTTTTTGATGTTTTTGATGTTTTTGATGTTTTTGATGTTTTTGATGTTTTTGATGTCTTTGATGTTTTTGATGTTTTTGATGTTTTTGATGTTTTTGATGTTTTTGATGTTTTTAATGTTTTTGATGTTTTTGATGTTTTTGATGTTTTTGATGTTTTTGATGTTTTTGATGTTTTTGATGTTTTTGATGTTTTTGATGTTTTTGAAGTTTTTGGTGTTTTTGATGCTTTTAATGTTTTTGAGGTTTTTGATGTGTTGATGTTTTTGATGATTTTAATGTTTTAAATGTTTTTCATATTTATGATGATTTTAATGTTTTTAATGTTTTTGATGTTTTTGATGTTTTTTATGTTTATGATGTTTTTGATGTTTTTGATGTTTTCGATACTTTGATTTTTTGATTTTTTTGATGTTTTGCTGTTTTTAATGTTTTTGATGTTTTTGATGTTTTGATGTTTTGGCTGTTTTATGTTTTTGATGTTTTTGATGTTTTCGATATTTTGATTTTTTTGATGTTTTCGATATTTTGATTTTTTTGATGTTTTTGATGTTTATGATGTTTTTGATGTTTTTGATGTTTTTGATGTTTTTGATGTTTTTGATGTTTTTGATGTTTTTGATGTATTTGATGTTTTTGATGTTTTTGATGTTTTTGATGTTTTTGATGTTTTTGATGTTTTTGATGTTTTTAATGTTTTCGATATTTTGATTTTTTTGATGTTTTTGATGTTTTTGATGTTTTCGATACTTTGATTTTTTGATTTATTTTGATGTTTATGATGTTTTTGATGTTTTTGATGTGTTTGATGTTTTTGAAGTTGTTGATGTTTTTGATGTTTTTGATGTTTTTGATGCTTTTGATGTTTTTGATGTTTTTGATGTTTTTGATGTTATTGATGTTTTGATGTGTTTGATGTTTTTGATGTTTTTGATGTTTTTGATGTTTTGATGTTTTTGATGTTTTTGATGTTTTTGATGTTTTTGATGTTTTTGATGTTTTTGATGTTTTTGATGTTTTTGATGTTTTTGATGTTTTTGATGTTTTTGATGTTTTTGATGTTTTTGATGTTTTTGATGTTTTTGATGTTTTTGATGTTTTTGATGTTTTTGATGTTTTGATGTTTGATGTTTTTGATGTTTTCGATATTTTGATTTTTTTGATGTTTTTGATGTTTTTGAGGTTTTTGATGTTTTTGATGTTTTTGATGTTTTTGATGTTTTTGATGTTTTTGATGTTTTTGATGTTTTTGATGTTTTCGATACTTTGATTTTTTGATTTACTTTGATGTTTATGATGTTTTTGATGTTTTTGATGTGTTTGATGTTTTTGAAGTTGTTGATGTTTTTGATGTTGTTGATGCTTTTGATGTTTTTGATGTGTTTGATGTTTTTAATGTTTTTGATGTTTTTAATGTTTTTGATGTTTTTACTATTTTTGATGTTTTTGATGTTTTTGATGTTTTTGATGTTTTTGATGTTTTTGATGTTTTTGATGTTTTTGATGTTTTTGATGTTTTTGATGTTTTTGATGTTTTTGATGTTTTTGATGTTTTTGATGTTTTTGATGTTTTTGATGTTTTTGATGTTTTTGATGTTTTTGATGTTTTTGATGTTTTTGATGATTTTGATGTTTTTGATGTTTTTGATGTTTTTGATGTTTGATGTTTTTGATGTTTTCGATATTTTGATTTTTTTGATGTTTTTTTGATGTTTTGTTGTTTTTGATGTTTTTTATTTTATTTATGTTTATTATTTTTTTGATGTTTTTTGATGTTTTGATGTTTTTGATGTTTTTGATGTTTTTGATGTTTTTGATGTTTTTGATGTTTTTCATCTTTTTGATGTTTTTGATGTTTTCGATACTTTGATTTTTTGATGTTTTTGATGTTTTGCTGTTTTTAATGTTTTTGATGTTTTTCATGTTTTTATGTTTTGGCTGTTTTTGATGTTTATCATCTTTTTGATGTTTTTGATGTTTTCGATGTTTTTGATGTTTTCGATATTTTGATTTTTTTGATGTTTTTGATGTTTTCGATACTTTGATTTTTTGATTTTTTTGATGTTTTTGATGTTTTTGATGTGTTTGATGTTTTTGATGTTATTGATGCTTTTGATGTTTTTGATGTGTTTGATGTTTTTGATGTTTATGATGTTTTTAATGTTTTTGATGTTTTTGATGTTTTTGATGTTTTTGATGTTTTTGATGTTTTGATGTTTTTGATGTTTTTGATGTTTTTGATGTTTTTGATGTTTTTGATGTTTTGATGTTTTGATGTTTTTGATGTTTTTGATGTTTTTGATGTTTTTGATGTTTTGATGTTTTTGATGTTTTGATGTTTTTGATGTTTTTGATGTTTTTGATGTTTTTGATGTTTTTGATGTTTTTGATGTTTTTGATGTTTTTGATGTTTTTGATTTTTTTTGATGTTTTTGATGTTTTGATGTTTTTGATGTTTTCGATGTTTTGATGTTTTTGATGTTTTTGATGTTTTTGATGTTTTTGATGTTTTTGATGTTTTTGATGTTTTTGATGTTTTTGATGTTTTTGATGATTTTGATGTTTTTGATGTTTTTGATGTTTTTGATGTTTTTGATGTTTGATGTTTTTGATGTTATCGATATTTTGATTTTTTGATGTTTTTGATGTTTTGTTGTTTTTGATGATTTTATTTTATTTATGTTTATTATGTTTTTGATGTTTTTGATGTTTTTGATGTTTTGATGTTTTTGATGTTTTTGATGTTTTTGATGTTTTTGATGTTTTTGATGTTTTTGATGTTTTTGATGTTTGATGTTTTTGATGTTTTCGATATTTTGATTTTTTTGATGTTTTTGATGTTTTGTTGTTTTTGATGTTTTTATTTTATTTATGTTTATTATGTTTTTGATGTTTTCGATGTTTTTGATGTTTTGATGTTTTTGATGTTTTGATGTTTTTGATGTTTTTGATGTTTTTGATGTTTTTGATGTTTTTGATGTTTTGATGTTTTGGCTGTTTTTGATGTTTTTCATCTTTTTGATGTTTTTGATGTTTTCGATACTTTGATTTTTTGATGTTTTGCTGTTTTAATGTTTTTGATGTTTTTGATGTTTTGATGTTTTGGCTGTTTTTGATGTTTTTGATGTTTTTGATATTTATGATGTTTTTGATGTTTTTGATGTTTTGATGTTTTTGATGTTTTGATGTTTTTGATGTTTTTGATGTTTTTGATGTTTTTGATGTTTTTGATGTTTTGATGTTTTCGATGTTTTTGATGTTTTTGATGTTTTTGATGTTTTTGATGTTATTGATGTTTTTGATGTTTTTGATGTTTTTGATGTTTTCGATATTTTGATTTTTTTGATGTTTTTGATGTTTTTGATGTTTTTGATGTTTTTGATATTTTGATGTTTTGATGTTTTTGATGTTTTTGATGTTTTTGATGTTTTTGATGTTTTTGATGTTTTTGATGTGTTTGATGTTTTTGATGTTTTTGATGTTATTGATGTTTTGATGTTTTTGATGTGTTTGATGTTTTTGATGTTTTAATGTTTTTGATGTTTTTGATGTTTTTGATGTTTTTGATGTTTTTGATGTTTTTGATGTTTTTGATGTTTTTGATGTTTTGATGTTTTTGATGTTTTTGATGTTTTTGATGTTTTTGATCTTTTTGATGTTTTTGATGTTTGATGTTTTTGATGTTTTCGATATTTTGATTTTTTTGATGTTTTGTTGTTTTTGATGTTTTTATTTTATTTATGTTTATTATGATTTTGATGTTTTCGATGTTTTTGATGTTTTGATGTTTTTGATGTTTTTGATGTTTTTGAAGTTTTTGATGCTTTTGATGTTTTTGATGTTTTTGATGTTTTTGAAGTTTTTGATATTTTTGATGTTTTTGATGTTTTGATGTTTTTGATGTTTTTGATGTTTTTGATGTTTGATGTTTTTGATGTTTTCGATATTTTGATGTTTTTGATGTTTTTGATGTTTTTGATGTTTTTGATGTTTTTGATGTTTTTGATGTTTTTGGTGTTTGATGTTTTTGATGTTTTCGATATTTTGATTTTTTTTGATGTTTTTGATGTTTTGTTGTTTTTGATGTTTTTATGTTATTTATGTTTATTATGGTTTTGATGTTTTTAATGTTTTTTATATTTATGATGTTTTTGATGTTTTTGTTGTTTTTGATGTTTTGATGTTTTTGATATTTTTGGTGTTTTTGATGTTTTTGATGTTTTTGATGTTTTTGATGTTTTTGATGTTTTTGATGTTTTTGATTTTTTTGATGTTTTTGATGTTTTTGATGTTTTTGATGTTTTTGATGTTTTTGATGTTTTTGATGTTTTTGATGTTTTTGGTGTTTTTGATGCTTTTAATGTTTTTGAGGTTTTTGATATGTTGATGTTTTTGATGATTTTAATGTTTTAAATGTTTTTCATATTTATAATGTTTCTGATGATTTTAATGTTTTTAATGTTTTTGATGTTTTTGATGTTTTTGATGTTTTTGATTATTTTTAAGTTTTTGGTGTATTTGATGTTTTTGATATTTTTGATGTTTTTGAAGTTTTTGATGTTTTTAATGTTTTTGATGTTTTTGATGTTTTTGATGTTTTTGATGTTTTTGATGTTTTTGATGTTTTTGATGTTTTTGATGTTTTTCATCTTTTTGATGTTTTTGATGTTTTCGATACTTTGATTTTTTTGATGTTTTTGATGTTTTTGATGTTTTGGATGTGTTTGATGTTTTCGATGTTTTTGATGTTTTTGATGTTTTTGATGTTTTTGATGTTTTTGATGTTTTTGATGTTTTTAATGTTTTTGATGTTTTCGATATTATGATGTTTTTGATGTTTTTGATGTTTTTGATTTATTGATGTTTTTGATGTTTTTGGTGTTTGATGTTTTTGATGTTTATGATGTTTTTGATGTTTTTGATGTTTTTGATGTTTTTCATCTTTTTGATGGTTTTGATGTTTTCGATACTTTGATTTTTTGATTTTTTTGATGTTTTTGATGTTTTTGATGTTTTTGATGTGTTTGATGTTTTTGATGTTTTTGATGTTTTTGATGTTTTTGATGTTTTTGATGTTTTTGATGTTTTTGATGTTTTTGATGTTTTTGATGTTTTTGATGTTTTTCATGTTTTTCATGTTTTTGATGTTTTTGATGTTTTTGATGTTTTTGATTTTTTGATGTTTTTGATGTTTTTGATGTTTTTGGTGTTTGATGTTTTTGTTGTTTTCGATATTTTGATTTTTTTGATGTTTTGTTGTTTTTGATGTTTTTATGTTATTTATGTTTATTATGTTTTTGATGTTTTTAATGTTTTTTATATTTATGATGTTTTTTATGTTGTTGATCTTTTTGATGTTTTTGATGTTTTTGGTGTTTTTGATGTTTTTGATGTTTTTGATGTTTTTGATGTTTTTGATGTTTTTGATGTTTTTGATGTTTTTGATGTTTTTGATGTTTTTGATGTTTTTGATGTTTTGAATGTTTTTGATGTTTTTGATGTTTTTGATGTTATTGATGTTTTTGATGTTTTTCATGTTTTTGATGTTTTTGATGTTTTTGATGTTTTGATGTTTTTGATGATTTTGATGTTCTTGATGTTTTTGATGTTTTTGATGTTTTTGATGTTTTTGATGTTTTTGATGTTTTTGATGTTTTTGATGTTTTTGATGTTTTTGATGTTTTTGGTGTTTTTGATGTTTTTAATGTTTTTGAGGTTTTGATGTTTTGATGTTTTTGATGTTTTTAATGTTTTAAATGTTTTTCATATTTATGATGTTTCTGATGATTTTAATGTTTTTAATGTTTTTGATGTTTTTGATGTTTTTGATTATTTTTATGTTTTTGATGTATTTGATGTTTTTGAAGTTTTTGATGTTTTTGATGTTTTTAATGTTTTTGATGTTTTTCATGTTTTTCATGTTTTTCATGTTTTTCATGTTTTTCATGTTTTTAATGTTTTTCATGTTTTTGATGGTTTTGATGTTTTTGATGTTTTTGATGTTTTTGATGTTTTTGATGTTTTTGATGTTTTTGATGTTTTTGATGTTTTTGATGTTTTTGATGTTTTTTGTGTTTGATGTTTTTGATGTTTTCGATGTTTTTTATGTTTTTTATGTTTATGATGTTTTTGATGTTTTTGATGTTTTTGATGTTTTTCATCTTTTTGATGGTTTTGATGTTTTCGATACTTTGATTTTTTGATTTTTTTGATGTTTTTGATGTTTTTGATGTTTTGGATGTGTTTGATGTTTTTGATGTTTTTGATGCTTTTGATGTTTTTGATGTTTTTGATGTTTTTGATGTTTTTGATGTTTTTGATGTTTTTGATGTTTTTTGTGTTTGATGTTTTTGATGTTTTCGATGTTTTTTATGTTTTTTATGTTTATGATGTTTTTGATGTTTTTGATGTTTTTGATGTTTTTCATCTTTTGATGGTTTTGATGTTTTCGATACTTTGATTTTTTGATTTTTTTGATGTTTTTGATGTTTTTGATGTTTTGGATGTGTTTGATGTTTTTGATGTTTTTGATGCTTTTGATGTTTTTGATGTTTTTGATGTTTTTGATGTTTTTGATGTTTTTAATGTTTTTGATGTTTTTGATGTTTTTGATGTTTTTGATGTTTTTCATGTTTTTGATGTTTTTGATGTTTTTGATGTTTTTGATGTTTTTGATGTTTTTGATGTTTTTGATTTTTTTGATGTTTTTGGTGTTTGATGTTTTTGATGTTTTCGATATTTTGATTTTTTTGATGTTTTGTTGTTTTTGATGTTTTTGGTGTTTTTGATGTTTTTGATGTTTTTGATGATTTTGATGTTTTTGATGTTTTTGATTATTTTGATGTTTTTGATGTTTTTGATGTTTTTGATGTTTTTGATGTTTTTGATTTTTTTGATGTTTTTGATGTTTTTGATGTTTTTGATTTTTTTGATGTTTTTGATGTTTTTGATGTTTTTGATGTTTTTGATGTTTTTGATGTTTTTGATGTTTTTGGTGTTTTTGATGCTTTTAATGTTTTTGAGGTTTTTGATGTGTTGATGTTTTTGAAGATTTTAATGTTTTAAATGTTTTTCATATTTATGATGTTTCTGATGATTTTAATGTTTTTAATGTTTTTGATGTTTTTGATGTTTTTGATTATTTATATGTTTTTGATGTATTTGATGCTTTTGATGTTTTTGAAGTTTTTGATGTTTTTGATGTTTTTAATGTTTTTGATGTTTTTGATGTTTTTGATGATTTTCATGTTTTTAATGTTTTTTATGTTTATGATGGTTTTGATGTTTTTGATGTTTTTGATGTTTTTGATGTTTTTGATGTTTTTGATGTTTTTGATGTTTTTAATGTTTTTGATGTTTTTGATGTTTTTGATGTTTTTGATGTTTTTAATGTTTTTGATGTTTTTGATGTTTTTGATGTTTTTGATGTTTTTGATGTTTTTGATGTTTTTGATGCTTTTAATGTTTTTGATGTTTTTGATGTTTTTGATGTTTTTGATGTTTTTGATGTTTTTGATGTTTTTGATGCTTTTAATGTTTTTGATGTTTTTGAGGTTTTTGATGTTTCATGTTTTTGATGTTTTCGATATTTTGATTATTTTGATTTTTTTGATGTTTTGGATGTTTTGTTGTTTTTGATGTTTTTATTTTATTTATGTTTATTATGTTTTTGATGTTTTTGATGTTTTCGATGTTTTTGATGTTTTTGATGTTTTTGATGTTTTTGATGTTTGATGTTTTCAATGTTTTTGATGTGTTTGAAGTTTTTGATGCTTTTGATGTTTTTGATGTTTTTGATGTTTTTGATGTTTTTGAAGTTTTTGATATTTTGCTGTTTTGCTGTTTTTATTGTTTTCGATGTTTTTGATGTTTTTGATATTATATATCTTTTTGATGATTTTGATGATTTTGATGTTTTTGATGTTTTTGATGTTTTTGAAGTTTTTGATGTTTTTGATGTTTTTGATGTTTTTGATGTTTTTGATGTTTTTAATGTTTTTGATGTTTTTGATGTTTTTGATGTTTTTGATGTTTTTGAGGTTTTTGATGTTTTTGATGTTTTTGATGTTTTTGATGTTTTTGATGTGTTTGATGTTTTTGATGTTTTTGATGTTTTTGATGTTTTTGATGTTTTTGATGTTTTGCTGTTTTGCTGTTTTTATTGTTTTCGATGTTTTTGATGTTTTTGATATTATATATCTTTTTGATGATTTTGATGATTTTGATGTTTTTGATGTTTTTGATGTTTTTGATGTTTTTGAAGTTTTTGATGTTTTTGATGTTTTTGATGTTTTTGATGTTTTTGATGTTTTTGATGTTTTTGATGTTTTTGATGTTTTTGATGTTTTTGATGTTTTTGATGTTTTTGATGTTTTTGATGTGTTTGATGTTTTTGATGTTTTTGATGTTTTTGATGTTTTTGATGTTTTTGTTGTTTTTGATGTTTTTGATGTTTTTGATGTTTTTGATGTTTTTGATGTTTTTGATGTTTTTGATGTTTTTGATGTTTTTGATGTTTTTGATGTTTTTGATGTTTTTGATGTTTTTGATGTTTTTGATGTTTTGATGTTTTTGATGTTTTGATGTTTTTGATGTTTTTGATGTTTTTGATGTTTTTGATGTTTTTGATGTTTTTGATGTTTTTGATGTTTTTGGTGTTTTGATGCTTTTAATGTTTTTGAGGTTTTTGATGTATTGATGTTTTTGATGATTTTAATGTTTTAAATGTTTTTCATATTTATGATGTTTCTGATGATTTTAATGTTTTTGATGTTTTGATTATTTTTATGTTTTGATGTATTTGATGTTTTTGATGTTTTTGAAGTTTTTGATGTTTTGATGTTTTTGATGTTTTTAATGTTTTTGATGTTTTTGATGTTTTTGATGTTTTTGATGTTTTTGATGTTTGATGTTTTTGATGTTTTTGATGTGTTTGAAGTTTTTGATGCTTTTGATGTTTTTGATGTTTTTGATGTTTTTGATGTTTTTGATGTTTTTGATGTTTTTGATGTTTTTGATGTTTTTGATGTTTTTGAAGTTTTTGATGTTTTTGATGTTTAATGTTTTTGATGTTTTCGATATTTTGATGTTTTTGGTGTTTGATGTTTTTGATGTTTTCGATATTTTGATTTTTTTGATGTTTTTGATGTTTTGTTGTTTTTGATGTTTTTATGTTATTTATGTTTATTATGTTTTTGATGTTTTTAATGTTTTTTATATTTATGATGTTTTTGTTGTTTTTGTTTTGCTGTTTTTAATGTTTTTGATGTTTTTGATGTTTTGCTGTTTTTATTGTTTTCGATGTTTTTGATGTTTTTGATATTATATATCTTTTTGATGATTTTGATGTTTTTGATGTTTTTGATGTTTTTGAAGTTTTTGATGTTTTTGATGTTTTTGATGTTTTTGATGTTTTTGATGTTTTTGATTTTTTTTAATGTTTTTGATGTTTTTGATGTTTTTGATGTTTTTGATGTTTTTGATGTGTTTGATGTTTTTGATGTTTTTGATGTTTTTGATGTTTTTGTTGTTTTTGATGTTTTTGATGTTTTTGATGTTTTTGATGTTTTTGATGTTTTTGATGTTTTGATGTTTTTGATGTTCTTGATGTTTTTGATGTTTTTGATGTTTTGATGTTTTTGGTGTTTTTGATGCTTTTAATGTTTTTGAGGTTTTTGATGTGTTGATGTTTTTGATGATTTTAATGTTTTAAATGTTTTTCATATTTATGATGTTTCTGATGATTTTAATGTTTTTGATGTTTTTGATTATTTTTATGTTTTTGATGTATTTGATGTTTTTGAAGTTTTTGATGTTTTTGATGTTTTTGATGTTTTTAATGTTTTTGATGTTTTTGAAGTTTTCGATGTTTTTGATGTTTTTGATGTTTTTAATGTTTTTGATGTTTTTGATGTTTTTGATGTTTTTGATGTTTTTAATGTTTTTGATGTTTTTGATGTTTTGATGTTTTCATGTTTTTAATGTTTTTGATGTTTTTGATGTTTTGATGTTTTTAATGTTTTTGATGTTTGATGTTTTTGATGTTTTTGATGTGTTTGAAGTTTTTGATGCTTTTGATGTTTTTGATGTTTTTGATGTTTTTGATGTTTTTGATGTTTTCGATGTTTTTGATGTTTTTGATGTTTTTAATGTTTTTGATGTTTTTGATGTTTTTGATGTTTTTGATGTTTTTGATGTTTTTAATGTTTTTGATGTTTTTGATGTTTTTGATGTTTTTCATGTTTTTAATGTTTTTGATGTTTTTGATGTTTTTGATGTTTTTAATGTTTTTGATGTTTGATGTTTTTGATGTTTTTGATGTGTTTGAAGTTTTTGATGCTTTTGATGTTTTCGATATTTTGATGTTTTTGATGTTTTTGG
Source organism: Drosophila pruinosa (assembly GCA_018150935.1). NCBI lineage: Eukaryota > Metazoa > Arthropoda > Insecta > Diptera > Drosophilidae > Drosophila > Drosophila pruinosa. Next base: position 151,991 of record JAECWR010000180.1, read on the forward strand.
TGTTTGATGTTTTTGATGTTTTCGATATTTTGATTTTTTTGATGTTTTTGATGTTTTGTTGTTTTTGATGTTTTTATGTTATTTATGTTTATTATGTTTTTGATGTTTTTAATGTTTTTTATATTTATGATGTTTTTGTTGTTTTTGTTTTGCTGTTTTTAATGTTTTTGATGTTTTTGATGTTTTGCTGTTTTTATTGTTTTCGATGTTTTTGATGTTTTTGATATTATATATCTTTTTGATGATTTTGATGTTTTTGATGTTTTTGATGTTTTTGATGTTTTTGATGTTTTTGATGTTTTTGAAGTTTTTGATGTTTTTGATGTTTTTGATGTTTTGATGTTTTGATGTTTTTAATGTTTTTGATGTTTTTGATGTTTTTGATGTTTTTGATGTTTTTGATGTTTTTGATGTTTTGATGTTTTTGATGTTTTTGATGTTTTTGATGTTTTTGATGTTTTTGATGTTTTTGATGTTTTTGATGTTTTTGATGTTTTTGGTGTTTTTGATGCTTTAAATGTTTTTGAGGTTTTTGATGTATTGATGTTTTTGATGATTTTAATGTTTTAAATGTTTTTCATATTTATGATGTTTCTGATGATTTTAATGTTTTTGATGTTTTTGATTATTTTTATGTTTTTGATGTATTTGATGTTTTTGATGTTTTTGAAGTTTTTGATGTTTTTTGATGTTTTTAATGTTTTTGATGTTTTTGAAGTTTTGATGTTTTGATGTTTTTGATGTTTTTAATGTTTTTGATGTTTTTGATGTTTTTGATGTTTTTGATGTTTTTGATGTTTTTAATGTTTTTGATGTTTTTGATGTTTTTGATGTTTTTGATGTTTTTCATGTTTTTAATGTTTTTGATGTTTTTGATGTTTTTGATGTTTTTAATGTTTTTGATGTTTTTGATGTTTTTCATGTTTTTCATGTTTTTAATGTTTTTTATGTTTATGATGTTTTTGATGTTTTTCATGTTTTTAAAGTTTTTTATGTTTATGATGTTTTTGATGTTTTTCATGTTTTTAATGTTTTTTATGTTTATGATATTTTTGATGTTTTTGATGTTTTTCATCTTATTGATGTTTTCTATACTTTGATTTTTTTTGATGTTTTTGATGTGTTTGATGTTTTTGATGTTTTTGATGCTTTTGAAGTTTTTGATGTGTTTGATGTTTTTGATGTTTTTGATGTTTTTGATGTTTTTGATGTTTTTGATGTTTTTGATGTTTTTGATGTTTTTGATGTTTTTGACGTTTTTGAAGTTTTTGATGTTTTTGATGTTTTTGATGCTTTTAATGTTTTTGATGTTTTTGAGGTTTTTGATGTTTCATGTTTTTGATGTTTTCGATATTTTGATTATTTTGATTTTTTTGATGTTTTTGATGTTTTGTTGTTTTTGATGTTTTTATTTTATTTATGTTTATTATGTTTTTGATGTTTTTAATGTTTTCGATGTTTTTGATGTTTTTGATGTTTTTGATGTTTTTGATGTTTTTGATGTGTTTGAAGTTTTTGATGTTTTTCATGTTTTTGATGTTTTCGATATTTTGATGTTTTTGATGTTTTTGGTGTTTGATGTTTTTGATGTTTTCGATATTTTGATTTTTTTGATGTTTTTGATGTTTTGTTGTTTTTGATGTTTTTATTTTATTTATGTTTATTATGTTTTTGATGTTTTTGATGTTTTTGATGTTTTTGAAGTTTTTGATGTTTTTGATGTTTTTGATGTTTTTGATGTTTAATGTTTTTGATGTTTTCGATATTTTGATGTTTTTGATGTTTTCGATATTTTGATTTTTTTGATGTTTTTGATGTTATGTTGTTTTTGATGTTTTTATGTTATTTATGTTTATTATGTTTTTGATGTTTTTGATGTTTTTAATGTTTTTTATATTTATGATGTTTTTGATGTTTTTGTTTTGCTGTTTTTAATGTTTTTGATGTTTTTGATGTTTTGCTGTTTTGCTGTTTTTATTGTTTTCGATGTTTTTGATGTTTTTGATGTTTTTGATGTTTTTGATGTTTTTGATGTTTTCGATGTTTTTGATGTTTTTGATGTTTTTGATGATTGATGTTTTTGATGTTTTTGATGTGTTTGAAGTTTTCGATGCTTTTGATGTTTTTGATGCTTTTGATGTTTTTGATGTTTTTGAAGTTTTTGATGTTTTTGATGTTTTTGATGTTTTTAATGTTTTTGATGTTTTTGATGTTTTAGATGTTTTTGATGTTTTGATGTTTTTGATGTTTTTGATGTTTTTGATGTTTTGATGTTTTTGATGTTTTTGATGTTTTTGATGTTTTGATGTTTTTGATGTTTTTGATGTTTTTGATGTTTTTGATGTTTTTGATGTTTTTGATGTTTTTGATGTTTTTGATGTTTTTGATGTTTTTGATGTTTTTGATGTTTTTGATGTTTTTGATGCTTTTAATGTTTTTGATGTTTTTGATGTTTGATGTTTTTGATGTTTTCGATATTTTGATTATTTTGATTTTTTTGATGTTTTGATGTTTTGTTGTTTTTGATGTTTTTATTTTATTTATGTTTATTATGTTTTTGATGTTTTTGATGTTTTCGATGTTTTTGATGTTTTTGATGTTTTTGATGTTTTTGATGTTTGATGTTTTTGAGGTTTTTGATGTGTTTGAAGTTTTTGATGCTTTTGATGTTTTGATGTTTTTGATGTTTTGATGTTTTTGATGTTTTTGATGTTTTTGATGTTTTTGATGTTTTTGATGTTTTGAAGTTTTTGATGTTTTGATGTTTTTGATGTTTAATGTTTTTGATGTTTTCGATATTTTGATGTTTTTGATGTTTTTGGTGTTTGATGTTTTGATGTTTTCGATATTTTGATTTTTTTTGCTGTTTTTGATGTTTTGTTGTTTTTGATGTTTTTATGTTATTTATGTTTATTATGTTTTTGATGTTTTTAATGTTTTTTTATATTTATGATGTTTTTGATGTTTTTGTTTTGCTGTTTTTAATGTTTTTGATGTTTTTGATGTTTTGCTGTTTTGCTGTTTTTATTGTTTTCGATGTTTTTGATGTTTTTGATGTTTTTGATATTATATATCTTGTTGATGTTTTTGATGTTTTTGATGTTTTTGATGTTTTTGATGTTTTTAATGTTTTTGATGTTTTTACTATTTTTGATGTTTTTGATGTTTTTGATGTTTTTGATGTTTTTGATGTTTTTGATGTTTTGATGTTTTTGATGTTTTTGATGTTTTTGATATTTTTGATGTTTTTGATGTTTTGATGTTTTTGATGTTTTTGATGTTTTTGATGTTTTTGATGTTTTTGATGTTTTTGATGTTTTTTGATGTTTTTGATGTTTTGATGTTTTTGATGTTTTTGATGTTTTTGATGATTTTGATGTTTTTGATGTTTTTGATGTATGATGTTTTTGATGTTTTCGATATTTTGATTTTTTTGATGTTTTTGATGTTTTGTTGTTTTTGATGATTTTATTTTATTTATGTTTATTATGTTTTTGATGTTTTTGATGTTTTTAATGTTTTCGATGTTTTTGATGTTTTTGATGTTTTTGATGTTTTTGATGTTTTTGATGTTTTTGATGTTTTTGATGTTTTTGATGTTTTTCATCTTTTTGATGTTTTTGATGTTTTCGATACTTTGATTTTTTGATGTTTTTGATGTTTTGCTGTTTTTAATGTTTTTGATGTTTTTCATGTTTTTATGTTTTGGCTGTTTTTGATGTTTATCATCTTTTTGATGTTTTTGATGTTTTCGATGTTTTTGATGTTTTCGATATTTTGATTTTTTTGATGTTTTTGATGTTTTCGATACTTTGATTTTTTGATGTTTTTGATGTTTTTGATGTTTTTGATGTTTTTGATGTTTTTGATGTGTTTGATGTTTTTGATGTTATTGATGCTTTTGATGTTTTGATGTTTTTGATGTTTTTAATGTTTTTAATGTTTTTAATGTTTTGATGTTTTTGATGTTTTTGATGTTTTTGATGTTTTTGATGTTTTTGATGTTTTTGATGTTTTTGATGTTTTTGATGTTTTTGATGTTTTGATGTTTTTGATGTTTTTGATGTTTTTGATGTTTTTGATGTTTTTGATGTTTTTCATCTTTTTGATGTTTTTGATGTTTTCGATACTTTGATTTTTTGATGTTTTTGATGTTTTGCTGTTTTTAATGTTTTTGATGTTTTTCATGTTTTTATGTTTTGGCTGTTTTTGATGTTTATCATCTTTTGATGTTTTTGATGTTTTCGATGTTTTTGATGTTTTCGATATTTTGATTTTTTGATGTTTTTGATGTTTTCGATACTTTGATTTTTTGATGTTTTTGATGTTTTTGATGTTTTTGATGTTTTTGATGTTTTGATGTTTTTGATGTTTTTGATGTTTTTGATGTTTTTGATGTTTTTGATGTTTATGATGTTTTTGATGTTTTTGATGTTTTGATGTTTTTGATGTTTTTGATGTTTTTGATGTTTTTGATGTTTTTGATGTTTTTGATGTTTTTGATGTTTTGATGTTTTTGATGTTTTTGATGTTTTTGATGTTTTTGATGTTTTTGATGTTTTTGATGTTTTTGATGTTTTTGATGTTTTGATGTTTTTGATGTTTTTGATGTTTTTGATGTTTTTGATGTTTTTGATGTTTTTGATGTTTTTGATGTTTTTGATGTTTTTGATGTTTTCGATATTTTGATTTTTTTGATGTTTTTGATGTTTTGTTGTTTTTGATGTTTTTATTTTATTTATGTTTATTATGTTTTTGATGTTTTCGATGTTTTTGATATTTTGATGTTTTTGATGTTTTTGATGTTCTTGATGTTTTTGATGTTTTTGATGTTTTTGATGTTTTTGGTGTTTTTGATGCTTTTAATGTTTTTGAGGTTTTTGATGTGTTGATGTTTTTGATGATTTTAATGTTTTAAATGTTTTTCATATTTATGATGTTTCTGATGATTTTAATGTTTTTGATGTTTTTGATTATTTTTATGTTTTTGATGTATTTGATGTTTTTGAAGTTTTTGATGTTTTTGATGTTTTTGATGTTTTTAATGTTTTTGATGTTTTTGAAGTTTTCGATGTTTTTGATGTTTTTGATGTTTTTAATGTTTTTGATGTTTTTGATGTTTTTGATGTTTTTGATGTTTTTAATGTTTTTGATGTTTTTGATGTTTTTGATGTTTTTCATGTTTTTAATGTTTTTGATGTTTTTGATGTTTTTGATGTTTTGATGTTTTGGCTGTTTTTGATGTTTTTGATGTTTTTGATATTTTTGATATTTTTGATGTTTTTGATGTTTTTGATGTTTTGATGTTTTTGATGTTTATGATGTTTTTGATGTTTTTGATGTTTTTGATGTTTTTGATGTTTTCGATGTTTTTGATGTTTTTCATGTTTTTGATGTTTTTGATGTTTTTGATGTTTTTGATGTTTTTGATGTTTTCGATATTTTGATGTTTTTGATGTTTTGATGTTTTTGATGTTTTTGATGTTTTTGATGTTTGATGTTTTTGATGTTTTCGATATTTTGATGTATTTGATGTTTTGGTGTTTGATGTTTTTGATGTTTTCGATATTTTGATTTTTTTGAAGTTTTGATGTTTTGTTGTTTTTGATGTTTTTATGTTATTTATGTTTATTATGGTTTTGATGTTTTTAATGTTTTTATATTTATGATGTTTTTGATGTTTTTGATGTTTTGATATTTTGGAGTTTTTGATGTTTTGATGTTTTTGATGTTTTTGATGTTTTTGATGTTTTTGATGTTTTTGATGTTTTTGATGTTTTTGATGTTTTTGATTTTTTTGATGTTTTTGATGTTTTTGATGTTTTTGATGTTTTTGATGTTTTTGATGTTTTTGGTGTTTTTGATGCTTTTAATGTTTTTGAGGTTTTTGATATGTTGATGTTTTTGATGATTTTAATGTTTTAAATGTTTTTCATATTTATGATGTTTCTGATGATTTTAATGTTTTTAATGTTTTTGATGTTTTTGATGTTTTTGATTATTTTTAAGTTTTTGGTGTATTTGATGTTTTTGATATTTTTGATGTTTTTGATGTTTTTGATGTTTTTGATGTTTTTGATGTTTTTGATGTTTTTGATGTTTTTGATGTTTTTGATGTTTTTGATGTTTTTGATGTTTTTGATGTTTTTGATGTTTTTGATGTTTGATGTTTTTGATGTTTTCGATATTTTGATTTTTTTGATGTTTTTGATGTTTTGTTGTTTTTGATGTTTTTATTTTATTTATGTTTATTATGTTTTTGATGTTTTCGATGTTTTTGATGTTTTGATGTTTTTGATGTTTTTGATGTTTTTGATGTTTTTGATGTTTTTGATGTTTTTGATGTTTTTGATGTTTTGATGTTTTGGCTGTTTTTGATGTTTTTCATCTTTTTGATGTTTTTGATGTTTTCGATACTTTGATTTTTTTGATGTTTTGCTGTTTTTAATGTTTTTGATGTTTTTGATGTTTTGATGTTTTGGCTGTTTTTGATGTTTTTGATGTTTTTGATATTTTTGATGTTTTTGATGTTTTTGATGTTTTTGATGTTTTGATGTTTTTGATGTTTTTGATGTTTTTGATGTTTTTGATGTTTTTGATGTTTTTGATGTTTTTGATGTTTTCGATGTTTTTTGATGTTTTTCATGTTTTTGATGTTTTTGATGTTTTTGATGTTTTTGATATTTTTGATGTTTTTGATGTTTTTGATGTTTTTGATGTTTTTGATGTTTTTGATGTTTTCGATATTTTGATTTTTTTGATGTTTTTGATGTTTTTGATGTTTTTGATGTTTTTGATGTTTTTGATATTTTTGATGTTTTTGATGTTTTTGATGTTTTTGATGTTTTTGATGTTTTTGATGTTTTTGATGTGTTTGATGTTTTTGATGTTATTGATGCTTTTGATGTTTTTGATGTTTTTGATGTTTTTGATCTTTTTGATGTTTTTGATGTTTGATGTTTTTGATGTTTTCGATATTTTGATTTTTTTGATGTTTTGTTGTTTTTGATGTTTTTATTTTATTTATATTTGTTATGATTTTGATGTTTTCGATGTTTTTGATGTTTTGATGTTTTTGATGTTTTTGATGTTTTTGATGTTTTTGATGCTTTTGATGTTTTTGATGTTTTTGATGTTTTTGAAGTTTTTGATATTTTTGATATTTTTGATGTTTTTGATGTTTTGATGTTTTTGATGTTTTTGATGTTTTTGATGTTTGATGTTTTGATGTTTTCGATATTTTGATGTTTTTGATGTTTTTGGTGTTTGATGTTTTTGATGTATTCGATATTTTGATTTTTTTTGATGTTTTTGATGTTTTGTTGTTTTTGATGTTTTTATGTTATTTATGTTTATTATGGTTTTGATGTTTTTAATGTTTTTTATATTTATGATGTTTTTGATGTTTTTGATGTTTTTGATGTTTTTGATATTTTTGGTGTTTTTGATGTTTTTGATGTTTTTGATGTTTTTGATGTTTTTGATGTTTTTGATGTTTATGATGTTTTTGATGTTTTTGATGTTTTTGATTTTTTTGATGTTTTTGATGTTTTTGATGTATTTGATGTTTTTGATGTTTTTGATGTTTTTGATGTTTTTGGTGTTTTTGATGCTTTTAATGTTTTTGAGGTTTTTGATATGTTGATGTTTTTGATGATTTTAATGTTTTAAATGTTTTTCATATTTATGATGTTTCTGATGGTTTTAATGTTTTTAATGTTTTTGATGTTTTTGATGTTTTTGATTATTTTTAAGTTTTTGGTGTATTTGATGTTTTTGATATTTTTGATGTTTTTGAAGTTTTTTATGTTTATGATGTTTTTGATGTTTTTGATGTTTTTGATGTTTTTCATCTTTTTGATGTTTTTGATGTTTTCGATACTTTGATTTTTTTGATGTTTTTGATGTTTTTGATGTTTTGGATGTGTTTGATGCTTTTGATGTTTTTGATGTTTTTGATGCTTTTGATGTTTTTGATGTTTTTGATGTTTTTGATGTTTTTGATGTTTTTAATGTTTTTGATGTTTTTGATGTTTTCGATATTATGATGTTTTTGATGTTTTTGATGTTTTTGATTTTTTGATGTTTTTGATGTTTTTGATGTTTTTGGTGTTTGATGTTTTTGATGTTTATGATGTTTTTGATGTTTTTGATGTTTTTGATGTTTTTCATCTTTTTGATGGTTTTGATGTTTTCGATACTTTGATTTTTTGATTTTTTGATGTTTTTGATGTTTTTGATGTTTTGGATGTGTTTGATGTTTTTGATGTTTTTGATGTTTTTGATGTTTTTGATGTTTTTGGTGTTTTTAATGTTTTTGATGTTTTTGATGTTTTTGATGTTTTTGATGTTTTCATGTTTTTCATGTTTTTGATGTTTTTGATGTTTTTGATGTTTTTGATTTTTTGATGTTTTTGATGTTTTTGATGTTTTTGGTGTTTGATGTTTTTGTTGTTTTCGATATTTTGATTTTTTGATGTTTTGTTGTTTTTGATGTTTTTATGTTATTTATGTTTATTATGTTTTTGATGTTTTTAATGTTTTTTATATTTATGATGTTTTTTATCTTGTTGATCTTTTTGATGTTTTTGATGTTTTTGGTGTTTTTGATGTTTTTGATGTTTTTGGTGTTTTTGATGTTTTTGATGTTTTTGATGTTTTTGATGTTTTTGATGTTTTTGATGTTTTTGATGTTTTTGATGTTTTTGATGTTTTTGATGTTTTTGATGTTTTTGATGTTTTTGATGTTTTCATGTTTTTCATGTTTTTGATGTTTTTGATGTTTTTGATGTTTTTGATGTTTTTTGATTTTGATGTTTTTGATGTTTTTGATGTTTTTGGTGTTTGATGTTTTTGATGTTTTCGATATTTTGATTTTTTGATGTTTTGTTGTTTTTGATGTTTTTATGTTATTTATGTTTATTATGTTTTTGATGTTTTTAATGTTTTTTATATTTATGATGTTTTTTATGTTGTTGATCTTTTTGATGTTTTTGGTGTTTTTGATGTTTTTGATGTTTTTGATGTTTTTGGTGTTTTTGATGTTTTTGATGTTTTTGATGATTTTGATGTTCTTGATGTTTTTGATTTTTTTGATGTTTTTGATGTTTTTGATGTTTTTGATGTTTTTGGTGTTTTTGATGCTTTTAATGTTTTTGAGGTTTTTGATATGTTGATGTTTTTGATGATTTTAATGTTTTAAATGTTTTTCATATTTATGATGTTTCTGATGGTTTTAATGTTTTTAATGTTTTTGATATTTTTGGTGTTTTTGATGTTTTTGATGTTTTTGATGTTTTTGATGTTTTTGATGTTTTTGATGTTTATGATGTTTTTGATGTTTTTGATGTTTTTGATTTTTTTGATGTTTTTGATGTTTTTGATGTTTTTGATGTTTTTGATGTTTTTGATGTTTTTGATGTTTTTGGTGTTTTTGATGCTTTTAATGTTTTTGAGGTTTTTGATATGTTGATGTTTTTGATGATTTTAATGTTTTAAATGTTTTTCATATTTATGATGTTTCTGATGGTTTTAATGTTTTTAATGTTTTTGATGTTTTTGATGTTTTTGATTATTTTTAAGTTTTTGGTGTATTTGATGTTTTTGATATTTTTGATGTTTTTGAAGTTTTTTATGTTTATGATGTTTTTGATGTTTTTGATGTTTTTCATCTTTTTGATGTTTTTGATGTTTTCGATACTTTGATTTTTTTGATGTTTTTGATGTTTTTGATGTTTTGGATGTGTTTGATGCTTTTGATGTTTTTGATGTTTTTGATGCTTTTGATGTTTTTGATGTTTTTGATGTTTTTGATGTTTTTGATGTTTTTAATGTTTTTGATGTTTTTGATGTTTTCGATATTATGATGTTTTTGATGTTTTTGATGTTTTTGATGTTTTTGATTTTTTGATGTTTTTGATGTTTTTGATGTTTTTGGTGTTTGATGTTTTTGATGTTTATGATGTTTTTGATGTTTTTGATGTTTTTGATGTTTTTCATCTTTTTGATGGTTTTGATGTTTTCGATACTTTGATTTTTTGATTTTTTTGATGTTTTTGATGTTTTTGATGTTTTGGATGTGTTTGATGTTTTTGATGTTTTTGATGTTTTTGATGTTTTTGATGTTTTTGGTGTTTTTAATGTTTTTGATGTTTTTGATGTTTTTGATGTTTTTGATGTTTTTCATGTTTTTCATGTTTTTGATGTTTTTGATGTTTTTGATGTTTTTGATTTTTTGATGTTTTTGATGTTTTTGATGTTTTTGGTGTTTGATGTTTTTGTTGTTTTCGATATTTTGATTTTTTTGATGTTTTGTTGTTTTTGATGTTTTTATGTTATTTATGTTTATTATGTTTTTGATGTTTTTAATGTTTTTTATATTTATGATGTTTTTTATCTTGTTGATCTTTTTGATGTTTTTGATGTTTTTGGTGTTTTTGATGTTTTTGATGTTTTTGGTGTTTTTGATGTTTTTGATGTTTTTGATGTTTTTGATGTTTTTGATGTTTTTGATGTTTTTGATGTTTTTAATGTTTTTGATGTTTTTGATGTTTTTGATGTTTTTGATGTTTTTGATGTTTTTCATGTTTTTCATGTTTTTGATGTTTTTGATGTTTTTGATGTTTTTGATGTTTTTGATGTTTTTGATTTTTTGATGTTTTTGATGTTTTTGATGTTTTTGGTGTTTGATGTTTTTGATGTTTTCGATATTTTGATTTTTTTGATGTTTTGTTGTTTTTGATGTTTTTATGTTATTTATGTTTATTATGTTTTTGATGTTTTTAATGTTTTTTATATTTATGATGTTTTTTATGTTGTTGATCTTTTGATGTTTTTGGTGTTTTTGATGTTTTTGATGTTTTTGATGTTTTTGGTGTTTTTGATGTTTTTGATGTTTTTGATGATTTTGATGTTCTTGATGTTTTTGATTTTTTTGATGTTTTTGATGTTTTTGATGTTTTTGATGTTTTTGATGTTTTTGATGTTTTTGATGTTTTTGATGTTTTTGATGTTTTTGGTGTTTTTGATGCTTTTAATGTTTTTGAGGTTTTTGATCTGTTGATGTTTTTGATGATTTTAATGTTTTAAATGTTTTTCATATTTATGATGTTTCTGATGATTTTAATGTTTTTAATGTTTTTGATGTTTTTGATTATTTTTATGTTTTTGATTATTTTTATGTTTTTGATGTATTTGATGTTTTTGAAGTTTTTAATGTTTTTGATGTTTTTAATGTTTTTGATGTTTTTCATGTTTTTCATGTTTTTAATGTTTTTAATGTTTTTTATGTTTATGATGGTTTTGATGTTTTTGATGTTTTTGATGTTTTTGATGTTTTTGATGTTTTTGATGTTTTTGATGTTTTTGATGTTTTTGATGTTTTTGATGTTTTTGATGTTTTTGATGTTTTTGATGTTTTGATGTTTTTGATGTTTTTGATGTTTTTGATGTTTTTGATGTTTTTGATGTTTTGATGTTTTGATGTTTTTGATGTTTTTGGTGTTTTTGATTCTTTTAATATTTTTGAGGTTTTGATGTGTTGATGTTTTTGATGATTTTAATGTTTTAAATGTTTTTCATATTTATGATGTTTCTGATGATTTTAATGTTTTTAATGTTTTTGAAGTTTTTGATGTTTTTGATTATTTTTATGTTTTTGATGTATTTGATGTTTTTGATGTTTTTGAAGTTTTTGATGTTTTTGATGTTTTTAATGTTTTTGATGTTTTTGATGTTTTTGATGTTTTTGATGTTTTTGATGTTTTTGATGTTTTTAATGTTTTTAATGTTTATGATGTTTTTGATGTTTTTGATGTTTTTGAAGTTTTTGATGTTTTTGATGTTTTTGATGTTTTTAATGTTTTTGATGTTTTTGATGTTTTTGATGTTTTTGATGTTTTTGATGTTTTTAATGTTTTTGATGTTTTTGATGTTTTGATGTTTTTGATGTTTTTGATGTTTTTGGTGTTTGATGTTTTTGATGTTTTCGATGTTTTTAATGTTTTTTATGTTTATGATGTTTTTGATGTTTTTGATGTTTTTGATGTTTTTGATGTTTTTGATGTTTTTGATGTTTTTCATCTTTTTGATGGTTTTGATGTTTTCGATACTTTGATTTTTTGATTTTTTTGATGTTTTTGATGTTTTTGATGTTTTGGATGTGTTTGATGTTTTTGATGTTTTTGATGCTTTTGATGTTTTTGATGTTTTTGATGTTTTTGATGTTTTTGATGTTTTTAATGTTTTTGATGTTTTTGATGTTTTTGATGTTTTTGATGTTTTTCATGTTTTTGATGTTTTTGATGTTTTTGATGTTTTTGATGTTTTTGATGTTTTTGATGTTTTTGATGTTTTTGATTTTTTGATGTTTTTGGTGTTTGATGTTTTTGATGTTTTCGATATTTTGATTTTTTGATGTTTTGTTGTTTTTGATGTTTTTGATGTTTTTGGTGTTTTTGATGTTTTTGATGTTTTTGATGATTTTGATGTTTTTGATGTTTTTGATTTTTTTGATGTTTGTGATGTTTTTGATGTTTTTGATGTTTTTGATGTTTTTGATTTTTTTGATGTTTTTGATGTTGTTGATTTTTTTGATGTTTTTGATGTTTTTGATGTTTTTGATGTTTTTGATGTTTTTGGTGTTTTTGATGCTTTTAATGTTTTTGAGGTTTTTGATGTGTTGATGTTTTTGATGATTTTAATGTTTTAAATGTTTTTCATATTTATGATGTTTCTGATGATTTTAATGTTTTTAATGTTTTTGATGTTTTTGATTATTTATATGTTTTTGATGCTTTTGAAGTTTTTGATGTTTTTGATGTTTTTGATGTTTTTGATGTTTTTGATGTTTTTGATGTTTTTGATGTTTTTGATGTTTTTGATGTTTTTCATGTTTTTAATGTTTTTTATGTTTATGATGGTTTTGATGTTTTTGATGTTTTTGAAGTTTTTGATGTTTTTGATGTTTTTGATGTTTTTGATGTTTTTGATGTTTTTGATGTTTTTGATGTTTTTGATGTTTTTGATGTTTTTGATGTTTTTGATGTTTTTGATGTTTTTGATGTTTTTGATGTTTTTGATGTTTTTGATGTTTTTGATGTTTTTGGTGTTTTTGATTCTTTTAATATTTTTGAGGTTTTTGATGTGTTGATGTTTTTGATGATTTTAATGTTTTAAATGTTTTTCATATTTATGATGTTTCTGATGATTTTAATGTTTTTAATGTTTTTGATGTTTTTGATGTTTTTGATTATTTTTATGTTTTCGATGTATTTGATGTTTTTTATGTTTTTGAAGTTTTTGATGTTTTTGATGTTTTTGATGTTTTTAATGTTTTTGATGTTTTTGATGTTTTTGATGTTTTTGATGTTTTTCATGTTTTTAATGTTTTTTATGTTTATGATGTTTTTGATGTTTTTGATGTTTTTGAAGTTTTTGATGTTTTTGATGTTTTTAATGTTTTTGATGTTTTTGATGTTTTTGATGTTTTTGATGTTTTTGATGTTTTTAATGTTTTTGATGTTTTTGATGTTTTTGATGTTTTTGATGTTTTTGATGTTTTTGATGTTTTTGATGTTTTTCATGTTTTTAATGTTTATGATGTTTTTGATGTTTTTGATGTTTTTCATGTTTTTAATGTTTTTTATGTTTATGATGTTTTTGATGTTTTGATGTTTTTGAAGTTTTTGATGTTTTTGATGTTTTTAATGTTTTTGATGTTTTTGATGTTTTGATGTTTTTGATGTTTTGATGTTTTTGATGTTTTTAATGTTTTTGATGTTTTTGATGTTTTGATGTTTTGATGTTTTTGATGTTTTTGATGTTTTTGATGTTTTTGATGTTTTTGATGTTTTTGATGTTTTGATGTTTTTGATGCTTTTAATGTTCTTGATGTTTTTGAGGTTTTGATGTTTCATGTTTTTGATGTTTTCGATATTTTGATTATTTTGATTTTTTTTGATGTTTTTGATGTTTTTATTTTATTTATGTTTTTGATGTTTTTGATGTTTTCGATGTTTTTGATGTTTTTGATGTTTTTGATGTTTTTGATGTTTTTGATGTTTTTGATGTTTTTGATGTTTTTGATGTTTTGATGTTTTTGATGTTTGATGTTTTTGATGTTTTTGATGTGTTTGATGTTTTTGATGCTTTTGATGTTTTTGATGTTTTTGATGTTTTTGAAGTTTTTGATGTTTTTGATGTTTAATGTTTTTGATGTTTTCGATATTTTGATGTTTTTGATGTTTTTGGTGTTTGATGTTTTTGATGTTTTCGATATTTTGAGTTTTTTGATTTTTTGATGTTTTTGATGTTTTGTTGTTTTTGATGTTTTTATGTTATTTATGTTTATTATGTTTTTGATGTTTTTAATGTTTTTATACTTATGATGTTTTTGATGTTTTTGTTTTGCTGTTTTTAATGTTTTTGATGTTTTTGATGTTTTGCTGTTTTGCTGTTTTTATTGTTTTCGATGTTTTTGATGTTTTTGATATTATATATCTTTTTGATGATTTTGATGTTTTTGATGTTTTTGATGTTTTTGATGTTTTTGAAGTTTTTGATGTTTTTGATGTTTTTGATGTTTTTGATGTTTTTAATGTTTTTGATGTTTTTGATGTTTTTGATGTTTTTGATGTTTTTGATGTTTTTGATGTTTTTGATGTTTTTGATATTTTTGATGTTTTTGATGTTTTTGATGTTTTTTATGTTTATGATGTTTTTGATGTTTTTCATGTTTTTAATGTTTATGATGTTTTTGATGTTTTTGATGTTTTTCATGTTTTTAATGTTTTTATGTTTATGATGTTTTTGATGTTTTTCATCTTTTTGATGTTTTCGATACTTTGATTTTTTTGATGTTTTTGATGTGTTTGATGTTTTTGATATTTTTGATGTTTTTGATGTTTTTGATGTTTTTGATGTTTTTGATGTTTTTGATGTTTTTGATGTTTTTGATGTTTTTGATGTTTTTGATGTTTTTGATGTTTTTGATGTTTTTGATGTTTTTGATGTTTTTGATGTTTTTAATGTTTTTGATGTTTTTGATGTTTTTGATGTTTTTAATGTTTTTGATATTTTTGATGTTTTTGATGTTTTTGATGTTTTTGATGTTTTTGATGTTTTTGATGCTTCTAATGTTTTTGAGGTTTTTGATGTTTCATGTTTTTGATGTTTTCGATATTTTGATTATTTTGATTTTTTTGATGTTTTGGATGTTTTGTTGTTTTTGATGTTTTTATTTTATTTAAGTTTATTATGTGTTTGATGTTTTTGATGTTTTCGATGTTTTTGATGTTTTTGATGTTTTTGATGTTTTTGATGTTTGATGTTTTCAATGTTTTTGATGTGTTTGAAGTTTTGATGCTTTTGATGTTTTTGATGTTTTTGAAGTTTTTGATATTTTGCTGTTTTGCTGTTTTTATTGTTTTCGATGTTTTGATGTTTTTGAAGTTTTTGATATTTTGCTGTTTTTATTGTTTTCGATGTTTTTGATGTTTTTGATATTATATATCTTTTTGATGATTTTGATGATTTTGATGATTTTGATGTTTTTGATGTTTTTGATGTTTTTGAAGTTTTTGATGTTTTTGATGTTTTTGATGTTTTTGATGTTTTTGATGTTTTTAATGTTTTTGATGTTTTTGATGTTTTTGATGTTTTTGATGTTTTTGATGTTTTTGATGTTTTTGATGTTTTTGATGTTTTTGATGTTTTTGATGTGTTTGATGTTTTTGATGTTTTTGATGTTTTTGATGTTTTTGATGTTTTTGATGTTTTTGATGTTTTTGATGTTTTTGATGTTTTGCTGTTTTTGATGTTTTTGATGTTTTTGATGTTTTTGATGTTTTTGGTGTTTTTGATGTGTTGATGTTTTTGATGATTTTAATGTTTTAAATGTTTTTCATATTTATGATGTTTCTGATGATTTTAATGTTTTTAATGTTTTTGATGTTTTTGATGTTTTTGATTATTTTTATGTTTTCGATGTATTTGATGTTTTTTATGTTTTTGAAGTTTTTGATGTTTTTGATGTTTTTGATGTTTTTAATGTTTTTGATGTTTTTGATGTTTTTGATGTTTTTGATGTTTTTGATGTTTTTGATGTGTTTGATGTTTTTGATGTTTTTGATGCTTTTGTTGTTTTTGATGTTTTTGATGTTTTTGATGTTTTTGATGTTTTTGATGTTTTTGATGTTTTTGATGTTTTTGATGTTTTTGATGTTTTTGATGTTTTTGATGTTTTTGATGTTTTTGATGTTTTTGATGTTTTTGATGTTTTTGATGTTTTTGATGTTTTTGATGTTTTTGATGTTTTTGATGTTTTTGATGTTTTTGATGTTTTTGATGTTTTTGATGTTTTTGATGTTTTTGATGTTTTTGATGTTTTTGATGTTTTTGATGTTTTTGGTGTTTTTGATGCTTTTAATGTTTTTGAGGTTTTTGATGTATTGATGTTTTTGATGATTTTAATGTTTTAAATGTTTTTCATATTTATGATGTTTCTGATGATTTTAATGTTTTTGATGTTTTTGATTATTTTTATGTTTTTGATGTATTTTGATGTTTTTGAAGTTTTTGATGTTTTTGATGTTTTTGATGTTTTTAATGTTTTTGATGTTTTTGATGTTTTTGATGTTTTTGATGTTTTTGATGTTTTTGATGTTTTTGATGTTTGATGTTTTTGATGTTTTTGATGTGTTTGAAGTTTTTGATGCTTTTGATGTTTTTGATGTTTTTGATGTTTTTGATGTTTTTGATGTTTTTGAAGTTTTTGATGTTTTTGATGTTTAATGTTTTTGATGTTTTCGATATTTTGATGTTTTTGATGTTTTTGGTGTTTGATGTTTTTGATGTTTTCGAGATTTTGATTTTTTTGATGTTTTTGATGTTTTGTTGTTTTTGATGTTTTTATGTTATTTATGTTTATTATGTTTTTGATGTTTTTAATGTTTTTTATATTTATGATGTTTTTGTTGTTTTTGTTTTGCTGTTTTTAATGTTTTTGATGTTTTTGATGTTTTGCTGTTTTTATTGTTTTCGATGTTTTTGATGTTTTTGATATTATATATCTTTTTGATGATTTTGATGTTTTTGATGTTTTTGATGTTTTTGATGTTTTTGAAGTTTTTGATGTTTTTGATGTTTTTGATGTTTTTAATGTTTTTGATGTTTTTGATGTTTTTGATGTTTTTGATGTTTTTGATGTTTTTGATGTTTTTGATGTTTTTGATGTGTTTGATGTTTTTGATGTTTTTGATGTTTTTGATGTTTTTGTTGTTTTTGATGTTTTTGATGTTTTTGATGTTTTTGATGTTTTTGATGTTTTTGATGTTTTTGATGTTTTTGGTGTTTTTGATGCTTTTAATGTTTTTGAGGTTTTTGATGTGTTGATGTTTTTGATGATTTTAATGTTTTAAATGTTTTTCATATTTATGATGTTTCTGATGATTTTAATGTTTTTGATGTTTTTTGATGTTTTTGATTATTTTTATGTTTTTGATGTATTTGATGTTTTTGATGTTTTTGAAGTTTTTGATGTTTTTGATGTTTTTGATGTTTTTAATGTTTTTGATGTTTTTGAAGTTTTTGATGTTTTTGATGTTTTTGATGTTTTTAATGTTTTTGATGTTTTTGATGTTTTGATGTTTTTGATGTTTTTGATGTTTTTGATGTTTTTAATGTTTTTGATGTTTTTGATGTTTTTGATGTTTTTCATGTTTTTAATGTTTTTGATGTTTTTGATGTTTTTGATGTTTTTGATGTTTTTAATGTTTTTGATGTTTGATGTTTTTGATGTGTTTGAAGTTTTTGATGCTTTTGATGTTTTTGATGTTTTTGATGTTTTTGATGTTTTTGATGTTTTTGATGTTTTTGATGTTTAATGTTTTTGATGTTTTCGATATTTTGATGTTTTTGATGTTTTTGATGTTTGATGTTTTTGATGTTTTCGATATTTTGATTTTTTTGATGTTTTTGATGTTTTGTTGTTTTTGATGTTTTTATGTTATTTATGTTTATTATGTTTTTGATGTTTTTAATGTTTTTTATATTTATGATGTTTTTGTTGTTTTTGTTTTGCTGTTTTTAATGTTTTTGATGTTTTTGATGTTTTGCTGTTTTTATTGTTTTCGATGTTTTTGATGTTTTTGATATTATATATCTTTTTGATGATTTTGATGTTTTTGATGTTTTTGATGTTTTTGAAGTTTTTGATGTTTTTGATGTTTTTGATGTTTTTGATGTTTTTGATGTTTTTGATGTTTTTAATGTTTTTGATGTTTTTGATGTTTTTGATGTTTTTGATGTTTTTGATGTTTTTGATGTGTTTGATGTTTTTGATGTTTTTGATGTTTTTGTTGTTTTTGATGTTTTTGATGTTTTTGATGTTTTTGATGTTTTTGGTGTTTTTGATGCTTTTAATGTTTTTGAGGTTTTTGATGTGTTGATGCTTTTGATGATTTTAATGTTTTAAATGTTTTTCATATTTATGATGTTTCTGATGATTTTAATGTTTATGATGTTTTTGATGTTTTTGATTATTTTTATGTTTTTGATGTATTTGATGTTTTTGATGTTTTTGAAGTTTTTGATGTTTTTGATGTTTTTGATGTTTTTGATGTTTTTAATGTTTTTGATGTTTTTGAAGTTTTTGATGTTTTTGATGTTTTTGATGTTTTTAATGTTTTTGATGTTTTTGATGTTTTTGATGTTTTTGATGTTTTTGATGTTTTTAATGTTTTTGATGTTTTTGATGTTTTTGATGTTTTTCATGTTTTTAATGTTTTTGATGTTTTTGATGTTTTTGATGTTTTTAATGTTTTTGATGTTTTTGATGTTTTTGATGTTTTTCATGTTTTTAATGTTTTTTATGTTTATGATGTTTTTGATGTTTTTCATGTTTTTAATGTTTTTTATGTTTTTGATGTTTTTGATGTTTTTGATGTTTTTAATGTTTTTGATGTTTTTGATGTTTTTGATGTTTTTCATGTTTTTAATGTTTTTTATGTTTATGATGTTTTTGATGTTTTTCATGTTTTTAATGTTTTTTATGTTTATGATGTTTATGATGTTTTTGATGTTTTTCATGTTTTTAATGTTTTTTATGTTTATGATATTTTTGATGTTTTTGATGTTTTTGATGTTTTTCATCTTATTGATGTTTTCGATACTTTGATTTTTTTGATGTTTTTGATGTGTTTGATGTTTTTGATGTTTTTGATGTTTTTGATGCTTTTGAAGTTTTTGATGTGTTTGATGTTTTTGATATTTTTGATGTTTTTGATGTTTTTAATGTTTTTGATGTTTTTGATGTTTTTGATGTTTTTGATGTTTTTGATGTTTTTGACGTTTTTGATGTTTTTGATGTTTTTGATGTTTTTGATGTTTTTGATGCTTTTAATGTTTTTGATGTTTTTGAGGTTTTTGATGTTTCATGTTTTTGATGTTTTCGATATTTTGATTATTTTGATTTTTTTGATGTTTTTGATGATTTGTTGTTTATGATGTTTTTATTTTATTTATGTTTATTATGTTTTTGATGTTTTTGATGTTTTCGATGTTTTTGATGTTTTTGATGTTTTTGATGTTTTTGATGTTCTTGATGTTTTTGATGTTTTTGATGTGTTTGAAGTTTTTGATGCTTTTAATGTTTTTGATGTTTTCGATATTTTGATGTTTTTGATGTTTTTGGTGTTTGATGTTTTTGATGTTTTCGATATTTTGATTTTTTTGATGTTTTTGATGTTTTGTTGTTTTTGATGTTTTTATTTTATTTATGTTTATTATGTTTTTGATGTTTTTGATGTTTTTGATGTTTTTGATGTTTTTGATGTTTTTGAAGTTTTTGATGTTTTTGATGTTTTTGATGTTTTTGATGTTTAATGTTTTTGATGTTTTCGATATTTTGATGTTTTTGATGTTTTCGATATTTTGATTTTTTTGATGTTTTTGATGTTTTGTTGTTTTTGATGTTTTTATGTTATTTATGTTTATTATGTTTTTGATGTTTTTGATGTTTTTAATGTTTTTTATAATTATGATGTTTTTGATGTTTTTGTTTTGCTGTTTTTAGTGTTTTTGATGTTTTTGATGTTTTGCTGTTTTGCTGTTTTTATTGTTTTCGATGTTTTTGATGTTTTTGATGTTTTTGACGTTTTCGATGTTTTTGATGTTTTTGATGTTTTTGATGTTTTTGATGTGTTTGAAGTTTTTGATGCTTTTGATGTTTTTGATGTTTTTGATGTTTTTGATGTTTTTGATGTTTTTGATGTTTTTGATGTTTTTGATGTTTTTGATGTTTTTGAAGTTTTTGATGTTTTTGATGTTTTTGATGTTTTTAATGTTTTTGATGTTTTTGATGTTTTAGATGTTTTTGATGTTTTTGATGTTTTTGATGTTTTTGATGTTTTTGATGTTTTTGATGTTTTTGATGTTTTTGATGCTTTTAATGTTTTTGATGTTTTTGATGTTTGATGTTTTTGATGTTTTCGATATTTTGATTATTTTGATTTTTTTGATGTTTTTGATGTTTTGTTGTTTTTGATGTTTTTATTTTATTTATGTTTATTATGTTTTTGATGTTTTTGATGTTTTCGATGTTTTTGATGTTTTTGATGTTTTTGATGTTTTTGATGTTTTTGATGTTTTTGATGTTTTTGATGTTTTTGATGTTTGATGTTTTTGATGTTTTTGATGTTTTTAATGTTTTTGATGTTTTTGATGTTTTTCATGTTTTTAATGTTTTTTATGTTTATGATGTTTTTGATGTTTTTCATGTTTTTAATGTTTTTTATGTTTATGATGTTTTTGATGTTTTTCATGTTTTTAATGTTTTTTATGTTTATGATACGAGTATTTTTGATGTTTTTGATGTTTTTCATCTTATTGATGTTTTCGATACTTTGATTTTTTTGATGTTTTTGATGTGTTTGATGTTTTTGATGTTTTTGATGTTTTTGATACTTTTGAAGGTTTTGATGTGTTTGATGTTTTTGATATTTTTGATGTTTTTGATGTTTTTAATGTTTTTGATGTTTTTGATGTTTTTGATGTTTTTGATGTTTTTGATGTTTTTGACGTTTTTGATGTTTTTGATGTTTTTGATGTTTTTGATGTTTTTGATGGTTTTAATGTTTTTGATGTTTTTGAGGTTTTTGATGTTTCATGTTTTGATGTTTTCGATATTTTGATTATTTTGATTTTTTTGATTTTTTTGATGATTTGTTGTTTATGAT
Organism: Drosophila pruinosa; assembly: GCA_018150935.1. Taxonomy (NCBI): domain Eukaryota; kingdom Metazoa; phylum Arthropoda; class Insecta; order Diptera; family Drosophilidae; genus Drosophila; species Drosophila pruinosa. Next base: position 173,224 of record JAECWR010000180.1, read on the forward strand.
GTTTTTATTTTATTTATGTTTATTATGTTTTTGATGTTTTTGATGTTTTCGATGTTTTTGATGTTTTTGATGTTTTTGATGTTTTTGATGTTTTTGATGTTTTTGATGTTTTTGATGTTTTTGATGTGTTTGAAGTTTTGATGCTTTTAATGTTTTTGATGTTTTCGATATTTTGATGTTTTTGATGTTTTTGATGTTTTTGATGTTTTCGATATTTTGATTTTTGATGTTTTTGATGTTTTGTTGTTTTTGATGTTTTTATTTTATTTATGTTTATTATGTTTTTGATGTTTTTGATGTTTTTGATGTTTTTGATGTTTTTGATGTTTTTGATGTTTTTGAAGTTTTTAATGTTTTTGATGTTTTTGATGTTTTTGATGTTTAATGTTTTTGATGTTTTCGATATTTTGATGTTTTTGATGTTTTCGATATTTTGATTTTTTTGATGTTTTTGATGTTTTGTTGTTTTTGATGTTTTTATGTTATTTAAGTTTATTATGTTTTTGATGTTTTTGATGTTTTTAATGTTTTTTATATTTATGATGTTTTTGATGTTTTTGTTTTGCTGTTTTTAATGTTTTTGATGTTTTTGATGTTTTGCTGTTTTGCTGTTTTTTATTGTTTTCGATGTTTTTGATGTTTTTGACGTTTTCGATGTTTTTGATGTTTTTGATGTTTTTGATGTTTTTGATGTTTTTGATGTGTTTGAAGTTTTTGATGCTTTTGATGTTTTTGATGTTTTTGATGTTTTTGATGTTTTGATGTTTTTGATGTTTTTGATGTTTTTGAAGTTTTTGGTGTTTTTGATGTTTTTGATGTTTTTAATGTTTTTGATGTTTTTGATGTTTTTGATGTTTTTGATGTTTTTGATGTTTTTGATGTTTTTGATGTTTTTGATGTTTTTGATGTTTTTGATGTTTTTGATGTTTTTGAAGTTTTTAATGTTTTTGATGTTTTTGATGTTTTTGATGTTTAATGTTTTTGATGTTTTCGATATTTTGATGTTTTTGATGTTTTCGATATTTTGATTTTTTTGATGTTTTTGATGTTTTGTTGTTTTTGATGTTTTTATGTTATTTAAGTTTATTATGTTTTTGATGTTTTTGATGTTTTTAATGTTTTTTATATTTATGATGTTTTTGATGTTTTTGTTTTGCTGTTTTTAATGTTTTTGATGTTTTTGATGTTTTGCTGTTTTGCTGTTTTTATTGTTTTCGATGTTTTTGATGTTTTTGACGTTTGCGATGTTTTTGATGTTTTTGATGTTTTTGATGTTTTTGATGTTTTTGATGTGTTTGAAGTTTTTGATGCTTTTGATGTTTTTGATGTTTTTGATGTTTTTGATGTTTTTGATGTTTTTGATGTTTTTGAAGTTTTTGGTGTTTTTGATGTTTTTGATGTTTTTAATGTTTTTGATGTTTTTGATGTTTTAGATGTTTTTGATGTTTTTGATGTTTTTGATGTTTTTGATGTTTTTGATGTTTTTGATGTTTTTGATGTTTTTGATGTTTTTGATGTTTTTGATGCTTTTAATGTTTTTGATGTTTTTGATGTTTGATGTTTTTGATGTTTTCGATATTTTGATTATTTTGATTTTTTTGATGTTTTTGATGTTTTGTTGTTTTTGATGTTTTTATTTTATTTATGTTTATTATGTTTTTGATGTTTTTGATGTTTTTGATGTTTGATGTTTTTGATGTTTTTGATGTGTTTGAAGTTTTTGATGCTTTTGATGTTTTTGATGTTTTTGATGTTTTTGATGTTTTTGATGTTTTTGATGTTTTTGATGTTTTTGATGTTTTTGAAGTTTTTGATGTTTTTGATGTTTTTGATGTTTAATGTTTTTGATGTTTTCGATATTTTGATGTTTTTGATGTTTTTGGTGTTTGATGTTTTTGATGTTTTCGATATTTTGATTTTTTTGCTGTTTTTGATGTTTTTAATGTTTTTTATATTTATGATGTTTTTGATGTTTTTGTTTTGCTGTTTTTAATGTTTTTGATGTTTTTGATGTTTTGCTGTTTTGCTGTTTTTATTGTTTTCGATGTTTTTGATGTTTTTGACGTTTTCGATGTTTTTGATGTTTTTGATGTTTTGATGTTTTTGATGTTTTGATGTTTTGATGTTTTTGATGTGTTTGAAGTTTTTGATGCTTTTGATGTTTTTGATGTTTTGATGTTTTTGATGTTTTTGATGTTTTTGATGTTTTTGATGTTTTTGATGTTTTTGATGTTTTTGATGTTTTTGATGTTTTTGATGTTTTGAAGTTTTTGATGTTTTTGATGTTTTGATGTTTTTAATGTTTTTGATGTTTTTGATGTTTTGATGTTTTAGATGTTTTTGATGTTTTTGATGTTTTTGATGTTTTTGATGTTTTTGATGTTTTTGATGTTTTTGATGTTTTGATGTTTTTGATGCTTTTAATGTTTTTGATGTTTTTGATGTTTGATGTTTTTGATGTTTTCGATATTTTGATTATTTTGATTTTTTTGATGTTTTTGATGTTTTGTTGTTTTTGATGTTTTTATTTTATTTATGTTTATTATGTTTTGATGTTTTTGATGTTTTCGATGTTTTTGATGTTTTGATGTTTTTGATGTTTTTGATGTTTTGATGTTTTTGATGTTTTTGATGTTTTTGATGTTTGATGTTTTTGATGTTTTTGATGTTTTTAATGTTTTTGATGTTTTTGATGTTTTTCATGTTTTTAATGTTTTTTATGTTTATGATGTTTTTGATGTTTTTCATGTTTTTAATGTTTTTTATGTTTATGATGTTTTTGATGTTTTCATGTTTTTAATGTTTTTTTATGTTTATGATATTTTTGATGTTTTTGATGTTTTTCATCTTATTGATGTTTTCGATACTTTGATTTTTTTGATGTTTTTGATGTGTTTGATGTTTTTGATGTTTTTGATGTTTTTGATACTTTTGAAGTTTTTGATGTGTTTGATGTTTTTTGATATTTTTGATGTTTTTGATGTTTTTAATGTTTTTGATGTTTTTGATGTTTTTGATGTTTTTGATGTTTTTGATGTTTTTGACGTTTTTGATGTTTTTGATGTTTTTGATGTTTTTGATGTTTTTGATGGTTTTAATGTTTTTGATGTTTTTGAGGTTTTTGATGTTTCATGTTTTTGATGTTTTCGATATTTTGATTATTTTGATTTTTTTGATTTTTTTGATGATTTGTTGTTTATGATGTTTTTATTTTATTTATGTTTATTATGTTTTTGATGTTTTTGATGTTTTTGATGTTTTTGATGTTTTTGAAGTTTTTGATGTTTTTGATGTTTTTGATGTTTTTAATGTTTTTGATGTTTTTGATGTTTTAGATGTTTTTGATGTTTTTGATGTTTTTGATGTTTTTGATGTTTTTGATGTTTTTGATGTTTTTGATGTTTTTGATGTTTTTGATGCTTTTAATGTTTTTGATGTTTTTGATGTTTGATGTTTTTGATGTTTTCGATATTTTGATTATTTTGATTTTTTTGATGTTTTTGATGTTTTGTTGTTTTTGATGTTTTTATTTTATTTATGTTTATTATGTTTTTGATGTTTTTGATGTTTTCGATGTTTTTGATGTTTTTGATGTTTTTGATGTTTTTGATGTTTTTGATGTTTTTGATGTTTTTTGATGTTTTTGATGTTTTTGATGTTTGATGTTTTTGATGTTTTTGATGTTTTTAATGTTTTTGATGTTTTTGATGTTTTTCATGTTTTTAATGTTTTTTATGTTTATGATGTTTTTGATGTTTTTCATGTTTTTAATGTTTTTTATGTTTATGATGTTTTTGATGTTTTTCATGTTTTTAATGTTTTTTATGTTTATGATATTTTTGATGTTTTTGATGTTTTTCATCTTATTGATGTTTTCGATACTTTGATTTTTTTGATGTTTTTGATGTGTTTGATGTTTTTGATGTTTTTGATGTTTTTGATACTTTTGAAGTTTTTGATGTGTTTGATGTTTTTGATATTTTTGATGTTTTTGATGTTTTTAATGTTTTTGATGTTTTTGATGTTTTTGATGTTTTTGATGTTTTTGATGTTTTTGACGTTTTTGATGTTTTTGATGTTTTTGATGTTTTTGATGTTTTTGATGGTTTTAATGTTTTTGATGTTTTTGAGGTTTTTGATGTTTCATGTTTTTGATGTTTTCGATATTTTGATTATTTTGATTTTTTTGATTTTTTTGATGATTTGTTGTTTATGATGTTTTTATTTTATTTATGTTTATTATGTTTTTGATGTTTTTGATGTTTTCGATGTTTTTGATGTTTTTGATGTTTTTGATGTTTTTGATGTTTTTGATGTTTTTGATGTGTTTGAAGTTTTTGATGCTTTTAATGTTTTTGATGTTTTCGATATTTTGATGTTTTTGATGTTTTTGATGTTTTCGATATTTTGATTTTTTTGATGTTTTTGATGTTTTGTTGTTTTTGATGTTTTTATTTTATTTATGTTTATTATGTTTTTGATGTTTTTGATGTTTTTGATGTTTTTGATGTTTTTGATGTTTTTGATGTTTTTGATGTTTTTGAAGTTTTTAATGTTTTTGATGTTTTTGATGTTTTTGATGTTTAATGTTTTTGATGTTTTCGATATTTTGATGTTTTTGATGTTTTCGATATTTTGATTTTTTGATGTTTTTGATGTTTTGTTGTTTTTGATGTTTTTATGTTATTTAAGTTTATTATGTTTTTGATGTTTTTGATGTTGTTAATGTTTTTATATTTATGATGTTTTTGATGTTTTTGTTTTGCTGTTTTTAATGTTTTTGATGTTTTTGATGTTTTGCTGTTTTGCTGTTTTTATTGTTTTCGATGTTTTTGATGTTTTTGACGTTTTCGATGTTTTTGATGTTTTTGATGTTTTTGATGTTTTTGATGTTTTGATGTGTTTGAAGTTTTGATGCTTTTGATGTTTTTGATGTTTTTGATGTTTTTGATGTTTTTGATGTTTTTGATGTTTTTGAAGTTTTTGGTGTTTTTGATGTTTTTGATGTTTTTAATGTTTTTGATGTTTTTGATGTTTTAGATGTTTTTGATGTTTTTGATGTTTTTGATGTTTTTGATGTTTTTGATGTTTTTGATGTTTTTGATGTTTTTGATGTTTTTGATGTTTTTGATGCTTTTAATGTTTTTGATGTTTTTGATGTTTGATGTTTTTGATGTTTTCGATATTTTGATTATTTTGATTTTTTTGATGTTTTGTTGTTTTTGATGTTTTTATTTTATTTATGTTTATTATGTTTTTGATGTTTTTGATGTTTTTGATGTTTTTGATGTTTGATGTTTTTGATGTTTTTGATGTGTTTGAAGTTTTTGATGCTTTTGATGTTTTTGATGTTTTTGATGTTTTTGATGTTTTTGATGTTTTTGATGTTTTTGATGTTTTTGATGTTTTTGATGTTTTTGATGTTTTTGAAGTTTTTGATGTTTTTGATGTTTTTGATGTTTAATGTTTTTGATGTTTTCGATATTTTGATGTTTTTGATGTTTTTGGTGTTTGATGTTTTTGATGTTTTCGATATTTTGATTTTTTTGCTGTTTTTGATGTTTTGTTGTTTTTGATGTTTTTATGTTATTTATGTTTATTATGTTTTTGATGTTTTTAATGTTTTTTATATTTATGATGTTTTTGATGTTTTTGTTTTGCTGTTTTTAATGTTTTTGATGTTTTTGATGTTTTGCTGTTTTGCTGTTTTTATTGTTTTCGATGTTTTTGATGTTTTTGATGTTTTTGATGTTTTTGATATTATATATCTTTTTGATGTTTTTGATGTTTTTGAAGTTTTTGAAGTTTTTGATGTTTTTGATGTTTTTCATGTTTTTAATGTTTTTGATGTTTTTGATGTTTTTGATGTTTTGATGTTTTGATGTTTTTGATGTTATTGATGTTTTTGATGTTTTTGATGTTTTTGATGTTTTTGATGTTTTTGATGTTTTTGATGTTTTTGATGTTTTTGATGTTTTTGATGTTTTTGATGTTTTTGATGTTTTTGATGTTTTTGATGTTTTGATGTTTTTGTTGTTTTTGATGTTTTTGATGTTTTGATGTTTTTGATGTTTTTGATGTTTTTGATGTTTTTGATGTTTTTGATGTTTTTGATGTTTTTGATGTTTTTGATGTTTTTGATGTTTTTGATGTTTTTGATGTTTTTGATGTTTTTGATGTTTTTGATGTTTTTGATGTTTGATGTTTTTGATGTTTTTGATGTTTTTGATGTTTTTGATGTGTTTGAAGTTTCTGATGTTTTTGATGTTTTTTATGTTTTGATGTTTTTGATGTTTGTGAAGTTTTTGATGTTTTTGATGTTTTTGATGTTTTTGATGTTTTTGATGTTTAATGTTTTTGATGTTTTCGATATTTTGATTTTTTTGCTGTTTTTGATGTTTTGTTGTTTTTGATGTTTTTATGTTATTTATGTTTATTATGTTTTTGATGTTTTTAATGTTTTTTATATATATGATGTTTTCGATGTTTTTGTTTTGCTGTTTTTAATGTTTTTGATGTTTTTGATGTTTTGCTGTTTTGCTGTTTTTATTGTTTTCGATGTTTTTGATGTTTTTGATATTTTTAATCTTTTTGATGTTTTTGATGTTTTTGATGTTTTTGAAGTTTTTGATGTTTTTGATGTTTTTGATGTTTTTGAAGTTTTTGATGTTTTTGATGTTTTTGATGTTTTTAATGTTTGTGATGTTTTTGATGTTTTTGATGTTTTTGATGTTTTTGATGTTTTTGATGTTTTTGATGTTTTTGATATTTTTGATGTTTTTATGTTTTTGATGTTTTTGATGTGTTTGATGTTTTTGATGTTTTTGATGTTTTTGTTGTTTTTGATGTTTTTGATGTTTTTGATGTTTTTGATGTTTTTGATGTTTTTGATATTTTTGATATTTTTGATGTTTTTGATGTTTTTGATGTTTTTGATGTTTTTGATGTTTTTGATGTTTTTGATGTTTTTGATGTGTTTGATGTTTTTGATGTTTTTGATGTTTTTGATGTTTTTGTTGTTTTTGATGTTTTTGATGTTTCTGATGTTTTTGATGTTTTTGATGTTTTTGATGTTTTTGATGTTTTTGATGCTTTTAATGTTTTTGATGTTTTTGATGTTTGATGTTTTTGATGTTTTCGATATTCTGATTATTTTGATTTTTTTGATGTTTTTGATGTTTTGTTGTTTTTGATGTTTTTATTTTATTTATGTTTATTATGTTTTTGATGTTTTTGATGTTTTTGATGTTTTTGATGTTTTGATGTTTTTGATGTTTTTGATGTTTTTGATGTTTTTGATGTTTGATGTTTTTGATGTTTTTGATGTGTTTGAAGTTTTTGATGCTTTTGATGTTTTTGATGTTTTTGATGTTTTTGATGTTTTTGATGTTTAATGTTTTTGATGTTTTCGATATTTTGATGTTTTTGATGTTTTCGATATTTTGATTTTTTGATGTTTTTGATGTTTTGTTGTTTTTGATGTTTTTATGTTATTTAAGTTTATTATGTTTTTGATGTTTTTGATGTTTTTAATGTTTTTATATTTATGATGTTTTTGATGTTTTTGTTTTGCTGTTTTTAATGTTTTTGATGTTTTTGATGTTTTGCTGTTTTGCTGTTTTTATTGTTTTCGATGTTTTTGATGTTTTTGATGTTTTGACGTTTTCGATGTTTTTGATGTTTTTGATGTTTTGATGTTTTTGATGTTTTTGATGTTTTTGATGTGTTTGAAGTTTTGATGCTTTTGATGTTTTTGATGTTTTTGATGTTTTTGATATTTTTGATGTTTTTGATGTTTTTGATGTTTTGATGTTTTTGATGTTTTTGAAGTTTTGATGTTTTTGATGTTTTTGATGTTTTTAATGTTTTTGATGTTTTTGATGTTTTAGATGTTTTGATGTTTTTGATGTTTTTGATGTTTTTGATGTTTTGAAGTGTTTGATGTTTTTGATGTTTTGATGTTTTTGATGTTTTTGATGTTTTTGATGCTTTTAATGTTTTTGATGTTTTTGATGTTTGATGTTTTTGATGTTTTCGATATTTTGATTATTTTGATTTTTTGATGTTTTTGATGTTTTGTTGTTTTTGATGTTTTTATTTTATTTATGTTTATTATGTTTTTGATGTTTTTGATGTTTTTGATGTTTGATGTTTTTGATGTTTTTGATGTGTTTGAAGTTGTTGATGCTTTTGATGTTTTTGATGTTTTTGATGTTTTTGATGTTTTTGATGTTTTTGATGTTTTTGATGTTTTTGATGTTTTTGATGTTTTTGAAGTTTTTGATGTTTTTGATGTTTAATGTTTTTGATGTTTTCGATATTTTGATGTTTTTGATGTTTTCGATATTTTGATTTTTTTGATGTTTTTGATGTTTTGTTGTTTTTGATGTTTTTATGTTATTTAAGTTTATTATGTTTTTGATGTTTTTGATGTTTTTAATGTTTTTTATATTTATGATGTTTTTGATGTTTTTGTTTTGCTGTTTTTAATGTTTTTTGATGTTTTTGATGTTTTGCTGTTTTGCTGTTTTTATTGTTTTCGATGTTTTTGATGTTTTTGATGTTTTTGATGTTTTTGATATTATATATCTTTTTGATGTTTTTGATGTTTTTGATGTTTTTGAAGTTTTTGAAGTTTTTGATGTTTTTGATGTTTTCATGTTTTTAATGTTTTTGATGTTTTTGATGTTTTTGATGTTTTTGATGTTTTGATGTTTTTGATGTTATTGATGTTTTTGATGTTTTTGATGTTTTGATGTTTTTGATGTTTTTGATGTTTTTGATGTTTTTGATGTTTTTGATGTTTTTGATGTTTTGATGTTTTTGATGTTTTTGATGTTTTTGTTGTTTTTGATGTTTTTGATGTTTTTGATGTTTTTGATGTTTTTGATGTTTTTTGATGTTTTTGATGTTTTTGATGTTTTTGATGTTTTTGATGTTTTTGATGTTTTTGATGTTTTTGATGTTTTTGATGTTTTTGATGTTTTTGATATTTTTGATGTTTTTGATGTTTTTGATGTTTGATGTTTTTGATGTTTTTGATGTTTTTGATGTTTTTGATGTGTTTGAAGTTTCTGATGTTTTTGATGTTTTTTTATGTTTTGATGTTTTTGATGTTTGTGAAGTTTTGATGTTTTTGATGTTTTGATGTTTTTGATGTTTTTGATGTTTAATGTTTTTGATGTTTTCGATATTTTGATTTTTTGCTGTTTTTGATGTTTTGTTGTTTTTGATGTTTTTATGTTATTTATGTTTATTATGTTTTTGATGTTTTTAATGTTTTTATATATATGATGTTTTCGATGTTTTTGTTTTGCTGTTTTTAATGTTTTTGATGTTTTTGATGTTTTGCTGTTTTGCTGTTTTTATTGTTTTCGATGTTTTGATGTTTTTGATATTTTTAATCTTTTGATGTTTTTGATGTTTTTGATGTTTTTGAAGTTTTTGATGTTTTGATGTTTTTGATGTTTTTGAAGTTTTTGATGTTTTTGATGTTTTTGATGTTTTTAATGTTTGTGATGTTTTTGATGTTTTTGATGTTTTTGATGTTTTTGATGTTTTTGATGTTTTTGATGTTTTTGATGTTTTTGATGTTTTTATGTTTTTGATGTTTTGATGTGTTTGATGTTTTTGATGTTTTTGATGTTTTTGATGTTTTTGATGTTTTTGATGTTTTTGATGTTTTTGATGTTTTTGATGTTTTTGATATTTTTGATATTTTTGATGTTTTTGATGTTTTTGATGTTTTTGATGTTTTTGATGTTTTTGATGTTTTTGATGTGTTTGATGTTTTTGATGTTTTTGATGTTTTTGATGTTTTTGTTGTTTTTGATGTTTTTGATGTTTCTGATGTTTTTTGATGTTTTTGATGTTTTTGATGTTTTTGATGTTTTTGATGCTTTTAATGTTTTTGATGTTTTTGATGTTTGATGTTTTTGATGTTTTCGATATTCTGATTATTTTGATTTTTTTGATGTTTTTGATGTTTTGTTGTTTTTGATGTTTTTATTTTATTTATGTTTATTATGTTTTTGATGTTTTTGATGTTTTTGATGTTTTCGATGTTTTTGATGTTTTTGATGTTTTTGATGTTTTTGATGTTTTTGATGTTTTTGATGTTTGATGTTTTTGATGTTTTTGATGTGTTTGAAGTTTTTGATGCTTTTGATGTTTTTGATGTTTTTGATGTTTTTGATGTTTAATGTTTTTGATGTTTTCGATATTTTGATGTTTTTGATGTTTTCGATATTTTGATTTTTTTGATGTTTTTGATGTTTTGTTGTTTTTGATGTTTTTATGTTATTTAAGTTTATTATGTTTTTGATGTTTTTGATGTTTTTAATGTTTTTTATATTTATGATGTTTTTGATGTTTTTGTTTTGCTGTTTTTAATGTTTTTGATGTTTTTGATGTTTTGCTGTTTTGCTGTTTTTATTGTTTTCGATGTTTTTGATGTTTTTGACGTTTTCGATGTTTTTGATGTTTTTGATGTTTTTGATGTTTTTGATGTTTTTGATGTTTTGATGTGTTTGAAGTTTTTGATGCTTTTGATGTTTTTGATGTTTTTGATGTTTTGATATTTTTGATGTTTTTGATGTTTTGATGTTTTTGATGTTTTTGATGTTTTTGAAGTTTTGATGTTTTTGATGTTTTTGATGTTTTTGATGTTTTTGATGTTTTTGATGTTTTTGATGTTTTTGATGTTTTTGATGTTTTTGATGTTTTTGATGTTTTTGAAGTGTTTGATGTTTTTGATGTTTTTGATGTTTTTGATGTTTTTGATGTTTTTGATGTTTTTGATGCTTTTAATGTTTTTGATGTTTTTGATGTTTGATGTTTTTGATGTTTTCGATATTTTGATTATTTTGATTTTTTTGATGTTTTTGATGTTTTGTTGTTTTTGATGTTTTTATTTTATTTATGTTTATTATGTTTTTGATGTTTTTGATGTTTTTGATGTTTGATGTTTTTGATGTTTTTGATGTGTTTGAAGTTGTTGATGCTTTTGATGTTTTTGATGTTTTTGATGTTTTTGATGTTTTTGATGTTTTTGATGTTTTTGATGTTTTTGATGTTTTTGATGTTTTTGAAGTTTTTGATGTTTTTGATGTTTAATGTTTTTGATGTTTTCGATATTTTGATGTTTTTGATGTTTTTGGTGTTTGATGTTTTTGATGTTTTCGATATTTTGATTTTTTTGCTGTTTTTGATGTTTTGTTGTTTTTGATGTTTTTATGTTATTTATGTTTATTATGTTTTTGATGTTTTTACTGTTTTTTATATTTATGATGTTTTTGATGTTTTTGTTTTGCTGTTTTTAATGTTTTTGATGTTTTTGATGTTTTGCTGTTTTGCTGTTTTTATTGTTTTCGATGTTTTTGATGTTTTTGATGTTTTTGATATTATATATCTTTTTGATGTTTTTGAAGTTTTTGAAGTTTTTGATGTTTTTGATGTTTTTCATGTTTTTAATGTTTTTGATGTTTTTGATGTTTTTGATGTTTTTGATGTTTTTGATGTTTTTGATGTTTTTGATGTTTTTGATGTTTTTGATGTTTTTGATGTTTTTGATGTTTTTGATGTTTTTGATGTTTTTGATATTTTTGATGTTTTCGATGTTTTTGATGTTTTTGATGTTTTTGATGTTTTTGATGTTTTTGATGTTTGATGTTTTTGATGTTTTTGATGTTTTTGATGTTTTTGATGTTTTTGATGTTTTTGATGTTTTTGATGTTTTTGATGTTTTTGATGTTTTTGATGTTTTTGATGTTTTTGATGTGTTTGAAGTTTCTGATGTTTTTGATGTTTTTTTATGTTTTTGATGTTTTTGAAGTTTTTGATGTTTTTGATGTTTTTGATGTTTTTGATGTTTTTGATGTTTTTGATGTTTTTGATGTTTAATGTTTTTGGTGTTTTCGATATTTTGATGTTGTTGATGTTTTTGATGTTTTTGGTGTTTGATGTTTTTGATGTTTTCGATATTTTGATTTTTTTGATGTTTTTAATGTTTTGTTGTTTTTGATGTTTTTATGTTATTTATGTTTATTATGTTTTTGATGTTTTTAATGTTTTTTATATATATGATGTTTTCGATGTTTTTGTTTTGCTGTTTTTAATGTTTTTGATGTTTTTGATGTTTTGCTGTTTTGCTGTTTTTATTGTTTTCGATGTTTTTGATGTTTTTGATATTTTTAATCTTTTTGATGTTTTTGATGTTTTTGATGTTTTTGAAGTTTTTGATGTTTTTGATGTTTTTGATGTTTTTAATGTTTTTGATGTTTTTGATGTTTTTGATGTTTTTGATGTTTTTGATGTTTTTGATGTTTTTGATGTTTTTGATGTTTTTGATGTTTTTGATGTTTTTGATGTTTTTGATGTGTTTGATGTTTTTGATGTTTTTGATGTTTTTGATGTTTTTGTTGTTTTTGATGTTTTTGATGTTTTTGATGTTTTGATGTTTTTGATGTTTTTGATGTTTTTGATGTTTTTGATGTTTTTGATGTTTTTGATGTTTTTGATGTTTTTGATATTTTTGATGTTTTGATGTTTTTGATGTTTTTGATGTTTTTGATGTTTTTGATGTTTTTGATGTTTTTGATGTTTTTGATGTTTTTGATGTTTTTGATGTTTTTGATGTTTTTGATGTTTTTGATGTTTTTGATGTTTTTGATGTTTCTGATGTTTTTGATGTTTTTGTTGTTTTTGATGTTTTTGATGTTTTTGATGTTTTTGATGTTTTTGATGTTTTTGATGTTTTTGATGTTTTTGATGTTTTTGATGTTTTTTATGTTTTTGATGTTTTTGATGTTTTTAATATTTTTTTATGTTTTTGATGTTTTTGATGTTTTTGATGTGTTTGATGTTTTTGATGTTTTTGATGTTTTTGATGCTTTTAATGTTTTTGATGTTTTTGATGTTTCATGTTTTGATGTTTTCGATATTTTGATTATTTTGATTTTTTTGATGTTTTTGATGTTTTGTTTTTTTTGATGTTTTTATTTTATATATGTTTATTATGTTTTTGATGTTTTCGATGTTTTTGATGTTTTTGATGTTTTTGATGTTTTTGATGTTTTTGATGTTTTTGATGTTTTTGATGTTTTTGATGTTTTTGATGTTTTTGATGCTTTTAATGTTTTTGATGTTTTTGATGTTTCATGTTTTTGATGTTTTCGATATTTTGATTATTTTGATTTTTTTGATGTTTTTGATGTTTTGTTTTTTTTGATGTTTTTATTTTATATATGTTTATTATGTTTTTGATGTTTTCGATGTTTTTGATGTTTTTGATGTTTTTGATGTTTTTGATGTTTTTGATGTTTTTGATGTTTTTGATGTTTTTGATGTTTTTGATGTTTTTGATGTTTTTGATGTTTTTGATGTTTTTGATTTTTTTGATGTTTGATGTTTTTGATGTTTTTGATGTTTTTGATGTTTTTGATGTTTTTGATGTTTTTGATGTTTTTGATGTTTTTGATGTGTTTGAAGTTTCTGATGTTTTTGATGTTTTTTATGTTTTTGATGTTTTTGATGTTTTTGAAGTTTTTAATGTTTTTGATGTTTTTGATGTTTTTGATGTTTTTGATGTTTAATGTTTTTGATGTTTTCGATATTTTGATGTTGTTGATGTTTTTGATGTTTTTGATGTTTTTGGTGTTTGATGTTTTTGATGTTTTCGATATTTTGATTTTTTTGATGTTTTTGATGTTTTGTTGTTTTTGATGTTTTTATGTTATTTATGTTTATTATGTTTTTGATGTTTTTAATGTTTTTTATATATATGATGTTTTCGATGTTTTTGTTTTGCTGTTTTTAATGTTTTTGATGTTTTTGATGTTTTGCTGTTTTGCTGTTTTTATTGTTTTCGATGTTTTTGATGTTTTTGATATTTTTAATCTTTTTGATGTTTTTGATGTTTTTGATGTTTTTGATGTTTTTGAAGTTTTTGATGTTTTTGATGTTTTTGATGTTTTTGAAGTTTTTGATGTTTTTGATGTTTTTGATGTTTTTGATGTTTTTGATGTTTTTGATGTTTTTGATGTTTTTGATGTTTTTGATGTTTTTGATGTTTTTGATGTGTTTGATGTTTTTGATGTTTTTGATGTTTTTGATGTTTTTGTTGTTTTTGATGTTTTTGATGTTTTTGATGTTTTTCATGTTTTTGATGTTTTTGATGTTTTTGATGTTTTCGATGTTTTTGATATTTTTAATGTTTTTAATGTTTTTAATGTTTTTGATGTTCTTGATGTTTTTGATGTTTTTGATGTTTTTGATGTTTTGTTGTTTTGCTGTTTTTATTGTTTTCGATGTTTTTGATGTTTTTGATATTTTTAATGTTTTTGATGTTTTTGATGTTTTTGATGTTTTTCATGTTTTTGATGTTTTTGATGTTTTTAATGTTTTTGATGTTTTTGATGTTTTTAATGTTTTTAATGTTTTTAATGTTTTTGATGTTTTTGATGTTTTTGATGTTTTTGATGTTTTTGATGTTTTTGGTGTTTTCGATGTTTTTGATATTTTTAATGTTTTTAATGTTTTTAATGTTATTGATGTTTTTGATGTTTTTTGTCTTTTGATGTTTTTGATGTTTTTGATGTTTTCGATGTTTTTGATATTTTTAATGTTTTTAATGTTTTTGATGTTTTTGATGTTTTTGATGTTTTTGATGTTTTGCTGTTTTGCTGTTTTTATTGTTTTCGATGTTTTTGATGTTTTTGATATTTTTAATGTTTTTTATATTTATGATGTTTTTGTTGTTTTTGTTTTGCTGTTTTTAATGTTTTTAATGTTTTTGATGTTTTTGATGTTTTTGATGTTTTTGATGTTTTGATGTTTTTGATGTTTTTGATGTTTTTGATGTTTTTGATGTTTTTGATGTTTTTGATGTTTTTGATGTTTTTGATATTTTTGATGTTTTTGATGTTTTTGAAGTTTTTGATGTTTTTGATGTTTTTGATGTTTTTGAAGTTTTTGATGTTTTTGATGTTTTTGATGTTTATAATGGTTTTGATGTTTTTGATGTTTTTGATGTTTTTGATGTTTTTGATGTTTTTGATGTTTTTGATGTTTTTCATTTTTTTGATGTTTATGATGTTTTTGATGTGTTTGATGTGTTTGATGTTTTTGATGTTTTTGATGTTTTTGATTTTTTTGTTGTTTTTGATGTTTTTGATGTTTTTGATGTTTTTGATGTTTTTGATGTTTTTGATGTTTTTGATGTTTTTGATGTTTTTGATGTTTTTGATATTTTTGATGTTTTTGATGTTTTTGATGTTTTTGATGTTTTTGATGTTTTTGATGTTTTTTATGTTTTTGATGTTAATGATGTTTTCGATATTTTGATTTTTTTGATCTTTTTGATGTTTTGTTGTTTTTGATGTTTTTATGTTATTTATGTTTATTATGTTTTTGATGTTTTTAATGTTTTTTATATTTATGATGTTTTTGTTGTTTTTGTTTTGCTGTTTTTAATGTTTTTGATGTTTTTGATGTTTCCGATGTTTTTGATATTTTTAATGTTTTTAATGTTTTTGATGTTTTTGATGTTTTTGATGTTTTTGATGTTTTTGATATTTTGCTGTTTTGCTGTTTTTATTGTTTTCGATGTTTTTGATATTTTTAATGTTTTTAATGTTTTTGATGTTTTTGATGTTTTTTATGTTTTTGATGTTTAATGTTTTTGATGTTTTCGATATTTTGATGTTGTTGATGTTTTTGATGTTTTTGATGTTTATGGTGTTTGATGTTTTTGATGTTTTCGATATTTTGATTTTTTTGATGTTTTTGATGTTTTGTTGTTTTTGATGTTTTTATGTTATTTATGTTTATTATGTTTTTGATGTTTTTAATGTTTTTTATATATATGATGTTTTCGATGTTTTTGTTTTGCTGTTTTTAATGTTTTTGATGTTTTTGATGTTTTGCTGTTTTGCTGTTTTTATTGTTTTCGATGTTTTTGATGTTTTTGATATTTTTAATCTTTTTGATGTTTTTGATGTTTTTGAAGTTTTTGATGTTTTTGAAGTTTTTGATGTTTTTGAAGTTTTTGATGTTTTTGATGTTTTTGATGTTTTTAATGTTTTTGATGTTTTTGATGTTTTGATGTTTTTGATGTTTTGATGTTTTTGATGTTTTTGATGTTTTGATGTTTTGATGTTTTTGATGTTTTTGATGTTTTTGATATTTTTGATGTTTTTGATGTTTTTGATGTTTTTGATGTTTTTGATGTTTTTGATGTTTTTGATGTTTTTGATGTATTTGATGTTTATGATGTTTTCGATATTTTGATTTTTTTGATGTTTTTGATGTTTTGTTGTTTTTGATGTTTTTATGTTATTTATGTTTATTATGTTTTTGATATTTTTAATGTTTTTTATATTTATGATATTTTTGTTGTTTTTGTTTTGCTGTTTTTAATGTTTTTGATGTTTTTGATGTTTTTGATGTTTTTGATGTTTTTGATGTTTTTGATATTTTTAATGTTTTTAATGTTTTTGATGTTTTTAATGTTTTTGATGTTTTTGATGTTTTTGATGTTTTTGATGTTTTTAATGTATTTTATATTTATGATGTTTTTGTTGTTTTGTTTTGCTGTTTTTAATGTTTTGATGTTTTTGATGTTTTTGCTGTTTTGCTGTTTTTATTGTTTTCGATGTTTTGATGTTTTTGATATTTTTAATGTTTTGATGTTTTTATGTTTTTGATGTTTTTGATGCTTTTGATGATTTTGATGTGTTTGATGTTTTTGATGTTTTTGATGTTTTTGATGTTTTTGATGTTTTTGATGTTTTTGATGTTTTTGATGTTTTTGATGTTTTTGTTGTTTTTGATGTTTTTGATGTTTTTGATGTTTATGATGTTTTTGATGTTTTTGATGTTTTTGATGTTTTTGATGTTTTTGATGTTTTTGGCGTTTTCGATGTTTTTGATATTTTTAATGTTTTTAATGTTTTTAATATTTTTGATGTTTTTGATGTTTTTGATGTTTTTGATGTTTTTGATGTTTTTGATGTTTTTGATGTTTTGCTGTTTTGCTGTTTTTATTGTTTTCGATGTTTTTGATGTTTTTGATATTTTTGATGTTTTTGATGTTTTTGATGTTTTTGATGTTTTTCATGTTTTTGATGTTTTTGATGTTTTTGGTGTTTTCGATGTTTTTGATATTTTTAATGTTTTTAATGTTTTTAATGTTTTTGATGTTTTTGATGTTTTTGATGTTTTTGATGTTTTTGATGTTTTTTGTGTTTTCGATGTTTTTGATATTTTTAATGTTTTTAATGTTTTTAATGTTTTTAATGTTATTGATGTTTTTGATGTTCTTGATGTTTTTTGTCTTCTGATGTTTTTGATGTTTTCGATGTTTTTGATATTTTTAATGTTTTTAATGTTTTTGATGTTTTTGATGTTTTTGATGTTTTTGATGTTTTGCTGTTTTGCTGTTTTTATTGTTTTTGATGTTTTTGATGTTTTTGATATTTTTAATGTTTTTGATGTTTTTGATGTTTTTATGTTTTTGATGTTTTTGATGTTTTTGATGTTTTTATGTTATTTATGTTTATTATGTTTTTGATGTTTTTAATGTTTTTTATATTTATGATGTTTTTGTTGTTTTTGTTTTGCTGTTTTTGATGTTTTTGATGTTTTTGATGTTTTTGATGTTTTTGATGTTTTTGATGTTTTTGATGTTTTTGATATTTTTGATGTTTTTGATGTTTTCGATGTTTTTGATATTTTTAATGTTTTTAATATTTTTAATGTTTTTGATGTTTTTGATGTTTTTGATGTTTTTGATGTTTTTGATGTTTTGCTGTTTTGCTGTTTTTATTGTTTTCGATGTTTTTGATGTTTTTGATATTTTTAATGTTTTTGATGTTTTTGATGTTTTTGATGTTTTTTATGTTTTTGATGTGTTTGATGTTTTTGATGTTTTTGATGTTTTTGATGTGTTTGATGTTTTTGATGTTTTTGATGTTTTTGATGTTTTTGATGTTTTTGATGTTTTTGATGTTTTTGATGTTTTTGATGTTTTTGTTGTTTTTGATGTTTTTGATGTTTTTGATGTTTATGATGTTTTTCATGTTTTTCATGTTTTTGATGTTTTGGTGTTTCTGATGTTTTTGATGTTTTTGATATTTTTGATGTTTTTGATGTTTTTTGTGTTTTTGATGTTTTTATGTTAATTATGTTTATTATGTTTTTAATGTTTTTTATATTTATGATGTTTTTGTTTTGCTGATTTTAATGTTTTTGATGTGTTTGATGTTTTTGATGTCTTTGATATTTTTGATGTTTTTGATGTTTTTGATGTTTTTGATATTTTTGATGTTTATGATGTTTTCGATATTTTGATTTTTTTGATGTTTTTGATGTTTTGTTGTTTTTGATGTTTTTATGTTATTTATGTTTATTATGTTTTTGATGTTTTTAATGTTTTTTATATTTTGATGTTTTTGTTGTTTTTGTGTTGCTGTTTTTAATGTTTTTGATGTTTTTGATGTTTTGATGTTTTTGATGTTTTTATGTTATTTATGTTTATTATGTTTTTGATGTTTTTAATGTTTTTTATATTTATGATGTTTTTGTTGTTTTTGTTTTGCTGTTTTTAATGTTTTTGATGTTTTTGATGTTTTTGATGTTTTTGATGTTTTTGATGTTTTTGATGTTTTTGATGTTTTCGATGTTTTCGATGTTTTTGATGTTTTTAATGTTTTTAATGTTTTTGATGTTTTTGATGTTTTTGATGTTTTTGATGTTTTTGATGTTTTTGTTGTTTTTGATGTTTTTGTTGTTTTTGTTTTGCTGTTTTTAATGTTTTTGATGTTTTTGATGTTTTTGATGTTTTTGATGTTTTTGATGTTTTTGATGTTTTTGATGTTTTTGATGTTTTTGATGTTTTTGAGGTTTTTGATGTTTTTGATGTTTTTGATGTTTTTGATGTTTTTGATGTTTTTGATGTTTTTGATGTTTTCGATGTTTTTGATATTTTTGATGTTTTTAATGTTTTTGATGTTTTTGATGTTTTTGATGTTTTTGATGTTTTTAATGTTTTTGATGTTTTGATGTTTTTGATGTTTTTGATGTTTTTGATGTTTTGATGTTTTTCATGTTTTTGATGTTTTTTTTTGCTGTTTTTAATGTTTTGATGTTTTTGATGTTTTTGATGTTTTGATGTTTTTGATGTTTTTGATGTTTTCGATGTTTTTGATATTTTTAATGTTTTTGATGTTTTGATGTTTTTGATGTTTTTATGTTTTGATGTTTTTGATGTTTTTGATATTTTTAATGTTTTTAATGTTTTTGATGTTTTTGATGTTTTTGATGTTTTTGATGTTTTTGATGTTTTCGATGTTTTTGATATTTTTGATATTTTTGTTGTTTTTGATGTTTTTGATGTTTTTGATGTTTTTATGTTTTTGATGTTTTTGATGTTTTTGATGTTTTTGATGTTTTTGATGTTTTGATGTTTTGATGTTTTGATGTTTTTGATGTTTTTGATGTTTTTGATGTTTTTGATGTTTTTGATGTTTTTGATGTTTTTGATGTTTTTGATGTTTTTGATGTTTTTGATGTTTTTGATGTTTTTGATGTTTTTGATGTTTTCGATGTTTTTGATGTTTTTGATGTTTTTGATGTTTTTGATGTTTTTGATGTTTTTGATGTTTTTGATGTTTTGATGTTTTGATGTTTTTGATGTTTTTGATGTTTTTGATGTTTTTGATGTTTTTAATGTTTTGATGTTTTTGATGTTTTTCATGTTTTTAATGTTTTTAATGTTTTTGATGTTTTTGATGTTATTGATGTTTTTGATGTTTTTGATGTTTTTGATGTTTTGAAGTTTTTGATGTTTTTGATGTTTTTGATGTTTTTGATGTTTTTGATGTTTTTGATGTTTAATGTTTTTAATGTTTTCAATATTTTGATGTTGTTGATGTTTTTGATGTTTTTGGTGTTTGATGTTTTTGATGTTTTCGATATTTTGATTTTTTTGATGTTTTGTTGTTTTTGATGTTTTTATGTTATTTATGTTTATTATGTTTTGATGTTTTTAATGTTTTTTATATTTATGATGTTTTTGGTGTTTTTGTTTTGCTGTTTTAAATGTTTTTGATGTTTTGCTGTTTTGCTGTTTTTATTGTTTTCGATGTTTTTGATATTTTTAATCTTTTTGATGTTTTTGATGTGTTTGATGTTTTTGATGTTTTTGATGTTTTTGATGTTTTTGATGTTTTGATGTTTTGATGTTTTTGATGTTTTTGATGTTTTTGATGTTTTTGAAGTTTTTGATGTTGTTGATGTTTTGAAGTTTTTGATGTTTTTGATGTTTTTAATGTTTTTGATGTTTTTGATGTTTTTGATGTTTTGATGTTTTTGATGTTTTTGATGTTTTTAATGTTTTTGATGTTTTTGATGTTTTTGATGTTTTTAATGTTTTTGATGTTTTTGATGTTTTTGATGTTTTGTTTTGCTGTTTTTAATGTTTTTGATGTTTTTGATGTTTTTGATGTTTTTGATGTTTTTGATGTTTTTGATGTTTTTGATGTTTTTTGATGTATTTGATGATTTTTATGTTTTTGATGTGTTTGAAGTTTTTTGATGTTTTTGATGTTTTTGATGTTTTTGATGGTTTTTGATGTTTTTGATGTTGTTGATGTTTTTGAAGTTTTTGATGTTTTTGATGTTTTTATTGT
Source organism: Drosophila pruinosa (assembly GCA_018150935.1). Taxonomy (NCBI): domain Eukaryota; kingdom Metazoa; phylum Arthropoda; class Insecta; order Diptera; family Drosophilidae; genus Drosophila; species Drosophila pruinosa. Next base: position 193,911 of record JAECWR010000180.1, read on the forward strand.
TTTTGATGTTTTTGATGTGTTTGATGTTTTTGTTGTTATTGATGTATTTGATGATTTTGATGTTTTTGATGTGTTTGAAGTTTTTTGATGTTTTTGATGTTTTTGATGTTTTGATGGTTTTTGATGTTTTGATGTTGTTGATGTTTTTGAAGTTTTTGATGTTTTTGATGTTTTTAATGTTTTTGATGTTTTTGATGTTTTTGATGTTTTTGATGTTTTTGATGTTTTTGATGTTTTTGATGTTTTAGATGTTTTTGATGTTTTTGATGTTTTTGATGTTTTTATGTTATTTATGTTTATTATATTTTTGATGTTTTTAATGTTTTTTATATTTATGATGTTTTTGTTTTGCTGTTTTTAATGTTTTTGATGTGTTTGATGTTTTTGATGTTTTTGATGTTTTTGATGTTTTTGATGTGTTTGATGTTTTTGATGTTTTTGATGTTTTTGATGTTTTTGATGTTTTTGATGTTTTTGATGTTTTTGATGTTTTTGATGTTTTTGTTGTTCTTGATGTTTTTGATGTTTATGATGTTTTTAATGTTTTTTATATTTATGATGTTTTTGTTTTGCTGATTTTAATGTTTTTGATGTGTTTGATGTTTTTGATGTCTTTGATATTTTTGATGTTTTTGATGTTTTTGGTGTTTGATGTTTTTGATGTTTTCGATATTTTGATTTTTTTGATGTTTTGTTGTTTTTGATGTTTTTATGTTATTTATGTTTATTATGTTTTTGATGTTTTTAATGTTTTTATATTTATGATGTTTTTTGGTGTTTTTGTTTTACTGTTTTAAATGTTTTGATGTTTTGCTGTTTTGCTGTTTTTATTGTTTTCGATGTTTTTGATATTTTTAATCTTTTTGATGTTTTTGATGTGTTTGATGTTTTTGATGTTTTTGATGTTTTTGATGTTTTTGATGTTTTTGATGTTTTTGATGTTTTTGAAGTTTTGATGTTTTTGATGTTGTTGATGTTTTTGAAGTTTTTGATGTTTTTGATGTTTTTAATGTTTTGATGTTTTTGATGTTTTTGATGTTTTGATGTTTTTGATGTTTTTGATGTTTTGATGTTTTTGATGTTTTTAATGTTTTTGATGTTTTTGATGTTTTTGATGTTTTTAATGTTTTTGATGTTTTTGATGTTTTTGATGTTTTTGTTTTGCTGTTTTTAATGTTTTTGATGTTTTTGATGTTTTTGATGTTTTTGATGTTTTTGATGTTTTTGATGTTTTTTGATGTATTTGATGATTTTGATGTTTTTGATGTGTTTGAAGTTTTTTGATGTTTTTGATGTTTTTGATGTTTTTGATGTTTTTGATGGTTTTTGATGTTTTTGATGTTGTTGATGTTTTTGAAGTTTTTGATGTTTTTGATGTTTTTATTGTTTTTGATGTTTTGATGTGTTTGATGTTTTCGATGTTTTTGTTGTTATTGATGTATTTGATGATTTTGATGTTTTTGATGTGTTTGAAGTTTTTTGATGTTTTTGATGTTTTTGATGTTTTTGATGGTTTTTGATGTTTTTGATGTTGTTGATGTTTTTGAAGTTTTTGATGTTTTTGATGTTTTTAATGTTTTTGATGTTTTTGATGTTTTTGATGTTTTTGATGTTTTTGATGTTTTTGATGTTTTTGATGTTTTGATGTTTTTGATGTTTTTGATGTTTTTGATGTTTTGATGTTTTTATGTTATTTATGTTTATTATATTTTTGATGTTTTTAATGTTTTTTATATTTATGATGTTTTTGTTTTTCTGTTTTTAATGTTTTTGATGTTTTTGATGTTTTTGATGTTTTTGATGTTTTTGATGTTTTTGATGTTTTTGATGTTTTTGATGTTTTTGATGTGTTTGATGTGTTTGATGTTTTTGATGTTTTTGATGTTTTTGATGTTTTTGATGTTTTTGATGTTTTTGATGTTTTTGATGTTTTTGATGTTTTTGATGTTTTTGATGTTTTTGATGTTTTTGATGTTTTTGATGTTTTTGATGTTTTTGATGTTTTTGATGTTTTTGATGTTTTTATGTTATTTATGTTTATTATATTTTTGATGTTTTTAATGTTTTTTATATTTATGATGTTTTTGTTTTTCTGTTTTTAATGTTTTTGATGTTTTTGATGTTTTTGATGTTTTTGATGTTTTTGATGTTTTTGATGTTTTTGATGTTTTGATGTTTTTGATGTGTTTGATGTGTTTGATGTTTTTGATGTTTTTGATGTTTTGATGTTTTTGATGTTTTTGATGTTTTTGATGTTTTTGATGTTTTTGATGTTTTTGTTGTTCTTGATGTTTTTGATGTTTATGATGTTTTTAATGTTTTTTATATTTATGATGTTTTTGTTTTGCTGATTTTAATGTTTTTGATGTGTTTGATGTTTTTGATGTCTTTGATATTTTTGATGTTTTTGATGTTTTTGATGTTTTTGATATTTTTGATGTTTATGATGTTTTCGATATTTTGATTTTTTTGATGTTTTGTTGTTTTTGATGCTTTTATGTTATTTATGTTTATTATGTTTTTGATGTTTTTAATGTTTTTTATATTTATGATGTTTTTTGTTGTTTTTGTTTTGCTGTTTTTAATGTTTTTGATGTTTTTGATGTTTTTGATGTTTTGTTGTTTTTGATGTTTTTATGTTATTTATGTTTATTATGTTTTTGATGTTTTTAATGTTTTTATATTTATGATGTTTTTGTTGTTTTTGTTTTGCTGTTTTTAATGTTTTGATGTTTTTTGATGTTTTTGATGTTTTTGATGTTTTTGATGTTTTTGATGTTTTCGATGTTTTTGATGTTTTTAATGTTTTTAATGTTTTTAATGTTTTTGATGTTTTTGATGTTTTGATGTTTTTAATGTTTTTGATGTTTTGATGTTTTTGTTTTGCTGTTTTTAATGTTTTTGATGTTTTTGATGTTTTTGATGCTTTTGATGTTTTTGATGTTTTTGATGTTTTTGATGTTTTGATGTTTTTTGATGTTTTTGATGTTTTTGATGTTTTTGATGTTTTTGTTTTGCTGTTTTTAATGTTTTTAATGTTATTGATGTTTTGATGTTTTTGATGTTTTCGATGTTTTTGATATTTTTAATGTTTTTAATGTTTTTGATGTTTTTGATGTTTTGATGTTTTTGATGTTTTTAATGTTTTTAATGTTTTGATGTTTTTGATGTTTTTGATGTTTTTGATGTTTTTGATGTTTTTGATGTTTTTTTTTTGCTGTTTTTAATGTTTTTGATGTTTTTGATGTTTCTGATGTTTTGATGTTTTGATGTTTTGATGTTTTTGATGTTTTTGATGTTTTTGATGTTTTGATGTTTTTGATGTTTTTGATGTTTTTGATGTTTTGATGTTTTTGATGTTTTTGATGTTTTTGATGTTTTTGATGTTTTTGATGTTTTTGATGTTTTTGATGTTTTTGATATTTTTGATGTTTTGATGTTTTGATGTTTTTGATGTTTTTGATGTTTTTGATGTTTTTGATGTTTTTGATGTTTTTGTTTTTAATGTTTTTGATGTTTTTGATGTTTTTGATGTTTTTGATGTTTTTGATGTTTTCGATGTTTTTGATATTTTTGATGTTTTTGATGTTTTTGATGTTTTTGATGTTTTTGATGTTTTTGATGTTTTGATGTTTTTGATGTTTTTGATGTTTTGATGTTTTTGATGTTTTTGATGTTTTTGATGTTTTTGATGTTTTTGATGTTTTGATGTTTTGATGTTTTTGATGTTTTGATGTTTTTGATGTTTTTGATGTTTTTGATGTTTTTGATGTTTTTGATGTTTTTGATGTTTTTGATGTTTTTGATGTTTTTGATGTTTTTGATGTTTTTGATGTTTTTGATGTTTTTGATGTTTTTGATGTTTTTGATGTTTTTGATGTTTTTGATGTTTTTGATGTTTTTTAATGTTTTTGATGTTTTTGATGTTTTTCATGTTTTTGATGTTTTTGATGTTTTTGATGTTTTTGATGTTTTTGATGTTTTTGATGTTTTTGATGTTTTTGAAGTTTTTGATGTTTTTGATGTTTTTTTTTTTTGTTGTTTTTTATGTTTTTTGATGTTTTTGATGTTTTTGATGTTTTTGATGTTTTTGATGTTTTTGATGTTTTTGATGTTTTTGATGTTTTTGATGTTTTTGATGTTTTTGATGTTTTTGATGTTTTTGATGTTTTCGATGTTTTGATGTTTTTAATGTTTTTGTTGTTTTTGATGTTTTTGATGTTTTTGATGTTTTTAATGTTTTTAATGTTTTTGATGTTTTTGATGTTTTTGATGTTTTTGTTTTGCTGTTTTAATGTTTTTTGATGTTTTTGATGTTTTTGATGTTTTTGATGTTTTTGATGTTTTTGATGTTTTTGATGTTTTTGATGTTTTTGATGTTTTTGATGTTTTGATGTTATTGATGTTTTTGATGTTTTTGATGTTTTTGATGTTTTTGATGTTTTTGATGTTTTTGATGTTTTGATGTTTTTGATGTTTTTGATGTTTTTGATGTTTTTGATGTTTTTGATGTTTTTGATGTTTTTTGATGTTTTGATGTTTTTAATGTTTTTGATGTTTTTGATGTTTTTCATGTTTTTAATGTTTTTAATGTTTTTGATGTTTTTGATGTTATTGATGTTTTTGATGTTTTGATGTTTTTGAAGTTTTTGATGTTTTTGATGTTTTTTTTTTTTTTGCTGTTTTTAATGTTTTTTGATGTTTTTGATGTTTCTGATGTTTTTGATGTTTTTGATGTTTTTGATGTTTTTGATGTTTTTATGTTATTTATGTTTATTATATTTTTGATGTTTTTAATGTTTTTTATATTTATGATGTTTTTGTTTTGCTGTTTTTAATGTTTTTGATGTTTTGATGTTTTGATGTTTTGATGTTTTTGATGTTTTTGATGTTTTTGATGTTTTTGATGTTTTTGATGTGTTTGATGTTTTTGATGTTTTTGATGTTTTTGATGTTTTTGATGTTTTTGATGTTTTTGATGTTTTTGATGTTTTTGATGTTTTTGATGTTTTTGATGTTTTTGTTGTTCTTGATGTTTTTCATGTTTATGATGTTTTTAATGTTTTTTATATTTATGATGTTTTTGTTTTGCTGATTTTAATGTTTTTGATGTGTTTGATGTTTTTGATGTCTTTGATATTTTTGATGTTTTTGATGTTTTTGATGTTTTTGATATTTTTGATGTTTATGATGTTTTCGATATTTTGATTTTTTTGATGTTTTGTTGTTTTTGATGCTTTTAGGTTATTTATGTTTATTATGTTTTTGATGTTTTTAATGTTTTTATATTTATGATGTTTTTGTTGTTTTTGTTTTGCTGTTATTAATGTTTTTGATGTTTTTGATGTTTTTGATGTTTTGTTGTTTTTGATGTTTTTATGTTATTTATGTTTATTATGTTTTTGATGTTTTTAATGTTTTTTATATTTATGATGTTTTGTTGTTTTTTTGTTTTGCTGTTTTTTATGTTTTTGATGTTTTTGATGTTTTTGATGTTTTGTTGTTTTTGATGTTTTTGATGTTTTTGATGTTTTTGATGTTTTTGATGTTTTTAATGTTTTTAATGTTTTTAATGTTTTTGATGTTTTGATGTTTTTGATGTTTTTGATGTTTTTGATGTTTTTGATGTTTTTGATGTTTTTGATGTTTTTGTTTTTGCTGTTTTTAATGTTTTTGATGTTTTTGATGTTTTTGATGCTTTTGATGTTTTTTGATGTTTTTGATGTTTTTGATGTTTTTGATGTTTTTGATGTTTTTGATGTTTTTGATGTTTTTGATGTTTTTGATGTTTTTGATGTTTTTGATGTTTTTGTTTTGCTGTTTTTAATGTTTTTAATGTTTTTGATGTTTTTGATGTTTTTGATGTTTTTGATGTTTTCGATGTTTTTGATATTTTTAATGTTTTTAATGTTTTTGATGTTTTTGAGGTTTTTGATGTTTTTGATGTTTTTAATGTTTTTAATGTTTTTGATGTTTTTGATGTTTTTGATGTTTTTGATGTTTTTGATGTTTTTGATGTTTTTTGATGTTTTTTGATGTTTTTTGATGTTTTTTTTTGCTGTTTTTAATGTTTTTGATGTTTTTGATGTTTCTGATGTTTTTGATGTTTTTGATGTTTTGATGTTTTTGATGTTTTTTGATGTTTTTGATGTTTTTGATGTTTTGATGTTTTTGATGTTTTTGATGTTTTTGATGTTTTCGATGTTTTTGATATTTTTAATGTTTTTGATGTTTTTGATGTTTTTGATGTTTTTGATGTTTTTGATGTTTTTATGTTTTTGATGTTTTGATGTTTTTGTTTTTAATGTTTTTGATGTTTTGATGTTTTTGATGTTTTGATGTTTTTGATGTTTTCGATGTTTTTGATATTTTTGATATTTTTAATGTTTTTGTTGTTTTTGATGTTTTTGATGTTTTTGATGTTTTTAATGTTTTTAATGTTTTTGATGTTTTTGATGTTTTTGATGTTTTTGTTTTGCTGTTTTTAATGTTTTTGATGTTTTTGATGTTTTTGATGTTTTTGATGTTTTTGATGTTTTTGATGTTTTTGATGTTTTTGATGTTTTTGATGTTTTTGATGTTTTTGATGTTTTTGATGTTTTTGATGTTTTTGATGTTTTTGATGTTTTTGATGTTTTTAATGTTTTTGATGTTTTTGATGTTTTTCATGTTTTTAATGTTTTTAATGTTTTTGATGTTTTTGATGTTATTGATGTTTTTGATGTTTTTGATGTTTTTGATGTTTTTGAAGTTTTTGATGTTTTTGATGTTTTTGATGTTTTTGATGTTTTTGATGTTTAATGTTTTTAATGTTTTCAATATTTTGATGTTGTTGATGTTTTTGATGTTTTTGATGTTTTTGGTGTTTGATGTTTTTGATGTTTTCGATATTTTGATTTTTTTGATGTTTTGTTGTTTTTGATGTTTTTATGTTATTTATGTTTATTATGTTTTTGATGTTTTTAATGTTTTTTATATTTATGATGTTTTTGGTGTTTTTGTTTTGCTGTTTTAAATGTTTTTGATGTTTTTGATGTTTTGCTGTTTTGCTGTTTTTATTGTTTTCGATGTTTTTGATGTTTTGATATTTTTAATCTTTTGATGTTTTTGATGTGTTTGATGTTTTTGATGTTTTTGATGTTTTTGATGTTTTTGATGTTTTTGATGTTTTTGATGTTTTTGATGTTTTTGATGTTTTTGAAGTTTTTGATGTTTTTGATGTTGTTGATGTTTTTGAAGTTTTTGATGTTTTTGATGTTTTTAATGTTTTTGATGTTTTTGATGTTTTTGATGTTTTTGATGTTTTTGATGTTTTTGATGTTTTTGATGTTTTTGATGTTTTTGATGTTTTTGATGTTTTTGATGTTTTTAATGTTTTTGATGTTTTTGATGTTTTTGATGTTTTTGTTTTGCTGTTTTTAATGTTTTTGATGTTTTTGATGTTTTTGATGTTTTTGATGTTTTTGATGTTTTTGATGTTTTTGATGTTTTTGATGTTTTTGATGTTTTTGATGTTTTTGATGTTTTTGATGTTTTTTGATGTATTTGATGATTTTGATGTTTTTGATGTGTTTGAAGTTTTTTGATGTTTTTGATGTTTTTGATGTTTTTGATGGTTTTTGATGTTTTTGATGTTGTTGATGTTTTTGAAGTTTTTGATGTTTTTGATGTTTTTATTGTTTTTGATGTTTTTGATGTGTTTGATGTTTTTGATGTTTTTGTTGTTATTGATGTATTTGATGATTTTGATGTTTTTGATGTGTTTGAAGTTTTTTGATGTTTTTGATGTTTTTGATGGTTTTTGATGTTTTTGATGTTGTTGATGTTTTTGAAGTTTTTGATGTTTTTGATGTTTTTAATGTTTTTGATGTTTTTGATGTTTTTGATGTTTTTGATGTTTTTGATGTTTTTGATGTTTTAGATGTTTTTGATGTTTTTGATGTTTTTGATGTGTTTGATGTTTTTGATGTTTTTGATGTTTTTGATGTTTTTGATGTTTTTATGTTATTTATGTTTATTATATTTTTGATGTTTTTAAAGTTTTTTATATTTATGATGTTTTTGTTTTGCTGTTTTTAATGTTTTTGATGTTTTGATGTTTTTGATGTTTTTGATGTTTTTGATGTTTTTGATGTTTTTGATGTGTTTGATGTTTTTGATGTTTTTGATGTTTTTGATGTTTTTGATGTTTTTGATGTTTTTGATGTTTTTGATGTTTTTGTCGTTCTTGATGTTTTTGATGTTTATGATGTTTTTGATGTTTTTGATGTTTTTGATGTTTTTGATGTTTTTGATGTTTTTCATGTTTTTGATGTATTTGATGATTTTGATGTTTTTGATGTGTTTGAAGTTTTTTGATGTTTTTGATGTTTTTGATGTTTTTGATGTTTTTGATGTTTTTAATGTTTTTGATGTTTTTGATGTTTTTGATGTTTTTAATGTTTTTGATGTTTTGATGTTTTTTGATGTTTTGATGTTTTTGATGTGTTTGATGTTTTGATGTTTTGATGTTTTTGATGTTTTTGATGTTTTTGATGTTTTTGATGTTTTTGTTGTTCTTGATGTTTTGATGTTTATGATGTTTTTGATGTTTTTGATGTTTTTGATGTTTTTGATGTTTTTGATGTTTTTGTTGTTTTTGATGTTTTTGATGTTTTTGATGTTTTTGATGTTTTCGATGTTTTAGATGTTTTTAATGTTATTAATGTTTTTGATGTTTTTGATGTTTTTGATGTTTTTGGTGTTTCTGATGTTTCTAATGTTTTGATGTTTTGATGTTTTGATATTTTTGATGTTTTTGATGTTTTGATGTTTTTGTGTTTTTGATGCTTTTAATGTTTTTGATGTTTTGATGTTTTTGATGTTTTTGATGTTTTTGATGTTTTTGATGTTTTGATGTTTTTGATGTTTTTGATGTTTTTGATGTTTTGATGTTTTTGATGTTTTTGATGTTTTGATGTTTTTGATGTTTTTGATGTTTTTGATGTTTTTGATGTTTTTGATGTTTTTGATGTTTTGATGTTTTTGATGTTTTTGATGTGTTTGATGTTTTTGATGTTTTTGTTGTTATTGATGTATTTGATGATTTTGATGTTTTTGATGTGTTTGAAGTTTTTGATGTTTTTGATGTTTTTGATGGTTTTTGATGTTTTTGATGTTGTTGATGTTTTTGAAGTTTTGATGTTTTTGATGTTTTTAATGTTTTTGATGTTTTTGATGTTTTTGATGTTTTTGATGTTTTTGATGTTTTTAATGTTTTTGATGTTTTTGATGTTTTTGATGTTTTTAATGTTTTTGATGTTTTGATGTTTTTGATGTTTTTGTTTTGCTGTTTTTAATGTTTTTGATGTTTTTGATGTTTTTGATGTTTTTGATGTTTTGATGTTTTTGATGTTTTTGATGTTTTTGATGTTTTGATGTTTTTGATGTTTTTGATATTTTGATGTTTTGATGTATTTGATGATTTTGATGTTTTTGATGTGTTTGAAGTTTTTGATGTTTTTGATGTTTTTGATGTTTTTGATGGTTTTTGATGTTTTTGATGTTGTTGATGTTTTTGAAGTTTTTGATGTTTTTATTGTTTTTGATGTTTTTGATGTGTTTGATGTTTTTGATGTTTTTGTTGTTATTGATGTATTTGATGATTTTGATGTTTTTGATGTGTTTGAAGTTTTTGATGTTTTTGATGTTTTTGATGGTTTTTGATGTTTTGATGTTGTTGATGTTTTTGAAGTTTTTGATGTTTTTGATGTTTTTAATGTTTTTGATGTTTTTGATGTTTTTGATGTTTTTGATGTTTTTGATGTTTTTGATGTTTTAGATGTTTTTGATGTTTTTGATGTTTTTGATGTGTTTGATGTTTTTGATGTTTTGATGTTTTTGATGTTTTTGATGTTTTTATGTTATTTATGTTTATTATATTTTTGATGTTTTTAAAGTTTTTATATTTATGATGTTTTTGTTTTGCTGTTTTTAATGTTTTTGATGTTTTGATGTTTTGATGTTTTTGATGTTTTGATGTTTTTGATGTGTTTGATGTTTTTGATGTTTTTGATGTTTTTGATGTTTTTGATGTTTTTGATGTTTTTGATGTTTTTGATGTTTTTGTTGTTCTTGATGTTTTTGATGTTTATGATGTTTTTGATGTTTTTGATGTTTTTGATGTTTTTGATGTTTTTGATGTTTTTCATGTTTTTGATGTATTTGATGATTTTGATGTTTTTGATGTGTTTGAAGTTTTTTGATGTTTTTGATGTTTTTGATGTTTTTGATGTTTTTGATGTTTTTAATGTTTTTGATGTTTTTGATGTTTTTGATGTTTTTAATGTTTTTGATGTTTTTGATGTTTTTGATGTTTTTGATGTTTTTGATGTGTTTGATGTTTTTGATGTTTTTGATGTTTTTGATGTTTTTGATGTTTTTGATGTTTTTGATGTTTTTGATGTTTTTGTTGTTCTTGATGTTTTTGATGTTTTTGATGTTTTTGATGTTTTTGATGTTTTTGATGTTTTTGATGTTTTTCATGTTTTTGATGTATTTGATGATTTTGATGTTTTTGATGTGTTTGAAGTTTTTTGATGTTTTTGATGTTTTTGATGTTTTTGATGTTTTGATGTTTTTGATGTTTTTGATGTTTTTGATGTTTTTTGATGTTTTTGATGTGTTTGATGTTTTTGATGTTTTTTGATGTTTTTGATGTTTTGATGTTTTTGATGTTTTTGATGTTTTTGTTGTTCTTGATGTTTTTGATGTTTATGATGTTTTTGATGTTTTTGATGTTTTGATGTTTTTGATGTTTTTGATGTTTTTCATGTTTTTGATGTATTTGATGATTTTGATGTTTTGATGTGTTTGAAGTTTTTTGATGTTTTTGATGTTTTGATGTTTTTGATGTTTTTGATGTTTTTAATGTTTTTGATGTTTTTGATGTTTTTGATGTTTTTAATGTTTTTGATGTTTTTGATGTTTTTGATGTTTTTGATGTTTTTAATGTTTTTGATGTTTTTCATGTTTTTGATGTTTTTGATGTGTTTGATGTTTTTGATGTTTTTGATGTTTTTGATGTTTTTGATGTTTTTGATGTTTTTGATGTTTTTGATGTTTTGTTGTTCTTGATGTTTTTGATGTTTATGATGTTTTTGATGTTTTTGATGTTTTTGATGTTTTTGATGTTTTTGATGTTTTCATGTTTTTGATGTATTTGATGTTTTTGATGTTTTTAATGTTTTTGATGTTTTTGATGTTTTTGATGTTTTTGATGTTTTTGATGTTTTTGATGTTTTTAATGTTTTTGATGTTTTTGATGTTTTTGATGTTTTTAATGTTTTTGATGTTTTTGATGTTTTTGATGTTTTTGTTTTGCTGTTTTTAATGTTTTTGATGTTTTTGATGTTTTTTGATGTTTTTGATGTTTTGATGTTTTTGATGTTTTTAATGTTTTTGATGTTTTTGATGTTTTTGATGTTTTTGATGTTTTTGATGTTTTTTGATGTATTTGATGATTTTGATGTTTTTGATGTGTTTGAAGTTTTTGATGTTTTTGATGTTTTTGATGGTTTTTGATGTTTTTGATGTTGTTGATGTTTTGAAGTTTTGATGTTTTTGATGTTTTTATTGTTTTTGATGTTTTGATGTGTTTGATGTTTTTGATGTTTTTGTTGTTATTGATGTATTTGATGATTTTGATGTTTTTGATGTGTTTGAAGTTTTTGATGTTTTTGATGTTTTTGATGGTTTTTGATGTTTTGATGTTGTTGATGTTTTGAAGTTTTTGATGTTTTTGATGTTTTTAATGTTTTTGATGTTTTGATGTTTTTGATGTTTTTGATGTTTTTGATGTTTTTGATGTTTTAGATGTTTTTGATGTTTTTGATGTTTTGATGTGTTTGATGTTTTGATGTTTTTGATGTTTTTGATGTTTTTGATGTTTTTATGTTATTTATGTTTATTATATTTTTGATGTTTTTAAAGTTTTTTATATTTATGATGTTTTTGTTTTGCTGTTTTTAATGTTTTTGATGTTTTGATGTTTTTGATGTTTTTGATGTTTTTGATGTTTTTGATGTTTTTGATGTGTTTGATGTTTTTGATGTTTTTGATGTTTTTGATGTTTTTGATGTTTTTGATGTTTTTGATGTTTTTGTTGTTCTTGATGTTTTTGATGTTTATGATGTTTTTGATGTTTTTGATGTTTTTGATGTTTTTGATGTTTTTCATGTTTTTGATGTTTTTGATGTTTTTGATATTTTTGATGTTTTTGATGTTTTTGATGTTTTTGATGTTTTTGATGTTTTCGATATTTTGATTTTTTTGATGTTTTTGATGTTTTGTTGTTTTTCATGTTTTTATGTTATTTTTGTTTATTATGATTTTGATGTTTTTAATGTTTTTATATTTATGATGTTTTTCTTGTTTTGTTTTGCTGTTTTTAATGTTTTTGATGTTTTTGATGTTTTTGATGTTTTTGATGTTTTTGATGTTTTTGATGTGTTTGATATTTTGATGTTTTTGATGTTTTTGATGTTTTTGATGTTTTTGTTGTTTTTGATGTTTTTGATGTTTTTGATGTTTTTGATGTTTTTGATGTTTTCGATGTTTTAGATGTTTTTAATGTTATTAATGTTTTTGATGTTTTTGATGTTTTTGATGTTTTTGGTGTTTCTGATGTTTCTAATGTTTTTGATGTTTTGATGTTTTTGATATTTTTGATGTTTTTGATGTTTTTGATGTTTTTTGTGTTTTTGATGCTTTTAATGTTTTTGATGTTTTGATGTTTTTGATGTTTTTGATGTTTTTGATGTTTTTGATGTTTTTGATGTTTTGATGTTTTTGATGTTTTTGATGTTTTTGATGTTTTTGATGTTTTTGATGTTTTTGATGTTTTTGATGTTTTTTGATGTTTTTGATGTTTTTGATGTTTTTGATGTTTTGATGTTTTTGATGTTTTGATGTTTTGATGTTTTTGATGTTTTTGATGTTTTTGATGTTTTTGATGTTTTTTATATTTATGATGTTTTTGTTGTTTTTGTTTTGCTGTTTTTAATGTTTTTGATGTTTTTGATATTTTTAATCTTTTTGATGTTTTTTATATTTATGATGTTTTTGTTGTTTTTGTTTTGCTGTTTTTAATGTTTTTGATGTTTTTGATATTTTTAATCTTTTTGATGTTTTCGATATTTTGATTTTTTTGATGTTTATTATGTTTTGATGTTTTTATATTTATGATGTTTTTGATGTTTTTGTTTTGCTGTTTTTAATGTTTTTGATGTGTTTGATGTTTTTGATGTTTTTGATGTTTTTGATGTTTTTGATGTTTTTGATGTTTTTGATGTTTTTGATGTTTTTGATGTTTTTGATGTTTTTGTTGTTGTTGATGTTTTTGATGTTTTTGATGTTTGATGTTTTTGATGTTTTCGATGTTTTGATTTTTTTGATGTTTTTGATGTTTTGTTGTTTTTGATGTGTTTGATGTTTTTGATGTTTTTGATGTTTTTGATGTTTTTGATGTTTTTGATGTTTTTGATGTTTTTGAAGTTTTTGATGTTTTTGATGTTTTTGATGTTTTTGATGTTTTGATGTTTTTGATGTTTTTGATGTTTTTGATGTTTTTGATGTTTTTGATGTTTTTGATGTTTTTGATGTTTTTGATGTTTTTGAAGTTTTTGATGTTTTTGATGTTTTTGATGTTTTTAATGTTTTTGATGTTTTTGATGTTTTTGATGTTTTTGATGTGTGTGATGTTTTTGATGTTTTTGATGTTTTTGATGTTTTTGATGTTTTTGATGTTTTTGATGTTTTTGATGTTTTTGATATTTTTGATATTTTTGATGTTTTTGATGTTTTTGGTGCTTTTGATGTTATTGATGTTTTTGATGTTTTTGATGTTTTTGATGTTTGATGTTTTTGATGTTTTCGATATTTTGATTTTTTTGATGTTTTTGATGTTTTGTTGTTTTTGACGTGTTTGATGTTTTTGATGATTTTGATCTTTTGATGTTTTGATGTTTTTGATGTTTTTGATGTTTTTATGTTTTTGATGTTTTTGATGTTTTTGATGTTTTTGATGTTTTTGATGTTTTTGATGTTTTTGATGTTTTTGATGTTTTTGATGTTTTTGGTGTTTCTGAGGTTTTTTAAGTTTTTGATGTTTTTGATGTTTTTGATGTTTTTGATGTTTTTGATGTTTTTGATGTTTTTGATGTTTTTGATGTTTTTGATGTTTTTGATGTTTTCGATGTTTTTGATGTTTTTGATGTTTTTGATGTTTTTGATGTTTTTGATGTTTTTGATGTTTTTGATGTTTTTGATGTTTTTGATGTTTTTGATGTTTTTGATATTTTTGATGTTTTTGATGTTTTTGGTGTTTTTGATGTTTTTGATGTTTTTGATGTTTTTGATGTTTGATGTTTTCGATATTTTGATTTTTTTGATTTTTATTGATGTTTTTGATGTTTTTGATGTTTTGTTGTTTTTGACGTGTTTGATGTTTTGATGTTTTTGATGTTTTTATGTTTTTGATGTTTTGATGTTTTTGATGTTTTTTGATGTTTTTGATGTTTTTGATGTTTTTGGTGTTTCTGAGGTTTTGATGTTTTTGATGTTTTTGGTGTTTTTGATGTTTTTGATGTTTTTGATGTTTTGATGTTTTGATGTTTTTGATGTTTTTGATGTTTTGATGTTTTGATGTTTTTGATGTTTTTGATGTTTTCGATGTTTTTGATGTTTTTGATGTTTTTGATGTTTTTGATGTTTTTTTGATGTTTTTGATGTTTTTGATGTTTTTGATGTTTTTGATGTTTTTGATGTTTTTGATGTTTTGATGTTTTTGATGTTTTTGATGTTTTTGATGTTTTTGATGTTTTTGATGTTTTTGGTGTTTTTGATGCTTTTAATGTTTTTGAGGTTTTTGATGTGTTGATGTTTTTGATGATTTTAATGTTTTAAATGTTTTTCATATTTATGATGTTTCTGACGATTTTAATGTTTTTGATGTTTTTGATTATTTTTATGTTTTTGATGTTTTTGATGTTTTTGATGTTTTTGATGTTTTGTGATGTTATTGATGTTTTTAATGTTTTTGATGTTTTTGATGTTTTTCATGTTTTTCATGTTTTTCATGTTTTTAATGTTTTTATGTTTATGATGTTTTTGATGTTTATGATGTTTTTGATGTTTTTGATGTTTTTGATGTTTCTGATACTTTGATTTTTTTTTTTATTTTTTTTGATGTTTTGATGTTTTTGATGTTTTTGATGATTTTGATGTTTTTGATGGTTTTGATGTTTTTGATGTTTTTTATATTTTTGATGTTTTTGATGTTTTTGATGTTTTTGATGTTTTTGATGTTTTTGATGTTTTTGATTTTTTTGATTTTTGATGTTTTTGATTATTTTGATGTTTTGGATGTTTTGATGTTTTTGATGTTTTTGATGTTTTTGATGTTTTTGATGTTTTTGATGTCTTTGATGTTTTTGATGTTTTTGATGTTTTTGATGTTTGACGTTTTTGATGTTTTCGATATTTTGATTTTTTGATTTTTTTGATGTTTTTGATGTTTTTGATGTTTTGTTGTTTTTGATGTTTTTTTTTTATTTATGTTTATTATGTTTTTGATGTTTTTGATGTTTTTGATGTTTTTGATGTTTTTGAAGCTTTTGATGTTTTTGATGTTATTGAAGTTTTTGAAGTTTTTGATGTTTTTGATGTTTTTGATGTTTTTGATGTGTTTGATGTTTTTGATGTTTTGATGTTTTTGATGTTTTTGATGTTTTTGATGTTTTTGATGTTTTTGATGTTTTTGATGTTTTTGATATTTTTGAGGTTTTTGATCTTTTTGATGTTTTGATGTTTTTGATGTTTTTGATGTTTTTGATGTTTTTGATATTTTTGATGTTTTTGATGTTTTTGATGTTATTGATGTTTTCGATATTTTGATGTTTTTGATGTTTTTGATGTTTTTGATGTTTTGCTGTTTTGCTGTTTTTATTGTTTTCGATGTTTTTGATGTTTTTGATGTTTTTGATAGTTTTAATCTTTTTGATGTTTTAGATGTTTTCGATATTTTGATTTTTTTGATGTTTTTTTGTTTTTGATGTTTTTATGTTATTTATGTTTATTATGTTTTTGATGTTTTTAATGTTTTTTATATTTATGATGTTTTTGATGTTTTGTTTTGCTGTTTTTAATGTTTTTGATGTGTTTGATGTTTTTGATGTTTTGATGTTTTTGATGTTTTTGATGTTTTCGATGTTTTTGATGTTTTTGATGTTTTTGATGTTTTTGATGTTTTTGATGTTTTTGATGTTTTTGATGTTTTTGATGTTTTTAATGTTTTTGATGTTTTTGATGTTTTTGATGTTTTTGATGTTTTTGGTGTTTTTGATGTTTTTGATTTTTTTGATTTTTTTGATGTTTTTGGTTATTTTGATGATTTGGATGTTTTTGATGTTTTTGATGTTTTTGATGTTTTTGATGTTTTTGATGTTTTTGGTGTTTTTGATGTTTTTGATGTTTTTGATGTTTTTGATGTTTTTGATGTTTTTGATGTTTTTGATGTTTTTGATGTTATTAATGTTTTCGATATTTTGATGTTTTTGATGTTTTTGATGTTTTCGATGTTTTTGATGTTTTTGATGTTTTTGATGTTCTTGAAGTTTTTGATGTTTTTGATGTTTTTGATGTTTTTGAAGTTTTTGAAGTTTTTGATGTTTTCGATGTTTTTGATGTTTTTGATGTTTTTGATGTTTTTGATGTGTTTGATGTGTTTGATGTTTTTGATGTTTTTGATGTTTTTGATGTTTTTGATGTTTTTGATGTTTTTGATGTTTTTGATGTTTTTGATGTTTTTGATGTTTTTGATGTTTTTGATGTTTTTGATGTTTTTGATATTTTTGATGTTTTTGATGTTTTTGATGTTTTTGGTGTTTTTGATGTTATTGATGTTTTTGATGTTTTTGATGTTTGATGTTTTTGATGTTTTCGATATTTTGATGTTTTTAATGTTTTGTTGTTTTTGATATGTTTGATGTTTTTGATCTTTTTGATGTTTTTGACGTTTTTGATGTTTTTGATGTTTTTGAAGCTTTTTAGGTTTTTGATGTTTTTGTTGTTTTTGATGTGTTTGATGTTTTTGATGTTTTTGATCTTTTTGATCTTTTGATGTTTTGATGTTTTTGATGTTTTTGATGTTTTTGATGTTTTTGATGTCTTTGATGTTTTTGATGTTTTTGATGTCTTTGATGTTTTTGATGTTTTTGATGTTTTTGATGTTTGATGTTTTTGATGTTTTCGATATTTTGATGTTTTTGATAGTTTTAATCTTTTTGATGTTTTAGATGTTTTCGATATTTTGATTTTTTTGATGTTTTTTTGTTTTTGATGTTTTTATGTTATTTATGTTTATTATGTTTTTGATGTTTTTAATGTTTTTTATATTTATGATGTTTTTGATATTTTTGTTTTGCTGTTTTTAATGTTTTTGATGTGTTTGATGTTTTTGATGTTTTTGATGTTTTTGATGTTTTTGATGTTTTCGATGTTTTTGATGTTTTTGATGTTTTTGATGTTTTTGATGTTTTTGATGTTTTTGATGTTTTTGATGTTTTTGATGTTTTTAATGTTTTTGATGTTTTTGATGTTTTTGATGTTTTTGGTGTTTGTGATGCTTTTAATGTTTTTGAGGTTTTTGATGTGTTGATGTTTTTGATGATTTTAATGTTTTAAATGTTTCTCATATTTATGATGTTTCTGACGATTTTAATGTTTTTGATGTTTTTGATTATTTTTATGTTTTTGATGTATTTGATGTTTTTGATGTTTTTGATGTTTTTGATGTTATTGATGTTTTTAATGTTTTTGATGTTTTTGATGTTTTTCATGTTTTTCATGTTTTTCATGTTTTTAATGTTTTTTATGTTTATGATGTTTTTGATGTTTATGATGTTTTTGATGTTTTTGATGTTTTTGATGTTTTTGATGTTTTTGATACTTTGATTTTTTTATTTTTTATTTTTTTGATGTTTTTGATGTTTTTGATGTTTTTGATGTTTTTGATGATTTTGATGTTTTTGATGGTTTTGATGTTTTTTATGTTTTTGACGTTTTTGATGTTTTTGATGTTTTTGATGTTTTTGATGTTTTTGATGTTTTTGATTTTTTTGATGTTTTTGATTATTTTGATGTTTTGGATGTTTTTGATGTTTTTGATGTTTTTGATGTTTTTGATGTTTTTGATGTTTTTGATGTTTTTGATGTTTTTGATGTCTTTGATGTTTTTGATGTTTTTGATGTTTTTGATGTTTGACGTTTTTGATGTTTTCGATATTTTGATTTTTTGATTTTTTTGATGTTTTTGATGTTTTTGATGTTTTGTTGTTTTTGATGTTTTTTTTTTATTTATGTTTATTATGTTTTTGATGTTTTTGATGTTTTTGAAGCTTTTGATGTTTTTGATGTTATTGAAGTTTTTGAAGTTTTTGATGTTTTTGATGTTTTTGATGTTTTTGATGTGTTTGATGTTTTTGATGTTTTTGATGTTTTTGATGTTTTTGATGTTTTTGATGTTTTTGATGTTTTTGATGTTTTTGAGGTTTTTGATCTTTTTGATGTTTTTGATGTTTTTGATGTTTTTGATGTTTTTGATATTTTTGATGTTTTTGATGTTTTTGATGTTATTGATGTTTTCGATATTTTGATGTTTTTGACGTTTTGATGTTTTTGATGTTTTGCTGTTTTGCTGTTTTTATTGTTTTCGATGTTTTTGATGTTTTTGATGTTTTTGATAGTTTTAATCTTTTTGATGTTTTAGATGTTTTCGATATTTTGATTTTTTGATGTTTTTTTGTTTTTGATGTTTTTATGTTATTTATGTTTATTATGTTTTGATGTTTTTAATGTTTTTTATATTTATGATGTTTTTGATGTTTTTGTTTTGCTGTTTTTAATGTTTTTGATGTGTTTGATGTTTTTGATGTTTTTGATGTTTTTGGTGTTTTTGATGTTTTTGATGTTTTTGATATTTTTGATGTTTTTGATGTTTTTGATGTTTCTGGTGTTTTTGAAGTTATTGATGTTTTTGATGTTTTTGATGTTTGATGTTTTTGATGTTTTCGATATTTTGATTTTTTTAATGTTTTGTTGTTTTTGATGTGTTTGATGTTTTTGATGTTTTTGATCTTTTTGATCTTTTTGATCTTTTTGATGTTTTTGATGTTTTTGATGTTTTTGATGTCTTTGATGTTTTTGATGTTTTTGATGTTTTTGATGTTTTCGATATTTTGATTTTTTGATTTTTTTGATGTTTTTGATGTTTTTATTTTATTTATGTTTATTATGTTTTTGATGTTTTTAATGTTTTTTATATTTATTATGTTTTTGATGTTTTTAATGTTTTTTATATTTATGATGTTTTTGATGTTTTTGTTTTGCTGTTTTTAATGTTTTTTATGTTTTTGATGTTTTTGTTTTGCTGTTTTTGATGTTTTTGATGTTTTTGATATTTTTGATGTTTTTGATGTTTTTGGTGTTTTTGATGTTTTTGATGTTTTTGATATTTTTGATGTTTTTGATGTTTTTGGTGTTTTTGAAGTTTTTGATGTTTTTGATGTTTGATGTTTTTGATGTTTTCGATATTTTGATTTTTTTGATGTTTTGTTGTTTTTGATGTGTTTGAAGTTTTTGATGTTTTTAATGTTTTTTATATTTATGATGTTTTTGATGTTTTTGTTTTGCTGTTTTTAATGTTTTTGATGTGTTTGATGTTTTTGAT
Organism: Drosophila pruinosa; assembly: GCA_018150935.1. Taxonomy (NCBI): domain Eukaryota; kingdom Metazoa; phylum Arthropoda; class Insecta; order Diptera; family Drosophilidae; genus Drosophila; species Drosophila pruinosa. Next base: position 213,676 of record JAECWR010000180.1, read on the forward strand.
GTTTTTGATGTTTTCGATGTTTTTGATGTTTTTGATGTTTTTGATGTTTTTGATGTTTTTGATGTTTTTGATGTTTTTGATGTTTTTGATGTTTTTGATGTTTTTAATGTTTTTGATGTTTTTGATGTTTTTGATGTTTTTGATGTTTTTGGTGTTTTTGATGCTTTTAATGTTTTTGAGGTTTTTGATGTGTTGATGTTTTTGATGATTTTAATGTTTTAAATGTTTTTCATATTTATGATGTTTCTGACGATTTTAATGTTTTTGATATTTTTGATTATTTTTATGTTTTGATGTATTTGATGTTTTTGATGTTTTTGATGTTTTTGATGTTATTGATGTTTTTAATGTTTTTGATGTTTTTGATGTTTTTCATGTTTTTCATGTTTTTAATGTTTTTTATGTTTATGATGTTTTTGATGTTTATGATGTTTTTGATGTTTTTGATGTTTTTGATGTTTTTGATACTTTGATTTTTTTATTTTTTTGATGTTTTTGATGTTTTTGATGTTTTTGATGTTTTTGATGATTTTGATGTTTTTGATGGTTTTGATGTTTTTTATGTTTTTGACGTTTTTGATGTTTTTGATGTTTTTGATGTTTTTGATGTTTTTGATGTTTTTGATTTTTTTGATTTTTTTGATGTTTTTGATTATTTTGATGTTTTGGATGTTTTTGATGTTTTTGATGTTTTTGATGTTTTTGATGTTTTTGATGTTTTTGATGTTTTTGATGTTTTTGATGTTTTTGATGTCTTTGATGTTTTTGATGTTTTTGATGTTTTTGATGTTTGACGTTTTTGATGTTTTCGATATTTTGATTTTTTGATTTTTTTGATGTTTTTGATGTTTTGTTGTTTTTGATGTTTTTTTATTATTTATGTTTATTATGTTTTTGATGTTTTTGATGTTTTTGATGTTTTTGATGTTTTTGAAGCTTTTGATGTTTTTGATGTTATTGAAGTTTTGAAGTTTTGTTGTTTTTGTTGTTTTTGATGTTTTTGTTGTGTTTGATGTTTTTGATGTTTTTGATGTTTTTGATGTTTTTGATGTTTTTGATGTTTTTGATGTTTTTGAGGTTTTTGATCTTTTTGATGTTTTGATGTTTTTGATGTTTTTGATGTTTTTGATATTTTTGATGTTTTTGATGTTTTTGATGTTATTGATGTTTTCGATATTTTGATGTTTTTGATGTTTTTGATGTTTTTGATGTTTTGCTGTTTTGCTGTTTTTATTGTTTTCGATGTTTTTGATGTTTTTGATGTTTTTGATAGTTTTAATCTTTTTGATGTTTTAGATGTTTTCGATATTTTGATTTTTTTGATGTTTTTTTGTTTTTGATGTTTTTATGTTATTTATGTTTATTATGTTTTTGATGTTTTTAATGTTTTTTATATTTATGATGTTTTTGATGTTTTTGTTTTGCTGTTTTTAATGTTTTTGATGTGTTTGATGTTTTTGATGTTTTTGATGTTTTTGGTGTTTTTGATGTTTTTGATGTTTTTGATATTTTTGATGTTTTTGATGTTTTTGATGTTTTTGGTGTTTTTGAAGTTATTGATGTTTTTGATGTTTTTGATGTTTGATGTTTTTGATGTTTTCGATATTTTGATTTTTTTGATGTTTTGTTGTTTTTGATGTGTTTGATGTTTTTGATGTTTTTGATCTTTTTGATCTTTTTGATCTTTTTGATGTTTTTGATGTTTTTGATGTTTTTGATGTCTTTGATGTTTTTGATGTTTTTGATGTTTTTGATGTTTTCGATATTTTGATTTTTTGATTTTTTTGATGTTTTTATTTTATTTATGTTTATTATGTTTTTGATGTTTTTAATGTTTTTTATATTTATGATGTTTTTGATGTTTTTGTTTTGCTGTTTTTAATGTTTTTAATGTTTTTGATGTTTTTGTTTTGCTGTTTTTGATGTTTTTGATGTTTTTGATATTTTTGATGTTTTTGATGTTTTTGGTGTTTTTGATGTTTTTGATGTTTTTGATATTTTTGATGTTTTTGATGTTTTTGGTGTTTTTGAAGTTATTGATGTTTTTGATGTTTGATGTTTTTGATGTTTTCGATATTTTGATTTTTTTGATGTTTTGTTGTTTTTGATGTGTTTGAAGTTTTTGATGTTTTTGATGTTTTTGATGTTTTTGCTGTTTTTGATGTTTTTGATGTTTTTGATGTTTTTGATCTTTTTGATGTTTTTGAAGTTTTTGATGTTTTTGGTGTTTTTGATGTGTTTGATGTGTTTGATGTTTTTGATGTTTTTGATGTTTTTGATGTTTTTGATGTTTTTGATGTTTTTGATGTTTTTGATGTTTTTGATGTTTTTGATGTTTTTGATGTTTTTGATGTTTTGATATTTTGATGTTTTTGATGTTTTTGATGTTTTTGGTGTTTTTGATGTTATTGATGTTTTTGAAGTTTTGATGGTTTTGATGTTTTTGATGTTTTAATGTTTTTGAAGTTTTTGAAGTTTTTGATGTTTTTGATGTTTTTAATGTTTTTGATGTTTTTGATGTTTTTGAAGTTTTGATGTTTTGATGTTTTTGATGTTTTTGATGTTTTGATGTTTTGATGTTTTGATGTTTTTGATGTTTTTGATGTTTTTGATGTTTTTGATGTTTTTGGTGTTTTTGATGTTTTTGATGTTTTGATGTTTTTGATGTTTTTGATGTTTTTGATGTTTTGATGTTTTTGATGTTATTAATGTTTTCGATATTTTGATGTTTTTGATGTTTTTGATGTTTTGATGTTTTTGATGTTTTTGATGTTTTGATGTTTTTGATGTTTTTGATGTTCTTGAAGTTTTTGATGTTTTTGATGTTTTTGATGTTTTTGATGTTTTTGAAGTTTTTGAAGTTTTTGATGTTTTCGATGTTTTTGATGTTTTTGATGTTTTTGATGTTTTTGATGTGTTTGATGTGTTTGATGTTTTTGATGTTTTTGATGTTTTTGATGTTTTTGATGTTTTTGATGTTTTTGTTGTTTTTGATGTTTTTGATGTTTTTGATGTTTTGATATTTTTGATGTTTTTGATGTTTTTGATGTTTTTGGTGTTTTTGATGTTATTGATGTTTTGATGATTTTGATGTTTGATGTTTTTGATGTTTTCGATATTTTGATGTTTTTAATGTTTTGTTGTTTTTGATATGTTTGATGTTTTTGATCTTTTTGATGTTTTTGATGTTTTTGAAGCTTTTGAGGCTTTTGATGTTTTTGTTGTTTTGATGTGTTTGATGTTTTTGATGTTTTTGATCTTTTTGATCTTTTGATGTTTTTGATGCTTTTGATGTTTTTGATGTCTTTGATGTTTTTGATGTTTTGATGTTTTTGATGTTTTTGATGTTTGATGTTTTTGATGTTTTCGATATTTTGATTTTTTGATTTTTTTGATGTTTTTATTTTATTTATGTTTATTATGTTTTTGATGTTTTTAATGTTTTTTATATTTATGATGTTTTTGATGTTTTGTTTTTGCTGTTTTTAATGTTTTTAATGTTTTGATGTTTTTGTTTTGCTGTTTTTGATGTTTTTGATGTTTTGATGTTTTTGATATTTTGATGTTTTTGATGTTTTTGATGTTTTTGATGTTTTTGGTGTTTTTGATGTTTTTGATGTTTTTGATACTTTTGATGTTTTTGAAGCTTTTGATGTTTTTGATGTTTTTGATGTTTTTGATGTTTTGAAGTTTTTGATGCTTTTGATGTTTTTAATGTTTTTGATATTTTGATGTTTTTGATGTTTTTGATGTTTTTGATGTTTTGCTGTTTTGCTGTTTTTATTGTTTTCGATGTTTTTGATGTTTTGATGTTTTTGATAGTTTTAATCTTTTTGATGTTTTAGATGTTTTCGATATTTTGATTTTTTGATGTTTTTTTGTTTTTGATGTTTTTATGTTATTTATGTTTATTATGTTTTTGATGTTTTTAATGTTTTTTATATTTATGATGTTTTGATGTGTTTGATGTTTTGATGTTTTTGATGTTTTTGGTGTTTTTGATGTTTTTGATGTTTTTGATATTTTTGATGTTTTTGATGTTTTTGATGTTTTTGGTGTTTTTGAAGTTATTGATGTTTTTGATGTTTTTGATGTTTGATGTTTTTGATGTTTTCGATATTTTGATTTTTTTGATGTTTTGTTGTTTTTGATGTGTTTGATGTTTTTGATGTTTTTGATCTTTTTGATCTTTTTGATCTTTTGATCTTTTGATGTTTTTGATGTTTTTGATGTTTTTGATGTTTTCGATATTTTGATTTTTTTGATTTTTTTGATGTTTTTGATGTTTTTATTTTATTTATGTTTATTATGTTTTGATGTTTTTAATGTTTTTTATATTTATGATGTTTTGATGTTTTTGTTTTGCTGTTTTTAATGTTTTTAATGTTTTTGATGTTTTTGTTTTGCTGTTTTTGATGTTTTTGATATTTTTGATGTTTTTGATGTTTTTGGTGTTTTTGATGTTTTGATGTTTTTGATGTTTTTGATATTTTTGATGTTTTTGATGTTTTTGGTGTTTTTGAAGTTATTGATGTTTTTGATGTTTGATGTTTTTGATGTTTTCGATATTTTGATTTTTTTGATGTTTTGTTGTTTTTGATGTGTTTGAAGTTTTTGATGTTTTTGATGTTTTTGATGTTTTTGCTGTTTTTGATGTTTTGATGTTTTTGATGTTTTTGATCTTTTGATGTTTTGAAGTTTTTGATGTTTTTGGTGTTTTTGATGTGTTTGATGTGTTTGATGTTTTTGATGTTTTTGATGTTTTTGATGTTTTTGATGTTTTTGATGTTTTTGATGTTTTTGATGTTTTTGATGTTTTTGATGTTTTTGATATTTTTGATGTTTTTGATGTTTTTGATGTTTTTGGTGTTTTTGATGTTATTGATGTTTTTGAAGTTTTTGATGGTTTTGATGTTTTTGATGTTTTTAATGTTTTTGAAGTTTTTGAAGTTTTTGATGTTTTTGATGTTTTTAATGTTTTTGATGTTTTTGATGTTTTTGAAGTTTTTGATGTTTTTGATGTGTTTGATGTTTTTGATGTTTTTGATGTTTTTGATGTTTTTGATGTTTTTGATGTTTTTGATGTTTTTGATGTTTTTGATGTTTTTGATGTTTTTGATGTTTTTGATGTTTTTGGTGTTTTTGATGTTTTTGATGTTTTTGATGTTTTTGATGTTTTTGATGTTTTTGATGTTTTTGATGTTTTTGATGTTTTTGATGTTTTTGATGTTATTAATGTTTTCGATATTTTGGTGTTTTTGATGTTTTTGATGTTTTTGATGTTTTTGATGTTTTTGATGTTTTTGATGTTTTTGATGTTCTTGAAGTTTTTGATGTTTTTGATGTTTTTGATGTTTTTGAAGTTTTTGAAGTTTTTGATGTTTTCGATGTTTTTGATGTTTTTGAAGCTTTTGATGTTTTTGATGTTTTTGATGTTTTTGATGTTTTTGAAGTTTTTGATGTTTTTGATGTTTTTGATGTTTTGCTGTTTTGCTGTTTTTATTGTTTTCGATGTTTTTGATGTTTTTGATGTTTTTGATAGTTTTAATCTTTTTGATGTTTTAGATGTTTTCGATATTTTGATTTTTTTGATGTTTTTTTGTTTTTGATGTTTTTATGTTATTTATGTTTATTATGTTTTTGATGTTTTTAATGTTTTTTATATTTATGATGTTTTTGATGTGTTTGATGTTTTTGATGTTTTTGATGTTTTTGGTGTTTTTGATGTTTTTGATGTTTTTGATATTTTTGATGTTTTTGATGTTTTTGATGTTTTTGGTGTTTTTGAAGTTATTGATGTTTTTGATGTTTTTGATGTTTGATGTTTTTGATGTTTTCGATATTTTGATTTTTTTGATGTTTTGTTGTTTTTGATGTGTTTGATGTTTTTGATGTTTTTGATCTTTTTGATCTTTTTGATCTTTTTGATCTTTTTGATGTTTTTGATGTTTTTGATGTTTTTGATGTTTTCGATATTTTGATTTTTTGATTTTTTTGATGTTTTTGATGTTTTTATTTTATTTATGTTTATTATGTTTTTGATGTTTTTAATGTTTTTTATATTTATGATGTTTTTGATGTTTTTGTTTTGCTGTTTTTAATGTTTTTAATGTTTTTGATGTTTTTGTTTTGCTGTTTTTGATGTTTTTGATATTTTTGATGTTTTTGATGTTTTTGGTGTTTTTGATGTTTTTGATGTTTTTGATGTTTTTGATATTTTTGATGTTTTTGATGTTTTTGGTGTTTTTGAAGTTATTGATGTTTTTGATGTTTGATGTTTTTGATGTTTTCGATATTTTGATTTTTTTGATGTTTTGTTGTTTTTGATGTGTTTGAAGTTTTTGATGTTTTTGATGTTTTTGATGTTTTTGCTGTTTTTGATGTTTTTGATGTTTTTGATGTTTTTGATCTTTTTGATGTTTTTGAAGTTTTTGATGTTTTTGGTGTTTTTGATGTGTTTGATGTGTTTGATGTTTTTGATGTTTTTGATGTTTTTGATGTTTTTGATGTTTTTGATGTTTTGATGTTTTTGATGTTTTTGATGTTTTTGATGTTTTTGATATTTTTGATGTTTTTGATGTTTTTGATGTTTTTGGTGTTTTTGATGTTATTGATGTTTTTGAAGTTTTTGATGGTTTTGATGTTTTTGATGTTTTTAATGTTTTTGAAGTTTTTGAAGTTTTTGATGTTTTTGATGTTTTTAATGTTTTGATGTTTTTGATGTTTTTGAAGTTTTTGATGTTTTTGATGTGTTTGATGTTTTTGATGTTTTTGATGTTTTGATGTTTTGATGTTTTTGATGTTTTGATGTTTTTGATGTTTTTGATGTTTTTGATGTTTTTGATGTTTTGATGTTTTTGGTGTTTTTGATGTTTTTTGATGTTTTTGATGTTTTGATGTTTTTGATGTTTTTGATGTTTTTGATGTTTTGATGTTTTTGATGTTTTTGATGTTTTGATGTTATTAATGTTTTCGATATTTTGATGTTTTTGATGTTTTTGATGTTTTTGATGTTTTGATGTTTTTGATGTTTTTGATGTTTTTGATGTTCTTGAAGTTTTTGATGTTTTGATGTTTTTGATGTTTTGAAGTTTTTGAAGTTTTGATGTTTTCGATGTTTTTGATGTTTTTGATGTTTTTGATGTTTTTGATGTGTTTGATGTATTTGATGTTTTTGATGTTTTGATGTTTTTGATGTTTTTGATGTTTTTGATGTTTTTGATGTTTTTGATGTTTTTGATGTTTTAAATTTTTTTGATGTTTTTGATATTTTTGATGTTTTTGATGTTTTTGATGTTTTTGGTGTTTTTGATGTTATTGATGTTTTTGATGTTTTTGATGTTTGATGTTTTTGATGTTTTCGATATTTTGATGTTTTTAATGTTTTGTTGTGTTTGATGTTTTTGATCTTTTTGATGTTTTTGATGTTTTTGATGTTTTTGAAGCTTTTGAGGTTTTTGATGTTTTTGTTGTTTTTGATGTGTTTGATGTTTTTGATGTTTTTGATCTTTTTGATCTTTTTGATGTTTTTGATGTTTTTGATGTTTTTGATGTCTTTGATGTTTTTGATGTTTTTGATGTTTTTGATGTTTTTGATGTTTGATGTTTTTGATGTTTTCGATATTTTGATTTTTTGATTTTTTTGATGTTTTTATTTTATTTATGTTTATTATGTTTTTGATGTTTTTAATGTTTTTTATATTTATGATGTTTTTGATGTTTTTGTTTTGCTGTTTTTAATGTTTTTAATGTTTTTGATGTTTTTGTTTTGCTGTTTTTGATGTTTTTGATGTTTTTGATGTTTTTGATATTTTTGATGTTTTTGATGTTTTTGATGTTTTTGATGTTTTTGGTGTTTTTGATGTTTTTGATGTTTTTGATATTTTTGATGTTTTTGAAGCTTTTGATGTTTTTGATGTTTTTGATGTTTTTGATGTTTTTGAAGTTTTTGATGTTTTTGATGTTTTTAATGTTTTTGATGTTTTTAATGTTTTTGATGTTTTTGATGTTTTTGATGTTTTTGATGTTTTTGATGTTTTTGATGTTTTTGATGTTTGATGTTTTTGATGTTTTCGATATTTTGATTTTTTTGATGTTTTGTTGTTTTTGATGTGTTTGAAGTTTTTGATGTTTTTGATGTTTTTGATGTTTTTGATGTTTTTGCTGTTTTTGATGTTTTTGATGTTTTTGATGTTTTTGATCTTTTTGATGTTTTTGAAGTTTTTGATGTTTTTGGTGTTTTTGATCTTTTTGATCTTTTGATGTTTTTGATGTTTTTGATGTTTTTGATGTTTTTGATGTTTTTGATGTTTTTGATGTTTTTGATGTTTTTGAAGTTTTTGATGGTTTTGATGTTTTTGATGTTTTTAATGTTTTTGAAGTTTTTGAAGTTTTTGATGTTTTTGATGTTTTTAATGTTTTTGATGTTTTTGAAGTTTTTGATGTTTTTGATGTGTTTGATGTTTTTGATGTTTTTGATGTTTTTTGATGTTTTGATGTTTTGATGTTTTTGATGTTTTTGATGTTTTTGATGTTTTTGATGTTTTTGATGTTTTTGGTGTTTTTGATGTTTTTGATGTTTTTGATGTTTTGATGTTTTTGATGTTATTAATGTTTTCGATATTTTGATGTTTTTGATGTTTTTGATGTTTTGAAGTTTTTAAAGTTTTTGATGTTTTTGATGTTTTTGAAGTTTTTGAAGTTTTTGATGTTTTCGATGTTTTTAATGTTTTGATGTTTTTGATGTTTTTGATGTTTTTGATGTGTTTGATGTGTTTGATGTTTTGATGTTTTTGATGTTTTTGATGTTTTTGATGTTTTTGATGTTTTGATGTTTTTGATGTTTTGATATTATTGATGTTTTTGATGTTTTTGATGTTTTTGGTGTTTTTGATGTTATTGATGTTTTTGATGTTTTTGATGTTTGATGTTTTTGATGTTTTCGATATTTTGATGTTTTTGATGTTTTGTTGTTTTTGATATGTTTGATGTTTTTGATCTTTTTGATGTTTTTGATGTTTTTGATGTTTTTGATGTTTTGATGTTTTTGAAGCTTTTGATGTTTTTGATGTTTTTGATGTTTTTGAAGTTTTTGATGTTTTTGATGTTTTTGATGTTTTTAATGTTTTTGATGTTTTTGATGTTTTTGATGTTTTTGATGTTTTTGATGTTTTTGATGTTTTTGATGTTTTTGATGTTTATAATGTTTTTTATATTTATGATGTTTTTGTTTTGCTGTTTTTAATGTTTTTGATGTTTTTGATGTTTTGCTGTTTTGCTGTTTTTATTGTTTTCGATGTTTTTTATGTTTTTGATATTTTTAATGTTTTTGATGTTTTTGATGTTTTTGATGTTTTCGATGTTTTCGATTTTGATGTTTTGATGTGTTTGATATTTTTGATGTTTTTGATGTTTTTGATGTTTTGATGTTTTTGAAGTTTTTGATGTTTTGATGTTTTGATGTTTTGATGTTTTTGAAGTTTTTGAAGCTTTTGAAGTTTTTGATGTTTTTAATGTTTTGATGTTTTTGATGTTTTTGATGTTTTTGATGTTTTCGATGTTTTTGATGTGTTTGATGTTTTTGATGTTTTGATGTTTTGATGTTTTTGATGTTTTGATGTTTTTGATGTTTTTGATGTTTTGATGTTTTTGATGTTTTGATGTTTTTGATGTTTTGATGTTTTTGATGTTTTTGATGTTTTTTGGTGTTTTGATGTTTTGATGTTTTTGATGTTTTTGATGTTTTTGATGTTTTTGATGTTTTTGATGTTTTTGATGTTTTTGATGTTTTTGATGTTTTTGATGTTTTTGATGTTTTGATGTTTTTGATCTTTTGATGTTTTTGATGTTTTTGATGTTTTGATGTTTTTGGTGTTTTTGATGTTTTTGATGTTTTTGATGTTTTTGATGTTTTTGATGTTTTTGATGTTTTTGATGTTTTTGATGTTTTTGATGTTTTTGATGTTTTGATGTTTTTGATGTTTTGATGTTTTTGATGTTTTTGGTGTTTTGATGTTTTAATGTTTTTGAAGTTTTTGAAGTTTTTGATGTTTTTGATGTTTTTAATGTTTTTGATGTTTTTGATGTTTTGAAGTTTTGATGTTTTTGATGTTTTTGATGTTTTTGATGTTTTGATGTTTTTGGTGTTTTTGATGTTTTTGATGTTTTTGATGTTTTTGATGTTTTGATGTTTTGATGTTATTAATGTTTTCGATATTTTGATGTTTTTGATGTTTTTGATGTTTTTGATGTTTTTGATGTTTTTGAAGTTTTTAAAGTTTTTGATGTTTTTGATGTATATGATGTTTTTGATGTTTTTGAAGTTTTTGAAGTTTTTGATGTTTTCGATGTTTTTAATGTTTTTGATGTTTTTGATGTTTTTGATGTGTTTGATGTGTTTGATGTTTTTGATGTTTTTGATGTTTTTGATGTTTTTGATGTTTTTGATGTTTTTGATGTTTTGATGTTTTTGATGTTTTTGATGTTTTGATGTTTTTGATGTTTTTGATATTTTTGATGTTTTTGATGTTTTTGATGTTTTTGGTGTTTTTGATGTTATTGATGTTTTTGATGTTTGATGTTTTTGATGTTTTCGATATTTTGATGTTTTTGATGTTTTGTTGTTTTTGATATGTTTGATGTTTTGATCTTTTGATGTTTTTGACGTTTTGATGTTTTTGATGTTTTGAAGCTTTTGATGTTTTTGATGTTTTGATGTTTTTGATGTTTTTGAAGTTTTTGATGTTTTTGATGTTTTTGATGTTTTTAATGTTTTTGATGTTTTTGATGTTTTTGATGTTTTTGATGTTTTGATGTTTTTGATGCTTTGATGTTTTTGATGTTTTTGATGTTTTTGATGTTTTTAATGTTTTTTATATTTATGATGTTTTGTTTTGCTGTTTTTAATGTTTTTGATGTTTTTGATGTTTTGCTGTTTTGCTGTTTTTATTGTTTTCGATGTTTTTGATGTGTTTGATATTTTTAATGTTTTTGATGTTTTTGATGTTTTGATGTTTTCGATGTTTTCGATTTTGATGTTTTTGATGTTTTGATGCTTTTGATGTTTTTGATGTTTTTGATGTTTTTGAAGTTTTTGATGTTTTTGATGTTTTGATGTTTTGATGTTTTTGAAGTTTTTGAAGTTTTTGAAGTTTTTGATGTTTTTAATGTTTTTGATGTTTTTGATGTTTTTGATGTTTTTGATGTTTTCGATGTTTTGATGTGTTTGATGTTTTGATGTTTTTGAAGTTTTTGAAGTTTTGATGTTTTCGATGTTTTTAATGTTTTTGATGTTTTTGATGTTTTGATGTGTTTGATGTGTTTGATGTTTTGATGTTTTGATGTTTTTTGATGTTTTTGATGTTTTTTGATGTTTTGATGTTTTTGATGTTTTTGATGTTTTGATGTTTTGATGTTTTTGGTGTTTTGATGTTTTTGATGTTTTTGATGTTTTTGATGTTTTTGATGTTTTGATGTTTTTGATGTTTTTGATGTTATTAATGTTTCGATATTTTGATGTTTTTGATGTTTTGATGTTTTTGATGTTTTTGATGTTTTTGATGTTTTTGATGTTTTTGATGTTCTTGAAGTTTTTGATGTTTTGATGTTTTTGATGTTTTTGATGTTTTTGAAGTTTTGAAGTTTTGATGTTTTCGATGTTTTTGATGTTTTGATGTTTTGATGTTTTTGATGTGTTTGATGTGTTTATGTTTTTGATGTTTTGATGTTTTGATGTTTTTGATGTTTTTGATGTTTTTGATGTTTTTGATGTTTTGATGTTTTTGATGTTTTTGATGTTTTTGATGTTTTTGATGTTTTTGATGTTTTGATGTTTTGATGTTTTTGATCTTTTGATGTTTTTGATGTTTTTGATGTTTTTGATGTTTTTGGTGTTTTTGATGTTTTTGATGTTTTTGATGTTTTTGATGTTTTTGATGTTTTTGATGTTTTTGATGTTTTTGATGTTTTTGATGTTTTGATGTTTTTGATGTTTTTGATGTTTTTGATGTTTTTGATGTTTTGGTGTTTTTGATGTTTTTAATGTTTTTGAAGTTTTGAAGTTTTTGATGTTTTTGATGTTTTTAATGTTTTTGATGTTTTTGATGTTTTTGAAGTTTTGATGTTTTTGATGTTTTGATGTTTTTGATGTTTTTGATGTTTTTGGTGTTTTTGATGTTTTTGATGTTTTTGATGTTTTGATGTTTTGATGTTTTGATGTTATTAATGTTTTCGATATTTTGATGTTTTTGATGTTTTTGATGTTTTGATGTTTTTGATGTTTTGAAGTTTTTAAAGTTTTGATGTTTTTGATGTATTTGATGTTTTTGATGTTTTTGAAGTTTTGAAGTTTTTGATGTTTTCGATGTTTTTAATGTTTTGATGTTTTTGATGTTTTTGATGTGTTTGATGTGTTTGATGTTTTTGATGTTTTTGATGTTTTTGATGTTTTTGATGTTTTTGATGTTTTGATGTTTTTGATGTTTTTGATGTTTTTGATGTTTTTGATGTTTTTGATATTTTTGATGTTTTTGATGTTTTTGATGTTTTTGGTGTTTTTGATGTTATTGATGTTTTTGATGTTTGATGTTTTTGATGTTTTCGATATTTTGATGTTTTTGATGTTTTGTTGTTTTTGATATGTTTGATGTTTTTGATCTTTTTGATGTTTTTGACGTTTTTGATGTTTTTGATGTTTTTGAAGCTTTTGATGTTTTTGATGTTTTTGATGTTTTTGATGTTTTTGAAGTTTTTGATGTTTTTGATGTTTTTGATGTTTTTAATGTTTTGATGTTTTTGATGTTTTTGATGTTTTTGATGTTTTTGATGTTTTTGATGTTTTGATGCTTTTGATGTTTTTGATGTTTTTGATGTTTTTGATGTTTTTAATGTTTTTTATATTTATGATGTTTTTGTTTTGCTGTTTTTAATGTTTTTGATGTTTTTGATGTTTTGCTGTTTTGCTGTTTTTATTGTTTTCGATGTTTTTGATGTGTTTGATATTTTTAATGTTTTTGATGTTTTTGATGTTTTTGATGTTTTCGATGTTTTCGATTTTGATGTTTTTGATGTTTTTGATGCTTTTGATGTTTTTGATGTTTTTGATGTTTTTGAAGTTTTGATGTTTTGATGTTTTGATGTTTTTGATGTTTTTGAAGTTTTTGAAGTTTTGAGTTTTTGATGTTTTTAATGTTTTTGATGTTTTTGATGTTTTTGATGTTTTTGATGTTTTCGATGTTTTTGATGTGTTTGATGTTTTTGATGTTTTTGATGTTTTTGATGTTTTTGATGTTTTTGATGTTTTTGATGTTTTTGATCTTTTTGATGTTTTTGATGTTTTTGATGTTTTTGGTGTTTTTGATGTTTTTGATGTTTTTGATGTTTTTGATGTTTTTGATGTTTTTGATGTTTTTGATGTTTTTGATGTTTTTGATGTTTTTGATGTTTTTGATGTTTTTGATGTTTTTGATGTTTTTGATGTTTTTGATGTTTTTGATGTTTTTGATGTTTTTGATGTTTTTGATGTTTTTGATGTTTTTGATGTTTTATGTTTTCGACATTTTGATTTTTTTTGATGTTTTTGATGTTTTCGATGTTTTTGATGTGTTTGATGTTTTTGATGTTTTGATGTTTTTGATGTTTTTGATGTTTTTGATCTTTTGATGTTTTGATGTTTTTGATGTTTTTGATGTTTTTGGTGTTTTTGATGTTTTTGATGTTTTGATGTTTTGATGTTTTTGATGTTTTTGAAGTTTTTGATGTTTTTGAAGTTTTTGATGTTTTTGATGTTTTTGATGTTTTTAATGTTTTTGATGTTTTTGATGTGTTTGATGTGTTTGATGTTTTTGATGTTTTTGATGTTTTTGATGTTTTTGATGTTTTTGATGTTTTTGATATTTTTGATATTTTGATGTTTTTGATGTTTTTGATATTTTTGATGTTTTTGATGTTTTTGATGTTTTTGATGTTTTTGATGTTTTTGATGTTTTTGATGTTTTTGATGTTTTTGATGTTTTTGATGTTTTTTGATGTTTTTGATGTTTTTGATGTTTTTGATGTTTTTGATGTTTTGATGTTTTTGATGTTTTTGATGTTTTTGATGTTTTTGATGTTTTTGATGTTTTTGATGTTTTTGATGTTTTTGATGTTTTTGATGTTTTTGATGTTTTTATTGTTTTATATATTTATGATGTTTTTGATTTGCTGTTTTTAATGTTTTTGATGTTTTGATGTTTTGCTGTTTTGCTGTTTTTATTGTTTTCGATGTTTTTGATGTTTTTGATATTTTTAATGTTTTTGATGATTTTGATGTTTTTGATGTTTTTGATGTTTTTGATGTTTTTGATGTTTTTGATGTTTTTGATGTTTTTAATGTTTTCGATGTTTTCGATTTTGATGTTTTTGATGTGTTTGATGTTTTTGATGTTCTTGATGTTTTTGATCTTTTTGATGTTTTTGATGTTTTTGATGTTTTTTGATGTTTTTGATGTTTTTGATGTTTTTGATGTTTTTGATGTTTTTGATGTTTTTGATGTTTTTGATGTTTTCGATATTTTGATTTTTTTGATGTTTTTGATGTTTTGTTGTTTTTGATGGTTTTTATGTTATTTATGTTTATTATGTTTTTGATGTTTTTAATGTTTTTTTATATTTATGATGTTTTTTGATGTTTTTGTTTTGCTGTTTTAATGTTTTTGATGTGTTTGATGTTTTTGATGTTTTTGATGTTTTTGATGTTTTCGATATTTTGATTTTTTTGATGTTTTTGATGTTTTGTTGTTTTTGATGTTTTTTATGTTATTTATGTTTATTATGTTTTGATGTTTTTAATGTTTTTTATATTTATGATGTTTTTGATGTTTTTGTTTTGCTGTTTTTAATGTTTTTGATGTGTTTGATGTTTTTGATATTTTTAATGTTTTTGATCTTTTTGATGTTTTTGATGTTTTTGATGTTTTTGATGTTTTTGATGTTTTTAATCTTTTTTATATTTATGATTTTTTGATGTTTTTGTTTTGCTGTTTTTAATGTTTTTGATGTTTTTGATGTTTTGCTGTTTTGCTGTTTTTATTGTTTTCGATGTTTTTGATGTTTTTGATGTTTTTGATATTTTTAATATTTTTGATGTTTTTGATGTTTTGATGTTTTTGATGTTTTCGATGTTTTCGATTGTGATGTTTTTGATGATTTTGAAGTTTTTGATGTGTTTGATGTTTTTGATCTTTTTGATGTTTTTCATGTTTTTGATGTTTTTGATGTTTTTGATGTTTTTGATGTTTTCGATATTTTGATTTTTTTGATGTTTCTGATGTTTTGTTGTTTTTGATGTTTTTATGTTATTTATGTTTATTATGTTTTTGATGTTTTTAATGTTTTTTATATTTATGATATTTTTGATGTTTTTGTTTTGCTGTTTTTAATGTTTTTGATGTGTTTGATGTTTTTGATGTTTTTGATGTTTTTGATGTTTTTAATGTTTTTGATGTTTTTGATGTTTTTGAAGTTTTTGATGTTTTTGATGTTTTTGATGTTTTTGATATTTTTGATGTTTTTGATGTTTTTAATGTTTTTGATGTTTTTTATGTTTTTGATGTTTTTGATGTTTTTGATGTGTTTGATGTTTTTGATGTTTTTGATGTTTTGATGTTTTTGATGTTTTTGATGTTTTGATGTTTTTGATGTTTTGATGTTTTGATGTTTTTGATGTTTTTGATGTTTTTGATGTTTTGATGTTTTTGATGTTTTTGATGTTTTTGATGTTTTTGATGTTTTTGATGTTTTTGATGTTTTTGATGTTTTTGATGCTTTTGATATTTTTGATGTTTTTGATGTTTTTGGTGTTTTTGATGTTTTTGATGTTTTGATGTTTTTGATGTTTTTGATGTTTTTGATGTTTTTGATGTTTTTGATGTTTTTGATGTTTTTGATGTTTTTGATGTTTTTGATGTTTGATGTTTTGATGTTTTCGATATTTTGATTTTTTTGATGTTTTTGATGTTTTTTGTTTTTGATGTTTTTATGTTATTTATGATTATTATGTTTTTGATGTTTTTAATGTTTTTTATATTTATGGTGTTTTTGGTGTTTTTCTTTTGCTGTTTTCAATGTTTTTGATGTTTTTGATGTTTTGCTGTTTTTATTGTTTTTATTGTTTTTGATGTTTTCGATATTTTGATTTTTTTGATGTTTTTTTGTTTTTGATGTTTTTATGTTATTTATGTTTATTATGTTTTCGAAGTTTTTAATGTTTTTTATATTTATGATGTTTTTGATGTTTTTGTTTTGTCTTTTTTTATTGTTTTGATGTTTTTAATGTTTTTGAAGTTTTTGATGTTTTTGATTTTTTTGATGTTTTTGATGTTTTTGATGTTTTTGATGTTTTTGATGTTTTTGATGTTTTTGATGTTTTTGATGTTTTTGATGTGTTTGATGTTTTTGATGTTTTTAATCTTTTTTATATTTATGATGTTTTTGATGTTTTTGTTTTGCTGTTTTTAATGTTTTTGATGTTTTTGATGTTTTGCTGTTTTGCTGTTTTGCTGTTTTTATTGTTTTCGATGTTTTTGATGTTTTTGAAATTTTTAATATTTTTGATGTTTTTGATGTTTTTGATGTTTTCGATGTTTTCGATTTTGATGTTTTTGATGTTTTTGATGTGTTTGATGTTTTTGATGTTTTTGATCTTTTTGATGTTTTTGATGTTTTTGATGTTTTTGATGTTTTTGATGTTTTCGATATTTTGATTTTTTTGATGTTTCTGATGTTTTGTTGTTTTTAATGTTTTTATGTTATTTATGTTTATTATGTTTTTGATGTTTTTAATGTTTTTTATATTTATGATATTTTTGATGTTTTTGTTTTGCTGTTTTTAATGTTTTTGATGTGTTTGATGTTATTGATGTTTTGATGTTTTTGAAGTTTTTGATGTTTTTGATGTTTTTGATGTGTTTGATGTTTTTGATGTTTTTGATGTTTATGATGTTTTTGATGTTTATGATGTTTATGATGTTTTTGATGTTTTTGATGTTTTTGATGTTTTTGATGTTTTGATGTTTTTGATGTTTTTGATGTTTTTGATGTTTTTGATGTTTTTGATGTTTTGATGTTTTTGATGTTTTTGATGTTTTTGATGTTTTTGATGTTTTTGATGTTTTTGATGTTTTTGATGTTTTTGATGTTTTTGATGTTTTTGATGTTTTTGATGTTTGATGTTTTTGATGTTTTCGATATTTTGATTTTTTTATGTTTTTGATGTTTTGTTGTTTTTGATGTTTTTATGTTATTTATGTTTATTATGGTTTTGATGTTTTTAATGTTTTTAATATTTATGGAGTTGTGAATTTTTTTCTTTTGCTGTTTTTAATGTTTTTGATGTTTTTGATGTTTTGCTGTTTTTATTGTTTTCGATGTTTTTGATGTTTTTGATATTTTTAATGTTTTTGATGTTTTTGATGTTTTTGATGTTTTTGATGTTTTTGATGTTTTTGACGTTTTTGATGTTTTTGATGTTTTTGATGTTTTTGATGTTTTTGATGTTTTTGATGTGTTTGATGTTTTTGATGTTTTTGATGTTTTTAATGTTTTTTATATTTATGATGTTTTTGATGTTTTTGTTTTGCTGTTTTTAATGTTTTTAATGTTTTTGATGTTTTTGATGTTTTGCTGTTTTGCTGTTTTTATTGTTTTCGATGTTTTTGATGTTTTTGATGTTTTTGACGTTTTTGATGTTTTTGATGTTTTTTATGTTTTTGATATTTTTGACGTTTTTGATGTTTTTGATGTTTTTGATGTTTTTGATGTTTTTGATGTTTTTGATGTTTTTGATGTTTTTGATGTTTTTGATGTTTTTGATGTTTTGCTGTTTTGCTGTTTTTTTTGTTTTCGATGTTTTTGATGTTTTTGATGTTTTTGATGTTTTTGACGTTTTTGATGTTTTTGATATTTTTAATGTTTTTGATGTTTTTGATGTTTTTGATGTTTTTGACGTTTTTGATGTTTTTGATGTTTTTGATGTTTTTGATGTGTTTGATGTTTTTGATGTTTTTAATGTTTTTTATATTTATGATGTTTTTGATGTTTTTGTTTTGCTGTTTTTAATGTTTTTGATGTTTTTGATGTTTTTGATGTTTTTGATGTTTTTGATCTTTTTGATGTTTTTGACGTTTTTGATGTTTTTGATGTTTTTTATGTTTTTGATATTTTTGACGTTTTTGATGTTTTTGATGTTTTTGATGTTTTTTAATTTTTTTGATGTTTTTGATGTTTTGCTGTTTTGCTGTTTTTATTGTTTTCGATGTTTTTGATGTGTTTGATGTTTTTGATGTTTTTAATCTTTTTATATTTATGATGTTTTTGATGTTTTTGTTTTGCTGTTTTTAATGTTTTTGATGTTTGTGATGTTTTGCTGTTTTGCTGTTTTGCTGTTTTTATTCTTTTCGATGTTTTTGATGTTTTTGATGTTATTGATATTTTTAATATTTTTGATGTTTTTGATGTTTTGATGTTTTCGATGTTTTCGATTTTGATGTTTTTGATGTTTTTGATGTTTTCGATGTTTTCGATTTTGATGTTTTTGATGATTTTAATGTGTTTGATGTTTTTGATGTTTTTGATCTTTTTGATGTTTTTGATGTTTTTGATGTTTTTGATGTTTTTGATGTTTTTGATGTTTTTGATGTTTTCGATATTTTGATTTTTTTGATGTTTTTGTTGTTTTGTTGTTTTTGATGTTTTTATGTTATTTATGTTTATTATGTTTTTAATGTTTTTTATATTTATGATGTTTTTGTTTTAATGTTTTTGATGTGTTTGATGTTTTTGATGTTTTTGATGTTTTTGATGTTTTTGATGTTTTTGATGTTTTTGATGTTTTTGATGTTTTTGATGTTTTTGATGTTTTTGAAGTTTTTGATGTTTTTGATGTTTTTGATGTTTTTGATGTTTTTGTTGTTTTTGATGTTTTTGATGTGTTTGATGTTTTTGATGTTTTTGATGTTTTTGATGTTTTTGATGTTTTTGATGTTTTTGATGTTTTTGATGTTTTTGATGTTTATGATGTTTTTGATGTTTTTGATGTTTTTGATGTTTTTGATGTTTTTGATGTTTTTGATGTTTTTGATGTTTTTGATGTTTTTGATGTTTTTGATGTTTTTGATATTTTTAATGTTTTTGATGTTTTTGATGTTTTTGATGTTTTTGATGTTTTTGATGTTTTTGATTTTTTTGATGTTTTTGATGTTTTTGTTGATTTTGATGTTTTTATGTTATTTATGTTTATTATTATTTTGATGTTTTTAATGTTTTTTATATTTATGGTGTTTTTGATGTTTTTCTTTTGCTGTTTTTAATGTTTTTGATGTTTTTGATGTTTTGCTGTTTTGCTGTTTTTATTGTTTTCGATGTTTTTGATGTCTTTGATATTTTTAATGTTTTTGATGTTTTCGATATTTTGATATTTTGATTTTTGATTTTTTTGTTTTTGATGTTTTTATGTTATTTATGTTTATTATGTTTTTTGACGTTTTTAATGTTTTTTATATTTATGATGTTTTTGATGTTTTTGTTTTGCTGTTTTTAATGTTTTTGATGTTTTTGATGTGTTTGATGTTTTTGATGTTTTTGATGTTTTTGATGCTTTTGATGTTTTTGATGTGTTTGATGTTTTGATGTTTTGATGTTTTGATGTTTTTGATGTTTTGATGTTTTTGATGTTTTTGATGTTTTTGATGTTTTTGATGTTTTTGATGTTTTTGATGTTTTTGATGTTTTGATGTTTTTGATGTTTTTGATGTTTTTGATGTTTTTGATGTTTTGATGTTTTTGATGTTTTTGATGTTTTTGATGTTTTTGATGTTTTGATGTTTTTGATGTTTTTGATGTTTTTGATGTTTTTGATGTTTTTGATGTTTTTGATGTTTTTGATGTTTTTGATGTTTTTGATGTTTTTGATGTTTGATGTTTTTGATGTTTTCGATATTTTGATTTTTTTGATGTATTTGATGTTTTGTTGTTTTTGATGTTTTTATGTTATTTATGTTTATTATGTTTTTGATGTTTTTAATGTTTATTATATTTATGATGTTTTTGTTTTGCTGTTTTTAATGTTTTTGATGTTTTGCTGTTTTTATTGTTTTCGATGTTTTTGATGTTTTCGTTATTTTGATTTTTTTGATGTTTTTTGTTTTGGATGTTTTTATGTTATTTATGTTTATTATGTTTTTGATGTTTTTAATGTTTTTTATATTTATGATGTTTTTGATGTTTTTGTTTTGCTATTTTTAATGTTTTTGATGTGTTTGATGTTTTTGATGTTTTTGATGTTTTTGATGTTCTTGATGTTTTTGATATTTTTAATGTTTTTGATGTTTTTGATGTTTTCGATATTTTGATTTTTTGATGTTTTTTGTTTTGGATGTTTTTATATTATTTATGTTTATTATGTTTTTGATGTTTTTAATGTTTTTTATATTAATGATGTTTTTGATGTTTTTGTTTTGCTATTTTTAATGTTTTTGATGTGTTTGATGTTTTTGATTTTTTTGATGTTTTTGATGTTTTTGATGTTTTTGATGTTTTTGATGTTTATGATGTTTTTGATTTTTTTGATGTTTTTGATGTTTTTGATGTTTTGTTGATTTTGATGATTTTATGTTATTTATGTTTATTATATTTTGATGTTTTTAATGTTTTTTATATTTATGGTATTTTGATGTTTTTCTTTTGCTTTTTAATGTTTTTGATGTTTTTGATGTTTTTGCTGTTTTGCTGTTTTTATTGTTTTTATTGTTTTCGATGTTTTTGATGTTTTTGATATTTTTAATGTTTTTGATGTTTTCGATATTTTGATTTTTTTGATGTTTTTTTGTTTTTGATGTTTTTATGTTATTTATGTTTATTATGTTTTTGATGTTTTAATTTTTTTTATATTTATGATGTTTTTGATGTTTTTGTTTTGCTGTTTTTGTTGTTTTGATGTTTTTGATGTGTTTGATGTTTTGATGTTTTGATGTTTTGATGTTTTTGATGTTTTGATGTTTTGATGTTTATGATGTTTTGATGTTTTGATGTTTTTGATGTTTTTGATGTTTTTGATGTTTTTGATGTTTTGATGTTTTTGATGTTTTTGATGTTTTTGATGTTTTGATGTTTTTTGATATTTTTGATGTTTTGATGTTTTTGATGTTTTTGATGTTTTTGATGTTTTTGATTTTTTTGATGTTTTGATGTTTTTGTTGATTTTGATGTTTTTATGTTATTTATGTTTATTATTATTTTGATGTTTTTAATGTTTTTTATATTTATGATGTTTTGATGTTTTTGTTTTGCTGTTTTTGTTGTTTTTGATGTTTTTGATGTGTTTGATGTTTTTGTTGTTTTTAATGTTTTTGATGTTTATGATATTTTGATGTTTTTGATGTTTTGATGTTTTGATGTTTTGATGTTTTTGATGTTTCTTTGATGTTTTGATGTTTTTGATGTTTTTGATGTTTTTGATATTTTGATGTTTTTTTGTTTTTGATGTTTTTATGTTATTTATGTTTATTATGTTTTTGATGTTTTTTAATGTTTTTTATATTTATGATATTTTGATGTTTTTGTTTATTGCTTTTTGTTGTTTTTGATGTTTTGATGTGTTTGATGTTTTTGATGTTTTGATGTTTTGGATGTTTTTGATGTTTTTGATGTTTATGATGTTTTTGATGTTTTTGATGTTTTGATGTTTTTGATGTTTTTGATGTTTTTGATGTTTTTGATGTTTTGATATTTTTGATGTTTTGATGTTTTTGATGTTTTTGATGTTTTGATGTTTTTGATGTTTTGATGTTTTGATGTTTTTGATGTTTTTGATGTTTTTGATATTTTTGATGTTTTTGATGTTTTTGATGTTTTGATGTTTTTGATGTTTTGATGTTTTTGATGTTTTTGATGTTTTTGATGTTTTGATGTTTTTATGTTTTTGATGTTTTTGAAGTTTTTGATGTTTTTGATGTTTTTGATGTTTGATGTTTTTGATGTTTTCGATATTTTGATTTTTTGATGTATTTGATGTTTTGTTGTTTTTGATGTTTTTATGTTATTTATGTTTATTATGTTTTTGATGTTTTTAATGTTTATTATATTTATGATATTTTTTGATGTTTTTGTTTTGCTGTTTTTAATGTTTTTGATGTTTTGCTGTTTTTATTGTTTTCGATGTTTTTGATGTTTTCGATATTTTGATTTTTTTGATGTTTTTTTGTTTTGGATGTTTTTATGTTATTTATGTTTATTATGTTTTTGATGTTTTAATTTTTTTATATTTATGATGTTTTTGATGTTTTTGTTTTGCTATTTTTAATGTTTTTGATGTGTTTGATGTTTTTGATGTTTTTGATGTTTTTGATGTTTTTGATGTTTTTGATGTTTTTGATGTTTTGATGTTCTTGATGTTTTTGATATTTTTAATGTTTTTGATGTTTTTGATGTTTTCGATATTTTGATTTTTTTGATGTTTTTTGTTTTGGATGTTTTTATGTTATTTATGTTTATTATGTTTTTGATGTTTTTAATGTTTTTTATATTTATGATGTTTTTTGATGTTTTTGTTTTGTTTTTTTTAATGTTTTTGATGTGTTTGATGTTTTTGATGTTTTTGATGTTTATGATGTTTTTGATGTTTTTGATGTTTTTGATGTTTTTGATGTCTTTGATGTTTTTGATGTTTTTGATATTTTTGATGTTTTTGATGTTTTTGATGTTTTTGATGTTTTTGATGTTTTGATGTTTTTGATTTTTTTGATTTTTTTGATGTTTTTGATGTTTTTGATGTTTTGTTGATTTTGATGTTTTTATGTTATTTATGTTTATTATGTTTTGATGTTTTTAATGTTTTTATATTTATGGTGTTTTTGATGTTTTTCTTTTGCTGTTCTTAATGTTTTTGATGTTTTTGATGTTTTGCTGTTTTGCTGTTTTTATTGTTTTCGATGTTTTTGATGTTTTTGATGTTTTTGATATTTTTAATGTTTTTGATGTTTTCGATATTTTGATTTTTTTGATGTTTTTTGTTTTTGATGTTTTTATGTTATTTATGTTTATTATGTTTTTGATGTTTTTAATGTTTTTTATATTTATGATGTTTTTGATGTTTTTGTTTTGCTGTTTTTAATGTTTTTGATGTGTTTGATGTTTTTGATGTTTTTGATGCTTTTGATGCTTTTGATGTGTTTGATGTTTTTGATGTTTTTGATGTTTTTGATGTTTTTGATGTTTTTGATGTTTTTGATGTTTTTGATGTTTTTGATGTTTTTGATGATTTTGATGTTTTTGATGTTTTTGATGTTTTTGATGTTTTTGATGTTTTTGATGTTTTTGATGTTTTTGATGTTTTTGATGTTTTTGATGTTTTTGATGTTTTTGATGTTTTTGATGTTTTTGATTTTTTTGATGTTTTTGATGTTTTTGATGTTTTTGATGTTTTTGATGTTTTTGATGTTTGATGTTTTTGATGTTTTCGATATTTTGATTTTTTTGATGTATTTGATGTTTTGTTGTTTTTGATGTTTTTATTTTATTTATGTTTATTATGTTTTTGATGTTTTTAATGTTTATTATATTTATGATGTTTTTGATGTTTTTGTTTTGCTGTTTTTAATGTTTTTGATGTTTTGCTGTTTTTATTGTTTTCGATGTTTTTGATGTTTTCGATATTTTGATTTTTTTGATGTTTTTTGTTTTGGATGTTTTTATGTTATTTATGTTTATTATGTTTTTGATGTTTTTAATTTTTTTTATATTTATGATGTTTTTGATGTTTTTGTTTTGCTATTTTTAATGTTTTTGATGTGTTTGATGTTTTTGATGTTTTTGATGTTTTTGATGTTTTTGATGTTCTTGATGTTTTTGATATTTTTAATGTTTTTGATGTTTTTGATGTTTTCGATGTTTTTGATGTTTTTGATATTTTTGATGTTTTTTTGTTTTTGATGTTTTTATGTTATTTATGTTTATTATGTTTTTGATGTTTTTAATGTTTTTTATATTTATGATATTTTTGATGTTTTTGTTTTGCTGTTTTTGTTGTTTTTGATGTTTTTGATGTGTTTGATGTTTTTGATGTTTTTGATGTTTTGGATGTTTTTGATGTTTTTGATGTTTATGATGTTTTTGATGTTTTTGATGTTTTTGATGTTTTTGATGTTTTTGATGTTTTTGATGTTTTTGATGTTTTTGATATTTTTGATGTTTTTGATGTTTTTGATGCTTTTGATGCTTTTGATGTGTTTGATGTTTTTGATGTTTTTGATGTTTTTGATGTTTTTGATGTTTTTGATGTTTTTGATGTTTTTGATGTTTTTGATGTTTTTGATGTTTTTGATGTTTTTGATGTTTTTGATGTTTTTGATGTTTTTGATGCTTTTGATGTTTTTGATGTGTTTGATGTTTTTGATGTTTTTGTTGTTTTTGATGTTTTTGATGTTTTTGATGTTTTTGATGTTTTTGATGTTTTTGATGTTTTTGATGTTTTTAATGTTTTTGATGTTTTTGATGTTTTTGATGTTTTTGATGTTTTTGATGTTTGATGTTTTTGATGTTTTCGATATTTTGTTTTTTTGATGTATTTGATGTTATGTTGTTTTTGATGTTTTTATGTTATTTATGTTTATTATGTTTTTGATGTTTTTAATGTTTATTATATTTATGATGTTTTTGATGTTTTTGTTTTGCTGTTTTTAATGTTTTTGATGTTTTGCTGTTTTTATTGTTTTCGATGTTTTTGATGTTTTGATGTATTTGATGTTTTTGATGTTTTTGATGTTCTTGATGTTTTTGATATTTTTAATGTTTTTGATGTTTTTGATGTTTTCGATATTTTGATTTTTTTGATGTTTTTTGTTTTGGATGTTTTTATGTTATTTATGTTTATTATGTTTTTGATGTTTTTAATGTTTTTTATATTTATGATGTTTTTGATGTTTTTGTTTTGCTATTTTTAATGTTTTTGATGTGTTTGATGTTTTTGATGTTTTTGATGTTTTTGATATTTTTGATATTTTTATGTTTTTGATGTTTTTGATGATTTTGAAGTTTTTGATGTTTTTGATGTTTTTGATGTTTTTGATGTTTTTGATGTTTTTGATGTTTTGTTGTTTTTGATGCTTTTATGTTATTTATGATTATTATGTTTTTGATGTTTTTAATGTTTTTTATATTTATGGTGTTTTTGGTGTTTTTGTTTTGCTGTTTTCAATGTTTTTGATGTTTTTGATGTTTTGCTGTTTTGCTGTTTTTATTGTTTTTGATGTTTTTGATGTTTATGATGTTTTTGATATTTTTAATGTTTTTGATGTTTTTGATGTTTTCGATATTTTGATTTTTTTATGTTTTTTTGTTTTGATGTTTATATGTTATTTATGTTTATTATGTTTTTGATGTTTTTAATGTTTTTTATATTTATGATGTTTTTGATGTTTTTGTTTTGCTGTTTTTAATGTTTTTGATGTTTTTGATGTGTTTGATGTTTTTGATGTTTTTTATGTTTTTGATGCTTTGATGTTTTTGATGTGTTTGATGTTTTTGATGTTTTGATGTTTTTGATGTTTTTGATGTTTTTGATGTTTTTGATGTTTTTGATGTTTTTGATGTTTTGTTGCTTTTTGATGTTTTTGATGTTTTTGATGTTTTTGATGTTTTCGATATTTTGATTTTTTTGATGTTATGTTGTTTTTCATGTTTTTATTTTATTTATGTTTATTATGATTTTGATGTTTTTAATGTTTTTTATATTTATCATGTTTTTGTTGTTTTTGTTTTGCTGTTTTTAATGTTTTTGATGTTTTTGATGTTTTAGATGTTTTTGATGTTTTTGATGTTTTTGATGTTTTTGATGTTTTTTATGTTTTTGATGCTTTTGATGTTTTTGATGTGTTTGATGTTTTTGATGTTTTTGATGTTTTTGATGTTTTTGATGTTTTTGATGTTTTTGTTGTTTTTGATGTTTTTGATGTTTTTGATGTTTTTGATGTTTTTGATGTTTTTGATGTTTTCGATATTTTGATTTTTTTGATGTTATGTTGTTTTTCATGTTTTTATTTTATTTATGTTTATTATGATTTTGATGTTTTTAATGTTTTTTATATTTATCATGTTTTTGTTGTTTTTGTTTTGCTGTTTTTAATGTTTTTGATGTTTTTGATGTTTTTGATGTTTTTGATGTTTTTGTTGTTTTTGATGTTTTGATGTTTTTGATGTTTTTAATGTTTTTGATGTTTTTGATGTTTTTAATGTTTTGATGTTTTTTTGATGTTTTGATGTTTTTTGACGTTTTTGATGTTTTTGATTTTTTTGATGTTTTGTATTTGTTTTTTTTTTTTTGATGTTTTTGATGTTTTTGACGTTTTTGATATTTTTGATGTTCCTTGATGTTTCGATGTTTTTAAGATTTTTCTTTTTTTGATGATTTTGATATTTTGATGTTTTTGATGTTTTGATATTTTTGATGTTTTTGATGTTTTTCATCTTTTTGATGTTTTTGATGTTTTTGAGGTTTTTATGTTGTTGATATTTTGATGTTTTTGATGTTGTTGATGTTTTGGATGTTTTTGATGTTTTTGATGTTTTTGATGTTTTTGATGTTTTTGATGTTTTTGATGTTTTTGATGTTTTTGATGTTTTTGGTGTTTTTGATGTTTTTGGTGTTTTGAATCTTTTTGATGTTTTTGACGTTTTTGATGTTTTTGATGTTTGTGATGTTCTTGATGTCTTGATGTTATTGATTTTATTGATGTTTTTGATGTTTTTGATGTTTTGATGTTTTTGATGTTTTTGATGTTTTTGATGTTTTTAATGTTTTTGAGGTTTTTGATGTTTTTGATGATTTTGATGTTATTGAAGTTTTTGATGTTTTTGATGTTTTTGATGTTTGTGATGTTTGTGATGTTTTTGATGTTTTTGATGTTTTTGATGTTTTGGATGTTTTTCATGTTTTTAATGTTTTTCATGTTTTTGACGTTTTTGATGTTTTTGATGTTTTTGATGTTTTTAATGTTTTTGATGTTTTTGATGTTTTTAATGTATTGATGTTTTTAATGTTTTTGATGTTTTTGATGTTTTGGATGTTTTTGATGTTTTTGACGTTTTTGATGTTTTTGATTTTTTTGATGTTTTTGATGTTTTTAATGTTTTTGATGTTTTTGATGTCTTTGATGTTTTTGATGTTTTTGATGTTTTTGATGTTTTTGATGTTTTTGATGTTTTTGATGTTTTTGATGTTTTTGATGTTTTTGATGTTTTTGATGTTTTTGATGTTTTTGATTTTTTTGATGTTTTTGATGTTTTTGATCTCTTTGATGTTTTTGACGTTTTTGATGTTTTTGATGTTTTTTATGTTTTTGATATTTTTGACATTTTTGATGTTTTTGATGTTTTTGATGTTTTTGATGTTTTTGATGTTTTTGATGTTTTGATGTTTTTGATGTTTTTGATGTTTTTGATGTTTTTGATGTTTTTGATGTTTTTGAATTTTTTGATGTTTTTGATGTTTTTAATGTTTTTGATGTTTTTGATGTTTTTGATGTTTTTGATGTTTTTGATGTTTTTGATGTTTTTGATGTTTTTGATGTGTTTGATGTTTTTGATGTTTTTGAGGTTTTTGATGTTTTTGATGTTTTTAATGTTTTTTATATTTATGATGTTTTTGATGTTTTTGTTTTGCTGTTTTTAATGTTTTTGATGTTTTGATGTTTTTAATGTTTTTGATGTTTTTGACGTTTTGATGTTTTTGATGTTTTTGATGTGTTTGATGTGTTTGATGTGTTTGATGTTTTTGATGTTTTTGATGTTTTTGATGTTTTTGATGTTTTTGATGTTTTTGATGTTTTTAATGTTTTTATATTTATGATGTTTTTGATGTTTTGTTTTGCTGTTTTTAATGTTTTTGATGTTTTTGATGTTTTGCTGTTTTGCTGTTTTTATTGTTTTTATTGTTTTCGATGTTTTTGATATTTTTAATATTTTTGATGTTTTTGATGTTTTTGATGTTTTTGATGTTTTTGATGTTTTCGATGTTTTCGATTTTGATGTTTTTGATGATTTTGATGTGTTTGATGTTTTTGATGTTTTTGATCTTTTGATGTTTTTGATGTTTTTGATGTTTTTGATGTTTTTGATGTTTTCGATATTTTGATTTTTTTGATGTTTTTGATGTTTTGTTGTTTTTGATGTTTTTATGTTATTTATGTTTATTATGTTTTTGATGTTTTTAATGTTTTTTATATTTATGATGTTTTGTTTTGCTGTTTTTAATGTTTTTGATGTGTTTGATGTTTTTGATGTTATTGATGTTTTTGATGTTTTTGATGTTTTTGATGTTTTTGATGTTTTGATGTTTTGATGTTTTTGATGTTTTTGAAGTTTTTGATGTTTTGATGTTTTTGATGTTTTTGAAGTTTTTGATGTTTTTGATGTTTTTGATGTTTTTGATGTTTTTAATGTTTTTGATGTGTTTGATGTTTTTGATGTTTTTGATGTTTTTGATGTTTTTGATGTTTTTGATGTTTTTAATGTTTTTTATATTTATGATGTTTTTGATGTTTTTGTTTTGCTGTTTTTAATGTTTTTGATGTTTTTGATGTTTTTGATGTTTTGCTGTTTTGCTGTTTTTATTGTTTTCGATGTTTTTGATGTTTTTGATGTTTTTGATATTTTTAATATTTTTGATGTTTTTGATGTTTTTGATGTTTTTGATGTTTTTGATGTTTTCGATGTTTTCGATTTTGATGTTTTTGATGATTTTGATGATTTTGATGTGTTTGATGTTTTTGATGTTTTTGATCTTTTTGATCTTTTTGATGTTTTTGATGTTTTTGATGTTTTTGATGTTTTTGATGTTTTCGATTTTTTGATTTTTTTGATGTTTTTGATGTTTTGTTGTTTTTGATGTTTTTATGTTATTTATGTTTATTATGTTTTTGATGTTTTTAATGTTTTTTATATTTATGATGTTTTGTTTTGCTGTTTTTAATGTTTTTGATGTGTTTGATGTTTTTGATGTTTTTGATGTTATTGATGTTTTTGATGTTTTTGATGTTTTTGATGTTTTTGATGATTTGATGTTTTTGATGTTTTTTATGTTTTTGAAGTTTTTGAAGTTTTTGATGTTTTTGATGTTTTTGATGTTTTTGATGTTTTGCTGTTTTGCTGTTTTTATTGTTTTCGATGTTTTTGATGTTTTTGATGTTTTTGATATTTTTAATGTTTTTGATGTTTTCGATATTTTGATTTTTTTGATGTTTTTTTGTTTTTGATGTTTTTATGTTATTTATGTTTATTATGTTTTTGATGTTTTTAATGTTTTTTATATTTATGATGTTTTGTTTTGCTGTTTTTAATGTTTTTGATGTTTTGATGTGTTTGATGTTTTTGATGTTTTTGATGTTTTTGATGCTTTTGATGTTTTTGATGTGTTTGATGTTTTTGATGTTTTTGATGTTTTTGATGTTTTGATGTTTTGATGTTTTTGATGTTTTTGATGTTTTGATGTTTTTGATGTTTTTGATGTTTTTGATGTTTTTGATGTTTTGATGTTTTTGATGTTTTTGATGTTTTTGATGTTTTTGATGTTTTTGATGTTTTGATGTTTTTGATGTTTTGATGTTTTTGATGTTTTTGATGTTTGATGTTTTTGATGTTTTCGATATTTTGATTTTTTGATGTATTTGATGTTTTGTTGTTTTTGATGTTTTTATGTTATTTATGTTTATTATGTTTTTGATGTTATTAATGTTTATTATATTTATGATGTTTTTGATGTTTTTGTTTTGCTGTTTTTAATGCTTTGATGTTTTTGATGTTTTGCTGTTTTCGATGTTTTTGATGTTTTAATGTTTTTGATGTTTTTGATGTTTTTGATGTTTTTGATGTTTTTGATGTTTTTGATGTTCTTGATGTTTTTGATGATTTTGATGTTTTTGAAGTTTTTGATGTTTTTGATATTTTAAATGTTTTTGATGTTTTTGATGTTTTCGATATTTTGATTTTTTTGATGTTTTTTTGTTTTGGATGTTTTTATGTTATTTATGTTTATTATGTTTTTGATGTTTTTAATGTTTTTTATATTTATGATGTTTTTGTTTTGCTATTTTTAATGTTTTTGATGTGTTTGATGTTTTTGATGTTTTTGACGTTTTTGATGTTTTTGATATTTTTGATGTTTTTATGTTTTTGATGTTTTTGATGATTTTGAAGTTTTTGAAGTTTTTAATGTTTTTGATGTTTTTGATGTTTTTGATGTTTTTGATGTTTTTGATGTTTTTGATGTTTTTGATGTTTTTGATATTTTTGATGTTTTTGATGTTTTGTTGTTTTTGATGTTTTTGATGTTTTCGATATTTTGATTTTTTTATGTTTTTGATGTTTTGTTGTTTGTGATGTTTTTATGTTATTCATGTTTATTATGTTTTTGATGTTTTAATGTTTTTTTTATATTTATGGTGTTTTGCTGTTTTTATTGTTTTCGATGTTTTTGATGTTTTTGATATTTTTAATGTTTTTGATGTTTTCGATATTTTGATTTTTTTGATGTTTTTTGTTTTTGATGTTTTTATGTTATTTATGTTTATTATGTTTTTGATGTTTTTAATGTTTTTTATATTTATGATGTTTTTGTTTTGCTGTTTTTAATGTTTTTGATGTTTTTGATGTTTTGTTGTTTTTGATGTTTTTATGTTATTTATGTTTATTATGTTTTTGATGTTTTTAATGTTTTTTATATTTATGATGTTTTTGTTTTGCTGTTTTTAATGTTTTTGATGTTTTTGATGTTTTTGATGTTTTTGATGTTTTTGATGTTTTTGATGTTTTTGATGTTTTTGATGTTTTTGATGTTTTTGATGTTTTTGATGTTTGATGTTTTTGATGTTTTCGATATTTTGATTTTTTGATGTTTTTGATGTTTTGTTGTTTTTGATGTTTTTATGTTATTCATGTTTATTATGTTTTTGATGTTTTTAATGTTTTTTATATTTATGGTGTTTTGATATTTTTGTTTTGCTGTTTTTAATGTTTTTGATGTTTTGCTGTTTTGCTGTTTTTATTGTTTTCGATGTTTTTGATGTTTTTGATGTTTTTGATGTGTTTGATGTTTTTGATGTTTTTGATGTTTGTGATGTTTCTGATGTTTTTGATGTTTTCGATATTTTGATTTTTTTGATGTTTTTGTGTTTTTGATGTTTTTATGTTATTTATGTTTATTATGTTTTTTGATGTTTTTAATGTTTTTTATATTTATGATGTTTTGATGTTTTTGTTTTGCTGTTTTTAATGTTTTCGATGTGTTTGATGTTTTTGATGTTTTTGATGTTTTTGATGTTCTTGATGTTTTTGATGTTTTTGATGTTTTTGATGTTTTTGATGTTTTTGATGTTTTTGATGTTTTTGATGTTTTTGATGTTATTGATGTTTTTGATGTTTTTGATGTTTTGTTGTTTTTCATGTTTTTATTTTATTTATGTTTATTATGATTTTGATGTTTTTAATTTTTTTTATATTTATGATGTTTTTGTTGTTTTTGTTTTGCTGTTTTTAATGTTTTTGATGTTTTCGATGTCTTTGATGTTTTTGATGTTTTGCTGTTTTGATGTTTTTATTGTTTTCGATGTTTTTGATGTTTTTGATATTTTTAATGTTTTTGATGTTTTTGATGTTTTCGATATTTTGATTTTTTGATGTTTTTTTGTTTTTGATGTTTTTATGTTATTTATGTTTATTATGTTTTTGATGTTTTTAATGTTTTTTATATTTATGATGTTTTTGATGTTTTTGTTTTGCTGTTTTTAATGTTTTTGATGTGTTTGATGTTTTTGATGTTTTGTTGTTTTTGATGTTTTTATGTTATTTATGTTTTTGATGTTTTTAATGTTTTTGATGTTTTTGATGTTTTTGATGTTTTTGATGTTTTTGATGTGTTTGATGTTTTTGATGTTTTTGATGTTTTTGATGTTTTGATGTTTTTGATGTTTTGATGTTTTGATGTTTTGATGTTTTTGATGTTTTTGATGTTTTTGATGTTTTTGATGTTTTTGATGTTTTTGATGTTTTTGCTGTTTTTGATGTTTTTGATGTTTTTGATGTTTTTGATGTTTTTGATGTTTTTGATATTTTTGATGTTTTTGATGTTTTTGATGTTTTTGATGTTTTCGATATTTTGATTTTTTGATGTTTTTGATGTTTTGTTGTTTGTGATGTTTTTATGTTATTCATGTTTATTATGTTTTTGATGTTTTTAATGTTTTTTATATTTATGGTGTTTTTGATGTTTTTGTGTTGCTGTTTTTAATGTTTTTGATGTTTTTGATGTTTTGCTGTTTTGCTGTTTTTATTGTTTTCGATGTTTTTGATGTTTTTGATATTTTTAATGTTTTTGATGTTTTTGATGTTTTTGATGTTTTTGATGTTTTTGAAGTTTTTGATGTTTTTGATGTTTTTGATGTTTTTGAAGTTTTTGATGTTTTTGATGTTTTTAATGTTTTGATGTTTTTGATGTTTTTGATGTTTTGATGTGTTTGATGTTTTGATGTTTTTGATGTTTTGATGTTTTGATGTTTTTTGATGTTTTTGATGTTTTTGAAGTTTTTGATGTTTTTGATGTTTTTGATGTTTTTGATGTTTTTGCTGTTTTTGATGTTTTTGATGTTTTTGAAGTTTTTGATGTTTTTGATGTTTTTGATGTTTTTGATGTTTTTGATGTTTTTAATGTTTTTAATGTTTTTGATGTTTTTGATGTTTTGATGTTTTTGATGTTTTGATGTTTTTGATGTTTTGATGTTTTTGATGTTTTTGATGTTTTTGATGTTTTTGATGTTTTTGATGTTTTTGATGTTTTTGATGTTTTTGATGTTTTTGATGTTTTGATGTTTTTGATGTTTTGATGTTTTTGATGTTTTTGATGTTTTTGATGTTTTTGATGTTTTTGATGTTTTTGATGTTTTTGATGTTTTTGATGTTTTGATGTTTTTGATGTTTTTGATGTTTTTGATGTTTTGATGTTTTTGATGTTTTCGATATTTTGATTTTTTGATGTTTTTGATGTTTTGTTGTTTGTGATGTTTTTATGTTATTTATGTTTATTATGTTTTTGATGTTTTTAATGTTTTTTATATTTATGATGTTTTTGATGTTTTTGTTTTGCTGTTTTTAATGTTTTTGATGTGTTTGATGTTTTTGATGTTTTGTTGTTTTTGATGTTTTTATGTTATTTATGTTTATTATGTTTTTGATGTTTTTAATGTTTTTTATATTTATGATGTTTTTGATGTTTTTGGTGTTTTTGATGTTTTTAATGTTTTTGATGTTTTTGATGTTTTTGATGTTTTTGATGTTTTTGATGTTTTTGAAGTTTTTGATGTTTTTGATGTTTTTGATGTTTTTGATGTTTTTGATGTTTTTGATAATTTTGATGTTTTTAATGTTTTTGATGTTTTTGATGTTTTTGATGTTTTTGATGTTTTTGATGTGTTTGATGTTTTTGATGTTTTTGATGTTTTGATGTTTTTTATGTTTTTGATGTTTTGATGTTTTGATGTTTTTGATGTTTTTGATGTTTTTGATGTTTTTGATGTTTTGATGTTTTGATGTTTTTGATGTTTTTGATGTGTTTGATGTTTTGATGTTTTTGATGTTTTTGATGTTTTTGATGTTTTTGATGTTTTGATGTTTTGATGTTTTTGATGTTTTGATGTTTTTGATGTTTTGATGTTTTGATGTTTTTGATGTTTTTGATGTTTTTGATGTTTTGATGTTTTTGATGTTTTGATGTTTTTGATGTTTTGATGTTTTGATGTTTTTGCTGTTTTTGATGTTTTTGATGTTTTTGATGTTTTTGATGTTATTGATATTTTTGATGTTTTTGATGTTTTTGATGTTTTTGATGTTTTCGATATTTTGATTTTTTGATGTTTTGTTGTTTGTGATGTTTTTATGTTATTCATGTTTATTATGTTTTTGATGTTTTTAATGTTTTTTATATTTATGGTGTTTTGATGTTTTTGTGTTGCTGTTTTTAATGTTTTTGATGTTTTTGATGTTTTGCTGTTTTGCTGTTTTGTTGTTTTTATTGTTTTCGATGTTTTTGATGGTTTTGATATTTTTAATGTTTTTGATGTTTTGATGTTTTCGATATTTTGATTTTTTTGATGTTTTTTTGTTTTTGATGTTTTTATGTTATTTATGTTTATTATATTTTTGATGTTTTTAATGTTTTTTATATTTATGATGTTTTTGATGTTTTTGTTTTGCTGTTTTTGATGTGTTTGATGTTTTTGATGTTTTGTTGTTTTTTATGTTTTTATGTTATTTATGTTTATTATGTTTTTGATGTTTTTAATGTTTTTTATATTTATGATGTTTTTGATGTTTTTGTTTTGCTGTTCTTAATGTTTTTGATGTTTTGCTGTTTTGCTGTTTTTATTGTTTTCGATGTTTTTGATGTTTCTGATGTTTTTGATATTTTTAATGTTTTGATGTTTTTGATGTTTTTGATGTTTTCGATATTTTGATTTTTTTGATGTTTTTTTGTTTTTGATGTTTTTATGTTATTTATGTTTATTATGTTTTTGATGTTTTTAATGTTTTTTATATTTATGATGTTTTTGTTTTGCTGTTTTTAATGTTTTGATGTTTTGATGTTTTTGATGTTTTTTTTGATGTTTTTGATGTTTTTGATGTTTTGATGTTTTTGATGTTTTGATGTTCTTGCTGTTTTTGATGTTTTTGATGTTTTGATGTTTTTGATGTTTTTGATATTTTGATGTTTTTGATGTTTTTGATGTTTTTGATGTTTTCGATATTTTGATTTTTTGATGTTTTGATGTTTTGTTGTTTGTGATGTTTTTATGTTATTTATGTTTATTATGTTTTTGATGTTTTTAATGTTTTTATATCTATGATGTTTTTGATGTTTTTGTTTTGCTGTTTTTAATGTTTTTGATGTGTTTGATGTTTTTGATGTTTTGTTGTTTTTGATGTTTTTATGTTATTTATGTTTATTATGTTTTTGATGTTTTTAATGTTTTTATATTTATGATGTTTTTGATGTTTTGGTGTTTTTGATGTTTTTAATGTTTTAATGCTTTTGATGTTTTGATGTTTTTGAAGCTTTTGATGTTTTTGATGTTTTTGATGTTTTTGAAGTTTTTGATGTTTTTGATGTTTTTAATGTTTTTGATGTTTTTGATGTTTTTGATGTTTTTGATGTGTTTGATGTTTTTGATGTTTTGATGTTTTTGATGTTTTTGATGTTTTGATGTTTTTGATGTTTTTGATGTTTTTGATGTTTTTGATGTTTTTGATGTTTTTGATGTTTTTGATGTTTTTGATGTGTTTGATGTGTTTGATGTTTTTGATGTTTTTGATGTTTTTGATGTTTTGATGTTTTTGATGTTTTTGATGTTTTTGATGTTTTGATGTTTTTGATATTTTGATGTTTTTGATGTTTTTGATGTTTTGATGTTTTGATGTTTTGATGTTTTGATGTTTTGATGTTTTGATGTTTTGATGTTTTTGATGTTTTTGATGTTTTTGATGTTGTTGATGTTTTTGATGTTTTTGATGTTTTTGATGTTTTTGATGTTTTTGCTGTTTTTGATGTTTTTGATGTTTTTGATGTTATTGAAATTTTTGATGTTTTTGATGTTTTTGATGTTTTTGATGTTTTCGATATTTTGATTTTTTGATGTTTTGTTGTTTGTGATATTTTTATGTTATTCATGTTTATTATGTTTTTGATGTTTTTAATGTTTTTTATATTTATGGTGTTTTTGATGTTTTTGTGTTGCTGTTTTTAATGTTTTTGATGTTTTTGATGTTTTGCTGTTTTGCTGTTTTTATTGTTTTCGATGTTTTTGATGGTTTTGATATTTTTAATGTTTTGATGTTTTTGATGTTTTCGATATTTTGATTTTTTTGATGTTTTTTTGTTTTTGATGTTTTTATGTTATTTATGTTTATTATGTTTTTGATGTTTTTAATGTTTTTATATTTATGATGTTTTTGATGTTTTGTTTTGTTGTTTTTAATGTTTTGATGTGTTTGATGTTTTGATGTTTTGTTGTTTTTTATGTTTTTATGTTATTTATGTTTATTATGTTTTTGATGTTTTTAATGTTTTTTATATTTATGATGTTTTTGATGTTTTGTTTTGCTGTTCTTAATGTTTTTGATGTTTTGCTGTTTTTATTGTTTTCGATGTTTTTGATGTTTCTGATGTTTTTGATATTTTTAATGTTTTTGATGTTTTGATGTTTTTGATGTTTTCGATATTTTGATTTTTTTGATGTTTTTTTTGTTTTGATGTTTTTATGTTATTTATGTTTATTATGTTTTTGATGTTTTTAATGTTTTTTATATTTATGATGTTTTTGTTTTTGCCTTTTTTAATGTTTTGATGTTTTTGATGTTTTGATGTTTTTGATGTTTTTGATGTTTTTGATGTTTTGATGTTTTTGATGTTTTTGATGTTTTTGATGTTTTGATGTTTTGATGTTTTGATGTTTTTGATGTTTGACGTTTTGATGTTTTCTATATTTTGATTTTTTTGATGTTTTTGATGTTTTGTTGTTTTTAATGTTTTTATGTTATTCATGTTTATTATGTTTTTGATGTTTTTAATGTTTTTTATATTTATGATGTTTTTGTTTTGCTGTTTTTAATGTTTTTGATGTGTTTGATGTTTTGATGTTTTGATGTTTTTGATATTTTTGATGTTTTTGATGTTTTTGATGTTTTTGTTGTTTTGATGTTTTTGATGTTTGATGTTTTCGATATTTTGATTTTTTTGATGTTTTTGATGTTTTGTTGTTTTTGATGTTTTTATGTTATTTATGTTTATTATGTTTTTGATGTTTTTAATGTTTTTTATATTTATGATGTTTTTGATGTTTTTGTTTTGCTGTTTTTAATGTTTTTGATGTTTTTGATGTTTTGCTGTTTTTAATGTTCTCGATGTTTTCGATGTTTTCGATGTTTTTGATATTTTTGATGTTTTTGATGTTTTTGATGTTTTTGATGTTTTTGATATTTTTAATGTTTCTGATGTTTTTGATGTTTTTGATGTTTTTGATGTTTTTGATGATTTTGATGTTTTTGATGTTTTCGATATTTTGATTTTTTTATGTTTTTTTGTTTTGATGTTATTTATGTTTATTATGTTTTGAAGTTTTTAATGTTTTTTATATTTATGATATTTTTGTTTTGCTGTTTTTAATGTTTTTGATGTGTTTGATGTTTTTGATGTTTTTGATGTTTTGATGCTTTTGATGTTTTTGATGTTTTTGATGTTTTTGATGTTTTTGTTGTTTTTGATGTTTTGATGTTTTTGATGTTTTTGATGTTTTTGATGCTTTTGATGTTTTTGATGTTTTTGATGTTTTTGATGTTTTGATGTTTTTGATGTTTTTGATGTTTTTATGTTTTTGATGTTTTTGATGTTTTCGATGTTTTTGATGTTTTTGATATTTTTGATGTTTTTGATGTTTTTGATGTCTTTGAAGTTTTTGATGTTTTTGATGTTTTTGATGTTTTTGATGTTTTTGATGTTTTTGATGTTTTGATGTTTTGATGTTTTGATGTTTTTGATGTTTTTGATGTTTTTGATGTTTTTGATGTTTTTGATGTTTTTGAAGTTTTTGATGTTTTGATGTTTTTGATGTTTTTGATGTTTTTGATGTTTTTGATGTTTTTGATGTTTTTGATGTTTTCGATGTTTTTGAAGATTTTTGATGTTTTTGATGTTATTGATGTTTTTGATGTTTTTGATGTTTTCGATGTTTTTGATGTGTTTGATGTTTTTGATGTTTTTGATGTTTTTGTTTTGCTGTTTTTAATGTTTTTGATGTTTTTGATGTTTTTGATGTTTTTGATGTTTTTGATGTTTTTGATGTTTTTGATGTTTTTGATGTTTTTGATGTTTTTGATGTTTTTGATGTTTTTGATGTTTTTGATGTTTTTGATGTTTTTGATGTTTTTGATGTTCTTGCTGTTTTTGATGTTTTTGATGTTTTTGATATTTTTGATGTTTTTGATATTTTTGATGTTTTTGATGTTTTTGATGTTTTTGATGTTTTCGATATTTTGATTTTTTGATGTTTTTGATGTTTTGTTGTTTGTGATGTTTTTATGTTATTTATGTTTATTATGTTTTTGATGTTTTTAATGTTTTTTATATCTATGATGTTTTTGATGTTTTTGTTTTGCTGTTTTTAATGTTTTTGATGTGTTTGATGTTTTTGATGTTTTGTTGTTTTTGATGTTTTTATGTTATTTATGTTTATTATGTTTTTGATGTTTTTAATGTTTTTTATATTTATGATGTTTTTGATGTTTTTGGTGTTTTTGATGTTTTTAATGTTTTTAATGTTTTTGATGTTTTTGATGTTTTTGATGTTTTTGAAGTTTTTGATGTTTTTGATGTTTTTGATGTTTTTGAAGTTTTTAATGTTTTTGATGTTTTTGATGTTTTTGATGTTTTGATGTTTTGATGTTTTTGATGTTTTTCATGTTTTTGATGTGTTTGATGTTTTTGATGTTTTTGATGTTTTTGATGTTTTTGATGTTTTTGATGTTTTTGATGTTTTTGATGTTTTGATGTGTTTGATGTGTTTGATGTGTTTGATGTTTTGATGTTTTTGATGTTTTGATGTTTTTGATGTTTTTGATGTTTTTGATGTTTTTGATGTTTTTGATGTTTTTGATGTTTTTGATGTTTTTGATGTTTTTGATGTTTTTGATGTTTTTATGTTTTTGATGTTTTTGATGTTTTTGATGTTTTTGATGTTTTTGATGTTTTTGATGTTTTTGATGTTTTTGATGTTTTTGATGT
This sequence comes from Drosophila pruinosa, assembly GCA_018150935.1. Lineage (NCBI taxonomy): Eukaryota > Metazoa > Arthropoda > Insecta > Diptera > Drosophilidae > Drosophila > Drosophila pruinosa. Next base: position 252,521 of record JAECWR010000180.1, read on the forward strand.
TTTTGATGTTTTTGATGTTTTTGATGTTTTTGATGTTTTTGATGTTTTTGATGTTTTTGCTGTTTTTGATGTTTTTGATGTTTTTGATGTCATTGAAATTTTTGATGTTTTTGATGTTTTTGATGTTTTCGATATTTTGATTTTTTGATGTTTTGTTGTTTGTGATATTTTTATGTTATTCATGTTTATTATGTTTTTGATGTTTTTAATGTTTTTTATATTTATGGTGTTTTTGATGTTTTTGTGTTGCTGTTTTTAATGTTTTTGATGTTTTTGATGTTTTGCTGTTTTGCTGTTTTTATTGTTTTCGATGTTTTTGATGGTTTTGATATTTTTAATGTTTTTGATGTTTTTGATGTTTTCGATATTTTGATTTTTTTGATGTTTTGTTGTTTTTTATGTTTTTATGTTATTTATGTTTATTATGTTTTTGATGTTTTTAATGTTTTTTATATTTATGATGTTTTTGATGTTTTTGTTTTGCTGTTCTTAATGTTTTTGATGTTTTGCTGTTTTTATTGTTTTCGATGTTTTTGATGTTTCTGATGTTTTTGATATTTTTAATGTTTTTGATGTTTTTGATGTTTTTGATGTTTTCGATATTTTGATTTTTTTGATGTTTTTTTGTTTTTGATGTTTTTATGTTATTTATGTTTATTATGTTTTTGATGTTTTTAATGTTTTTTATATTTATGATGTTTTTGTTTTGCTTTTTTTAATGTTTTTGATGTTTTTGATGTTTTTGATGTTTTTGATGTTTTTGATGTTTTTGATGTTTTTGATGTTTTTGATGTTTTTGATGTTTTTGATGTTTTTGATGTTTTTGATGTTTTTGATGTTTTTGATGTTTTTGATGTTTGACGTTTTTGATGTTTTCTATATTTTGATTTTTTTGATGTTTTTGATGTTATGTTGTTTTTAATGTTTTTATGTTATTCATGTTTATTATGTTTTTGATGTTTTTAATGTTTTTTATATTTATGATGTTTTTGTTTTGCTGTTTTTAATGTTTTTGATGTGTTTGATGTTTTTGATGTTTTTGATGTTTTTGATATTTTTGATGTTTTTGATGTTTTTGATGTTTTTGTTGTTTTTGATGTTTTTGATGTTTGATGTTTTCGATATTTTGATTTTTTTGATGTTTTTGATGTTTTGTTGTTTTTGATGTTTTTATGTTATTTATGTTTATTATGTTTTTGATGTTTTTAATGTTTTTTATATTTATGATGTTTTTGTTTTGCTGTTTTTAATGTTTTTGATGTTTTTGATGTTTTGCTGTTTTTAATGTTCTCGATGTTTTCGATGTTTTCGATGTTTTTGATATTTTTGATGTTTTTGATGTTTTTGATGTTTTTGATATTTTTAATGTTTCTGATGTTTTTGATGTTTTTGATGTTTTTGATGTTTTTGATGATTTTGATGTTTTTGATGTTTTCGATATTTTGATTTTTTTGATGTTTTTTTGTTTTTGATGTTATTTATGTTTATTATGTTTTTGAAGTTTTTAATGTTTTTTATATTTATGATGTTTTTGTTTTGCTGTTTTTAATGTTTTTGATGTGTTTGATGTTTTTGATGTTTTGATGTTTTGATGCTTTTGATGTTTTGATGTTTTTGATGTTTTTGTTGTTTTGATGTTTTTGATGTTTTTGATGTTTTGATGTTTTGATGTTTTTGATGTTTTTGATGTTTTGATGTTTTTGATGTTTTTGATGTTTTTGATGTTTTGATGTTTTTGATGTTTTTGATGTTTTTGATGTTTTTTGATGTTTTGATGTTTTTGATGTTTTCGATGTTTTTGATGTTTTTGATGTTTTTGATGTTTTGATGTTTTTTGATGTTTTTGATGTCTTTGAAGTTTTGATGTTTTTGATGTTTTTGATGTTTTTGATGTTTTTGATGTTTTTGATGTTTTTGATGTTTTGATGTTTTTGAAGTTTTTGATGTTTTGATGTTTTTGATGTTTTTGATGTTTTTGATGTTTTTGATGTTTTTGATGTTTTTGATGTGTTTGATGTGTTTGATGTTTTTGATGTGTTTGATGTTTTTGATGTTTTTGATGTTTTTGATGTTTTTGATGTTTTTGATGTTTTTGATGTTTTTGATGTTTTGATGTTTTTGATGTTTTTGATGTTTTTGATGTTTTTGATGTTTTGATGTTTTTGATGTTTTTGATGTTTTTGATGTTTTGATGTTTTTGATGTTATTGATGTTTTTGATGTTTTTGATGTTTTGATGTTTTTGATGTTTTTGATGTTTTTGATGTTTTTGATGTTTTTGATGTTTTTGATGTTTTTGATGTTTTTGATGTTTTTGATGTTTTTGATGTTTTTCATGTTTTTGATGTTTTTCATGTTTTTGATGTTTTTGATGTTTTTGATGTTTTTGATGTTTTTGATGTTTTTGATGTTTTTGATGTTTTTGATGTTTTTGATGTTTTTGATGTTTTTGATGTTTTTGATGTTTTTGATGTTTTTGATGTTTTTGATGTTTTGATGTTTTTGATGTTTTGATGTTTTTGATGTTTTCGATGTTTTTGAAGATTTTTGATGTTTTGATGTTATTGATGTTTTTGATGTTTTTGATGTTTTCGATGTTTTTGATGTTTTTGATGTTTTTGATGTTTTTGATGTTTTTGATGTTTTTGATGTTTTTGATGTTTTTGATGTTTTTGATGTTTTTGATGTTTTTGATGTTTTTGATGTTTTTGATGTTTTCGATGTTTTTGATGTTTTTGATGTTTTGATGTTTTTGATGTTTTTGATGTTTTTGATGTTTTTGATGTTTTGATGTTTTTGAAGTTTTTGATGTTTTGATGTTTTTAATGTTTTTGATGATTTTGATGTTTTTGATGTTTTTGATGTTTTTAATGTTTTTAATGTTTTTGATGATTTTGATGTGTTTGATGTTTTTGATGTTTTTGATGTTTTTGATGTTTTTGATGTTTTTGATGTTTTTGATGTTATTGATGTTTTTGATGTTTTTGATGTTTTTGATGTTTTTGATGTTTTTGATGTTTTTGATGTTTTTGATGTTTTTGATGTTATTGATGTTTTTGATGTTTTTGATGTTTTGATGTTTTGATGTTTTTGATGTTTTGATGTTTTTGATGTTTTTGATGTTTTTGATGTTTTTCATGTTTTTGATGTTTTTGATGTTTTTTGATGTTTTGATGTTTTTGATGTTTTGATGTTTTTGATGTTTTTGATGTTTTTGATGTTTTTGATGTTTTTGATGTTTTTGATGTTTTTGATGTTTTTGATGTTTTTGATGTTTTTGATGTTTTCGATGTTTTTGAAGATTTTTGATGTTTTTGATGTTATTGATGTTTTTGATGTTTTTGATGTTTTCGATGTTTTTGATGTGTTTGATGTTTTTGATGTTTTTGATGTTTTTGATGTTGTTGATGTTTTTGATGTTTTTGATGTTTTTGATGTTTTTGATGTTTTTGATGTTTTTGATGTTTTTGATGTTTTCGATGTTTTTGATGTTTTTGATGTTTTTGATGTTTTTGACGTTTTTGATGTTTTTGATGTTTTTGAAGTTTTTGATGTTTTTGATGTTTTTAATGTTTTTGATGATTTTGATGTTTTTGATGTTTTTGATGTTTTTAATGTTTTTGATGATTTTGATGTTTTTGATGTGTTTGATGTTTTTGATGTTTTTGATGTTTTTGATGTTTTTGATGTTTTTGATGTTTTTGATGTTTTTGATGTTTTTGATGTTTTTGATGTTTTTGATGTTTTTGATGTTTTTGATGTTTGTGATGTTTTTGATGTTTTTGATGTTTTTGATGTTTTTGATGTTTTTGATGTTTTTGATGTTTTTGATGTTTTTGATGTTTTTGATGTTTTTGATGTTTTTGATGTTTTTGATGTTTTTGATGTTTTTGATATTTTTGATGTTTTTGATGTTTTTGATGTTTTCGATATTTTGATGTTTTTGATGTTTTTGATGTTTTTGATGTTTTTGATGTTTTTGATGTTTTTGATATTTTTGATATTTTGATGTTTTTGATGTTTTTGATGTTTTTGATGATTTTGATGTTTTTGATGTTTTGATGTTTTTGATGTTTTGATGTTTTTGATATTTTTGATGTTTTTGATGTTTTGATGTTTTTGAAGCTTTTGATGTTTTTTTGATGTTTTTGATGTTTTTGATGTTTTTGAAGTTTTTGATGTTTTTGAAGTTTTTGATGTTTTTGATGTTTTTGATATTTTTGATGTTTTTGATGATTTTGATGTTTTTGATGTTTTTGATGTTTTTAATGTTTTTGATGATTTTGATGTTTTTGATGTGTTTGATGTTTTTGATGTTTTTGATGTTTTTGATGTTTTTGATGTTTTTGATGTTTTTGATGTTTTTGATGTTTTTGATGTTTTTGATGTTTTTGATGTTTTTGATGTTTTTGATGTTTTTGATGTTTGTGATGTTTTTGATGTTTTTGATGTTTTTGATGTTTTTGATGTTTTTGATGTTTTGATGTTTTTGAAGTTTTTGATGTTTTTGATGTTTTTGATGTTTTTGATGTTTTTGATGTTTTTGATGTTTTTGATGTTTTTGATGTTTTTAATGTTTTTGATGATTTTGATGTTTTGATGTTTTTGATGTTTTTAATGTTTTTGATGATTTTGATGTTTTTGATGTTTTTGATGTTTTTGATGTTTTTGATGTTTTTGATGTTTTTGATGTTTTTGATGTTTTTGATGTTTTTGATGTTTTTGATGTTTTTGATGTTCTGTTTTTGATGTTTTTGATGTTTTGATGTTTGTGATGTTTTTATGTTTTTGATGTTTTTGATGTTTTTGATGTTTTTGATGTTTTTGATGTTTTTGATGTTTTTGATGTTTTGATGTTTTTGATGTTTTTGATGTTTTTGATGTTTTTGATGTTTTTGATGTTTTTGATGTTTTTGATATTTTTGATGTTTTTGATGTTTTTGATGTTTTTTATGTTTTGATGTTTTGCTGTTTTTGATATTTTTGATGTTTTTGATGTTTACGATGTTTACGATGTTTTTGATGTTTTTGATGTTTTTGATGTTTTGTGTTTTGATGTTTTTGATGTTTTTGATGTTTTGATGTTTTTGATGTTTTTTGATGTTTTTGATGTTTTTGATGTTTTTGATGTTTTTGATGTTTTTGATGTTTTTGATGTTTTTGATGTTTTTGATGTTTTTGATGTTTTTGATGTTTTTGATGTTTTTGATGTTTTTGATGTTTTTGATGTTTTTGATGTTTTTGATGTTTTTGATGTTTTTGATGTTTTCGATGTTTTGCTGTTTTTGATGTTTTTGATGTTTTGATGTTTTGCTGTTTTTGATATTTTTGATGTTTTTGATGTTTATGATGTTTATGATGTTTTCGATATTTTGATTTTTTTGATGTTTTGTTGTTTTTGATGTTTTTATGTTATTTATGTTTATTATGTTGTTGATGTTTTTGATGTTTTTGATGTTTTGCTGTTTTTAATGTTTTTGATGTTTTTGATGTTTTTGATGTTTTGATGTTTTGCTGTTTTTGATATTTTAGATGTTTTTGATGTTTATGATGTTTTCGATATTTTGATTTTTTTGATGTTTTGTTGTTTTTGATGTTTTTGATGTTTTTGATGTTTTTGATGTTTTGCTGTTTTTAATGTTTTTGATGTTTTTGATGTTTTGATGTTTTTCTGTCTTTGATATTTTTGATGTTTTTGATGTTTTTGATGTTTTTGATGTTTTTGATGTTTTTGATGTTTTTGATGTTTTTGATGTTTTTGATGTTTTTGATGTTTTTGATGTTTTTGATGTTTTTGATGTTTTTGATGTTTTTGATGTTTTTGATGTTTTTGATGTTTTGCTGTTTTTAATGTTTTTAATGTTTTTGATGTCTTGATGTTTTGCTGTTTTTGATATTTTTTCATGTTTTTGATGTTTTTGATGTTTATGATGTTTATAATGTTTTCGATATTTTGATTTTTTGATGTTTTGTTGTTTTGATGTTTTTATGTTATTTATGTTTAATATGTTGTTGATGTTTTTGATGTTTTGCTGTTTTTAATGTTTTTGATGTTTTTGATGTTTTTTTGATGTTTTTGATGTTTTTGATGTTTTTGATGTTTTTGATGTTTTGATATTTTTTGATGTTTTTTGTTTTTGATGTTTTTGATGTTTTTGATGTTTTGATGTTTTTTGATGTTTTTGATGTTTTTGATGTTTTTGATGTTTTTGATGTTTTTGATGTTTTTGATGTTTTTGATGTTTTTGATGTTTTTGATGTTTTTGATGTTTTGATGTTTTTGATGTTTTGATGTTTTTGATGTTTTGATGTTTTTGATGTTTTTGATGTTTTTGATGTTTTTGATGTTTTTGATGTTTTTGATGTTTTGATGTTTTTGATGTTTTTGATGTTTTTGATGTTTTTGATGTTTTTGATGTTTTTGATGTTTTTGATGTTTTTGATGTTTTTAATGTTTTTCTGTTTTTAATGTTTTTCTGTTTTTAATGTTTTTGATGTTTTTGATGTTTTTGATGTTTTTGATGTTTTTGATGTTTTTGATGTTTTTGATGATTTTGATGTTTTTGATGTTTTTGATGTTTTTGATGTTTTTGATGTTTTCGATGTTTTTGATGTTTTTGATGTTTTTGATGTTTTTGATGTTTTGCTGTTTTTAATGTTTTTAATGTTCTTGATGTTTTTGATGTTTTGATGTTTTGCTGTTTTTGATGTTTTTGATATTTTTGATGTTTTTGATGTTTTTGATGTTTATGATGTTTTCGATATTTTGATTTTTTTGATGTTTTGTTGTTTTGATGTTTTTATGTTATTTATGTTTATTATGTTGTTGATGTCTTTGATGTTTTTGATGTTTTGCTGTTTTTAATGTTTTTGATGTTTTTGATGTTTTTGATGTTTTGATGTTTTGCTGTTTTTGATATTTTAGATGTTTTTGATGTTTATGATGTTTTCGATATTTTGATTTTTTTGATGTTTTGTTGTTTTTGATGTTTTTATGTTTTTTATGTTTATTATATTTTTGATGTTTTTAATGTTTTTTATATTTATTATGTTTTTGATGTTTTTTATATTTATGATGTTTTTGATGTTTTTGTTTTGCTGTTTTTAATGTTTTTGATGTTTTTGATGTTTTTTGATGTTTTTGATGTTTTTGATGTTTTTGATGTTTTGATGTTTTTGATGTTTTGATGTTTTTGATGTTTTGATGTTTTTGATGTTTTTTGATGTTTTGATGTTTTTGATGTTTTTGATGTTTTTGATGTTTTTGATGTTTTTGATGTTTTGATGTTTTTGATGTTTTGATGTTTTTGATGTTTTTGATGTTTTTGATGTTTTTGATGTTTTTGATGTTTTGATGTTTTGATGTTTTTGATGTTTTTGATGTTTTTGATGTTTTTGATGTTTTTGATGTTTTTGATGTTTTGATGTTTTGATGTTTTTGATGTTTTTGATGTTTTTGATGTTTTTGATGTTTTTGATGTTTTTGATGTTTTTGATGTTTTTGATGTTATTGATGTTTTGATGTTTTTGATGTTTTTGATGTTTTCGATGTTTTTGATGTTTTTGATGTTTTTGATGTTTTTGATGTTTTTGATGTTTTGGATGTTTTTGATGTTTGATGTTTTTGATGTTTTCGATATTTTGATATTTTTGATGTTTTGTTGTTTCTGATGTTTTTATGTTATTTATGTTTATTATGTTTTTGATGTTTTTAATGTTTTTTATATTTATGATGTTTTTGATGTTTTTGATATTTTTAATGTTTTTGATGTGTTCGATATTTTGACTTTTTTGATGTTTTTGATGTTTTGTTGTTTTTGATGTTTTTATGTTATTTATGTTTATTATGTTTTTGATGTTTTTAATGTTTTTTATATCTATGATGTTTTTGATGTTTTTGTTTTGCTGTTTTTAATGTTTTTGATGTTTTTGATGTTTTGCTGTTTTTATAGTTTTCGATGTTTTTGATGTTTTTGATATTTTTAATGTTTTTGATGTTTTTGATGTTTTTGATGTTTTTGATGTTTTTGATGTTTTTGGTGTTTTTGATGTTTTCGATATTTTGATTTTTTTGATGTTTTTTGTTTTTGATGTTTTTATGTTATTTATGTTTATTATGTTTTTGATGTTTTTAATGTTTTTTATATTTATGATGTTTTTGATGTTTTTGTTTTGCTGTTTTTAATGTTTTTGATGTGTTTGATGTTTTTGATGTTTTTGATGTGTTTGATGATTTTGATGTTTTTGATGTTTTTGACGTTTTTGATGTTTTTGATGTTTTTGATGTTTTTGATGTTTTTGGTGTTTTTGATGTTTTTGATCTTTTGATGTTTTGATGTTTTTGATCTTTTTGATGTTTTTGATGTTTTTGATGTTTTGATGTTTTGATGTTTTTGATGTTTTTGATATTTTTGATGTTTTTAATGTTTTTGATGTTTTTGATGTTTTTGATGTTTTTGATGTTTTTGATGTTTTTGATGTTTTTGATGTTTTTGATGTTTTTGATATTTTTGATGTTTTTGATGTTTTCGATATTTTGTTTTTTTTTTGATGTTTTTGATTTTTTTGATGTTTTTGATGTTTTTGATGTTTTGCTGTTTTTAATGTTTTTGATGTTTTTGAAGTTTTGCTGTTTTTGATGTTTTTGATGTTTTTAATGTTTTTTATATTTATGATGTTTTTGATGTTTTTGTTTTGCTGTTTTTAATGTTTTTGATGTGTTTGATGTTTTTGATGTTTTTGATGTGTTTGATGTTTTTGATGTTTTTGACGTTTTTGACGTTTTTGATGTTTTTGATGTTTTTGATGTTTTTGATGTTTTTGGTGTTTTTGATGTTTTTGATCTTTTGATGTTTTTGATGTTTTTGATGTTTTTGATGTTTTTGATGTTTTTGATGTTTTTGATGTTTTTGATGTTTTTGATGTTTTCGATATTTTGATTTTCTTGATGTTTTTGATGTTTTGTTGTTTTTCATGTTTTTATTTTATTTATGTTTATTATGATTTTAATGTTTTATATATTTATGATGTTTTTGTTGTTTTTGTTTTGCTGTTTTTAATGTTTTTGATGTTTTTGATGTGTTTGATGTTTTTGATGTTTTTGATGTTTTTGATGTTTTTGATGTTTTTGATGTTTTGATGTTTTTGATGTTTTGATGTTTTTGATGTTTTTGATGTTTTTGATGTTTTTGATGTTTTGGATGTTTTGATGTTTTGCTTTTTTTAATGTTTTTATGTTTTGATGTTTTGTTGTTTTTCATGTTTTTATTTTATTTATGTTTATTATGATTTTGATGTTTTTGATGTTTTTGATGTTTTTGATGTTTTTGATGTTTTTGATGTATTTGATGTTTTTGATGTTTTTGATGTTTTTGATGTTTTTGATGTTTTTGATGTTTTGATGTTTATGATGTTTTGATGTTTTGATGTTTTTGCTGTTTTTGCTGTTTTTGCTGTTTTTGCTGTTTTTGCTGTTTTTGCTGCTTTTGATGTTTTTGATGTTTTTGATGTTTTGATGTTTTGATGTTTTTGATGTTTTTGATGTTTTTGATGTTTTGATGTTTTGATGTTTTGATGTTTTTGATGTTTTTGATGTTTTTGATGTTTTTGATGTTTTTGATGTTTTGATGTTTTTGATGTTTTTGATGTTTTTTGATGTTTTTGATGTTTTTGATGTTTTGATGTTTTTGATGTTTTTGATGTATTTGATGTTTTAGATGTTTTAGATGTTTTCGATGTTTTTGATGTTTTGATGTTTTTGATGTTTTGATGTTTTGATGTTTTGCTGTTTTTAATGTTTTTGACGTTTTTGATGTTTTGCTGTTTTTGATATTTTTGATGTTTTTGATGTTTTTGATGTTTTGATGTTTATGATGTTTATGATGTTTTTGATGTTTTGATGTTTTTGATGTTTTTGATGTTTTTTGATGTTTTTGTTGTTTTGATGTTTTTGTTGTTTTTGTTGTTTTTGCTGTTTTTGCTGTTTTTGATGTTTTGATGTTTTTGATGTTTTTGATGTTTTTGATGTTTTTGATGTTTTTGATGTTTTTCATGTTTTTATTTTATTTATGTTTATTATGATTTTCATGTTTTTGATGTTTTAGATGTTTTAATATTTTGATGTTTTTGATGTTTTTGATGTTTTGGATGTTTTTGATGTTTTGTTGTTTTTAATGTTTTTGACGTTTTGATGTTTTTTTGTTTTTGATATTTTGATGTTTTGATGTTTTTGATGTTTATGATGTTTACGATGTTTTGATGTTTTTGATGTTTTTGATGTTTTTGATGTTTTTGATGTTTTTGATGTTTTGATGTTTTTTGATGTTTTTGCTGTTTTTGCTGTTTTGATGTTTTGATGTTTTTGATGTTTTGATGTTTTTTGATGTTTTTGATGTTTTTGATGTTTTTGATGTTTTGATGTTTTTTGATGTTTTGTTTTGATGTTTTGATGTTTTGATGTTTTTGATGTTTTTGATGTTTTTGATGTTTTGATGTTTTTGATGTTTTTGATGTTTTGATGTTTTTGATGTTTTTGATGTTTTTGATGTTTTGATGTTTTTGATGTTTTGACGTTTTGATGTTTTTTGATGTTTTGATGTTTTTGATGTTTTTGATGTTTTTGATGTTTTGATGTTTTTGATGTTTTGATGTTTTTGATGTTTTTGATGTTTTTGATGTTTTTGATGTTTTTGATGTTTTGATGTTTTTGATGTTTTTTTGATGTTTTTGATGTTTTTGATGTTTTTTGATGTTTTTGATGTTTTTGATGTTTTGATGTTTTTGATGTTTTTGATGTTTTGATGTTTTGATGTTTTTGATGTTTTTGATTTTTTGATGTTTTTGATGTTTTTGATGTTTTTGATGTTTTTGATGTTTTGATGTGTTTGATGTTTTTGATGTTTTGATGTTTTTGATGTTTCTTCATGTTTTTATTTTATTTATGTTTATTATGATTTTCATGTTTTTGATGTTTTAATATTTTTGATGTTTTTTGATGTTTTTGATGTTTTGATGTTTTTGATGTTTTGCTGTTTTTAATGTTTTTGATCGTTTTTGATGTTTTGTTGTTTTTGATATTTTTGATGTTTTTGATGTTTTTGATGTTTATGATGTTTACGATGTTTTTGATGTTTTTGATGTTTTTGATGTTTTGATGTTTTTGATGTTTTTGATGTTTTTGCTGTTTTGCTGTTTTTGCTGTTTTTGATGTTTTGATGTTTTTGATGTTTTTGATGTTTTGATGTTTTTGATGTTTTTGATGTTTTTGATGTTTTTGATGTTTTGATGTTTTTGATGTTTTGATGTTTTTGATGTTTTTGATGTTTTTGATGTTTTTGATGTTTTTGATGTTTTTTTGATGTTTTTGATGTTTTTGATGTTTTTGATGTTTTTGATGTTTTTGATGTTTTTGATGTTTTTGATGTTTTTGATGTTTTGATGTTTTTGATGTTTTTTGATGTTTTTGATGTTTTTGATGTTTTTGATGTTTTTGATGTTTTTGATGTTTTGATGTTTTGATGTTTTTGATTTTTGATGTTTTGATGTTTTTGATGTTTTTGATGTTTTTTTATGTTTTTGATGTTTTTGATGTTTTTGATGTTTTTAATGTTTTTGATGTTTTTTGATGTTTTTGATATTTTGATGTTTTGATGTTTTTGATGTTTTTGATGTTTTTGATGTTTTTGATGTTTTGATGTTTTTGATGTTTTTGATGTTTTGATGTTTTTGATGTTTTTTGATGTTTTTGATGTTTATGATGTTTTGATGTTTTGATGTTTTTGATGTTTTTGATGTTTTGATGTTTTTGATGTTTTTGATTTTTGATGTTTTTGATGTTTTTGATGTTTTGATGATTTTGATGTTTGATGTTTTTGATGTTTTCGATATTTTGATTTTTTTGATGTTTTTGATGTTTTTTGTTTTTATGTTTTTATGTTATTTATGTTTATTATGTTTTTGATGTTTTCAATGTTTTTTATATTTATGATGTTTTGATGTTTTTGATATTTTTAATGTTTTTGATGTTTTTGATGTTTTGATGTTTTCGATATTTTTTGATTTTTTTGATGTTTTTTGTTTTTGATGTTTTTATGTTATTTATGTTTGTTATGTTTTTGATGTTTTTAATGTTTTTTATATTTATGATGTTTTTGTTTTGCTGTTTTTAATGTTTTGATGTTTTGATGTTTTTGATGCTTTTTGATGTTTTTTGATGTTTTTTGATGTTTTGATGTTTTTGATGTTTGATGTTTTTGATGTTTTGATGTTTTTGATATTTTTAATGTTTTTGATGTTTTGATGTTTTGATGTTTTTGATGTTTTTGATGTTTTGATGTTTTTGATGTTTTGATGTTTTGATGTTTTTGATGTTTTGTGTTTTGATGTTTTTGATGTTTCCTTGATGTTTTTGATGTTTTTTGATGTTTTTTGATGTTTTTGATGTTTTTGATGTTTTTGATGTTTGATGTTTTGATGTTTTTGATGTTTGTGATGTTTTGATGTTTTTGATGTTTTTTGATGTTTTTTGATGTTTTTGATGTTTTGATGTTTTTGATGTTTTTGATGTTTTGATGTTTTTTGATGTTTTTGATGTTTTTGATGTTTTTTGATGTTTTGATGTTTTGATGTTTTTGATGTTTTTTGATGTTTTTGATGTTTTTGATGTTTTTTGATGTTTTGATGTTTTTGATGTTTTTGATGTTTTTGATGTCTTTTGATGTTTTGATGTTTTTAAAGTTTTGATGTTTTATGTCTTTTGATGTTTTTGATGTTTTTGTTTTTTTTGATGTTTTTGATGTTTTGATGTTTTTGTTTTTGATGTTTTTTGATGTTTTTGATGTTTTGATGTTTTGATGTTTTGATGTTTTGATGTTTTTGATGTTTTGATGTTTTTAATGTTTTTGATGTTTTTTGATGTTTGATGTTTTGGTTGTTTTTGATATTTTGATGTTTTTGATGTTTTTGATGTTTTGATGTTTTGATGTTTTTGATGTTTTGATGTTTTTGATGTTTTGATGTTTTTTGATGTTTTTGATGTTTTTGATGTTTTTGATGTTTTGATGTTTTGATGTTTTTGATGTTTTGATTTTTTGATGTTTTGATGTTTTTATGTTTTTGATGTTTTTTGATGTTTTGATGTTTTTGATGTTTTTGATGTTTTTGATGTTTTTGATGTTTTTTGATGTTTTGGATGCTTTTGATGTTTTTGCTGTTTTTAATGTTTTTGATGTTTTGATGTTTTGATGTTTTGATGTTTGTTGTTTTTGATATTTTGATGTTTTTGATGTTTTTGATGTTTTGATGTTTTGATGTTTTTGATGTTTTGATGTTTTTGATGTTTTGATGTTTTTGATGTTTTTGATGTTTCTGATGTTTTTGATGTTTTCGATGTTTTGATGTTTTTGTTGTTTTTGATGTTTTGATGTTTTTGATGTTTGATGTTTTTAATGTTTTTGATATTTTGATGTTTTTTGATATTTTGTTGTTTTGATGTTTTTCATGTTTTTATGTTTATTATGTTTTGATGTTTTTAACGTTTTTTATATTTATGATGTTTTGATGTTTTTGATATTTTTAATGTTTTTGATGTTTTTGATGTTTTTGATGTTTTCGTATTTGATTTTTGATGTTTTGTGATGTTTTTGATGTTTTTTTGTTTTTTTATGTTTACGTTTTGATGTTTTTGATGTTTTTTATGTTTTTTTTATGTTTATGATGTTTTTTGTTTTGCTTGTTTTTGATGTTTTGATGTTTTTGTTTTTTGATGTTTTTGATGTTTTTTTGTTTTTGATGTTTTGATGTTTCTTTTGATGTTTTGATGTTTTGATGTTTTGATGTTTTTATGTTTTTTGATGTTTTTGATGTTTTGATGCTTTACGTTTTTTTGATGTTTTGATGTTTTGATGTTTTGATGTTTTTGGTGTTGCCTTTGATGTTTTTGATGTTTGATGTTTTTGATGTTCTATTGCTTTTGATGGTTTTTGATCGCCTTTGATGTTTTGATGTCTCTTTTTTTTTTTGATGTTTTGATGTTTTGATGTTTTTATGCCTTGATGTTTCTTGATCGGATTGCCTTTTGATGTTTTTGATGTCTTTAGTGCTTTTGATTGCCTTGATGTTTTGATGTTTCTTGATGTTTTGATGTTTTTGATGTTTTTGATGTTTTTGATGTTTTGATGTTTTTGATGTTTGATGTTTTTGATGTTTTCGATGTTTTGATTTTTTTTTGATACTTTTGATGTTTTGTTGTTTTGTATGTTTTTGATGTTTTTGATGTTTTTGATGTTTTGATGTTTTTGATATTTATGAGCAATACGTAACTGAACGAAGCATC
>JAECWR010000181.1:0-12565 GCA_018150935.1 Drosophila pruinosa
TTGACTTAGAGCAGCCCCCTGCCTACTACGGTTCCGGCCGTGCTCAGGGGAAAGTGGGGGTTCGTTGGCGCTGTTAAAATTCATTTGCTATCAAGTCGAGATATAAAGAAGAAAATTGTAGACAGTGTTGGTATTATATCTGGAGAATAAAACCTAAATATTCGGACAAACTAGGAGATCTACGTAATATATTTGAACTTACGATGGAATAGTTCCTCGGTCTATACCCTCCCAACCTGTAGAATGCATGATTTTACCTTTTTGACCTATGTTTAGGTGTGAGTTGCTCATCGGTGCCCAATAAGAAGAAAGTTAAATTACTTCATTATAAATTGATTATAGGTAGCTTTATTATCGAAACTCAAGTTCATTTTGAGAGAACGTTCTCTGATAATAGTAGACTAATATACTAATGTCTGTATATAAAACTGATAATTCTTTTAACTAACCATTACTTAATTGTTCTCTTAAAAGATTTAAACGTGTACGGGTTTAGCTGTGATATATATATACTTAAATTGTATATGCACTTACGCATTTTATGTGGCTATGCCATTCTTACTGGAGAATTGACCAATAGTGTTTGATCGATGAGCAAATCCGGTGTCGACAGGCCTGAAGATTCCGGAGTAGCTGTGGGAACTTCCCAAATGAGGATTAGAATATGATAGGTATATATGTATCTCAGCTATAATGTAATTCGTTTACGTACCGTACCAGTTTGACTATTTTACAATGTATTCATTAAACTTAAATTACATTTACTTTAATCTAACATTTCTGCATTTTCTATTCAAAAAAAATAATTCCAAAGAAACACAAGATCATCCAGACGGCACTTAGCCTGTCATCCACGGTAACTTGGAGGTTGGAATGAACCTTTCCATGTGGCGATGGGTTGTCAGCTGACAATACATATGCTGCCTTTAGTAAAAACATCCAAAAGATGCGCATTAGCACGTAAAGGGATTAAGCACTTCATTAATATATCAATATTGGGTGCTCCTGCGTGTTGCGCTTTGTTATTGGTGTTTGCGCGCAATTTGCTAATTTAATATAGCTAGTTGCGCATGGCTATTTTATTATAGCGAGTTGCGCATGCGCGTAGCGCTTTTTGCTATCGCGCGTGGCGCTATGGGCTATAGTACTGTAGCGAGTTGCACATGCAGCGTAGCTCTTTTGCTATCGCTCGTGGCGCTATTTTGCTATCTTAACATAGCGAGTTGCGCATCACTTCACTGACTCTTCTGTTGCTCCGAGGCGCTGCAGATCCGTGGATCTGATGGGCGCCTTTATATATGCAGGAGGATTCGAATCCTGCATAAATTATGTTATTATTATAAGTGAATCTCAAGCAACTGCACATTTACCTTAGATAGAGGTGAATTTCCACAATATCTCGTAGAACACTATTAAATAATAGTGCCGAGTGCACTTGCCGTACGTTGGCGGTGTTCACAACAAACTAATTAAATGTAATTATAATATATTTGGGCCGATGCCAATGGATTACTTTTTTTTTTAATTTTACGGATACTTTCTAAATCACTGGCAATCCGGTCGCTGGTGGAAATAAAAGTGAACGAGCCAATTGATGTTGGCTGCGATTAAACTTTTGCAAGGTTACCATTTAGTCAAAAAGGTCACCTGCAGTAGTTTTAACAAGGTTGTTAATTAGATACTAGTTAGTTAGTATCTAGTATATTAATCCATCTAGTATTATAATAGATCTAGTATAATAATGCATCTAGTATAATAATGCATCTAGTATAATAATGCATCTATTATACTAATTAACAGTTGATAAGAATCACCTTATTATGCGAACCCAATTGGAAATTTGGTTGCTAATAACTAAACAAAATATGAAGACATACCAAGTATGTCACCCCTCACCACAGTGTTGATCGGCTAAAGGCAGAGATCAAAACTGGAATAATGATATTATATAGAGATCAAAAGGTTCACCATATGTCTTTTGCGTGGAATTTGCCTAATTCTTTTCCATTTAGATCTTCTAACAAATATAAAGATTGTCCAAACTTTTCTTTTTACGCGGACTTTCTTTCCTACTGGGGCTAATTTTGCATTAAAATTTTTTTTTTCCATATTACTTAAGCAAATTACGTTTTACTACCCTCTTGGCCTACTTCAAACGAACGAGGTCGGGTACGTAAATCATAGGTTCGTTGATTTTTATCGTACGCCTTTTTAACTGTATTTTACCGTGTTCTAATCTTATGAAACTCATCGATACGCTCTAACTGTTCAGTGCCATCACTTAGTAAGTTGAGGTTACGCAACAGTTTGTAATCCTAGGCATGAGTAACCATATATTAACCAAATAATACAAAATATGGGGACATTCCTACAGACGATGATTGGTTAGGTTTTTTGGGGTTATGAATCCATACGATGACCAACTCGGTACGAATTGCTCTCAAAGCTGCATTAATAGACCGATTGACCCTTTCGGCAGCATTCGATTGAGGTGCATATGGGCCGGTAAATTTATGCTGAATGCCATATTTAGAAATAACAGAAGCGAACTCATGGCTTTTAAATTGAGTTCCATTGTCACTGACTATTATTTCCGGTACTCGAAGCAAGTAAAAAGTTCATTTTGCAAGAAGTCAATCACTACTTGTGATGTGAACTTTTTAATTGCTTTTAAAAAGTAAATTTAGAAAAGTGATCGAGGATTATAAAAATGCCGACATTTCCTTTCTTTGTTCGAGGAAATGGGCCAATGAAGTCAATATATAACCTCTGAAATGGTCGTTCACTTGAAACTTGATTTCCCATGGGTGGTCTCAAATTGTAAGTCGGATACTTTGTTGTTTTACATATGTCACATTTGCCTATGTAATCATGCACGTCAATATAACCATTTTTGGCCAGAAGAATCGACGCCGGATTCGTTCCAAGCATTTGGCAATGCCACAATGGCTAGAAGAGGGTTGATCATGGGCCGCGCGTATCACAGGTATTCGCAAGGCTCTGGTACGTATACTTCCAACAATCATCGGCTTCCCCACAAGTAAAACTTCGACGGCATATGTGGTCATCGACAACCCGAAAAATCAGGCAGATTACTTGTCTGAAGACTATCTCTTAAAGTCTGGTATTCAGTAGATTGAAAGGCATCAGAGTCTAGGTCTATTTCGGGAAAACATCAATTTGAATTTCGGCAACTTCTGGGTCATCGAAAGATCGGAAGATCTACAACATTTTCGCTGCCTTTACGGTGCTCTATGTTAAATGAAAATCCCTGCAGCTTAATTGCCCATCTCGCTAACCTTCCACTTAAATCAGATTGATTCATCAACCAACGAAGACTTGCGTGGTCAGTTACGACTTTAAACGAATGTCCTTCAATATACATACGAAATTTTTAATTGCTAACACTACTGCGAAGCATTCCAACTCGGTAACGGTGTAGTTACGTTGTGCTTTATTGAGCTTCTTAGACATATAGGCGATAGGTCTTTCGTTTCCAGATTCATCTACTTGAACTAATACAGCGCCAACTCCGTACGTGAAGCATCACATTGAACGACAAAGGTTTGTTGTAATTCGGATGAATTAAAAGGAGCTGTACATAGCTTGTGTTTTATCTCGTCAAAGGCTAGTTGTGCTTGGTCGTTCCATTCGAACGTCTTGCCACGTAATAACTCTGTTAGCGGAAAATAATAGAAGAGTATTGAGAAATGAACCGTTGGTCCATCCTGTCATTCCCAAAAATCTTCTAAGTTGCTTCCGGGTTTTTGGAATAGCAAATTCATCAACCGCGCGAATCTTATCGGGATTAATTTGTAGTGTTCCTTCTCCTACAACATATCCAAGATAATCAACTTGTTTTAAACAGAATTTACTTTTACTAATATTGATGGTTAGTTCTGCCTTGCGCAGCTGGGTAGCTACGTTAGCTAAGTGTTCGATATGTTCATCAAAACTGGAGACATTATTAATAAATCGTCCAGGTAGACAAAATGTTTGATTTTAGTTGGTAAGGAATTACTTGATCCATTAATCGACACATAGTTTGTGGAGCGTTTGTAAGACCAAATGGCATCCGAGTAAACTGATATAATGGTCGATTTGGTATCGTAAAAGCTGTTTTTGCCCGTGATTCCAAATCTAAACGTATTTGCTAAAAAGGCGTCTTTAAGGTCGATCTTTGAAATGCAGTGGACTGGCGGAAGCCGACTTAGCAAACCATCTAAGATAGGCATCGGATATGCATCCTTTACAGTAACTGCATTGACTTTACGAGCGTCTAAACATAGTCTAACCTTTCCAGGTTTAACTACGTGACTGGAAGACCATGACGAAACAGGAGATTCTTCGATGACACCCAAGTGTATCATGCGATCTACTTCTGCACATAATAGTTTCTCTTTAGCAGGAGATAACGGATAAATCTTTGTTTTATGGGTTTCGCATCTGCTGTGTCGATTGTATGTTCGACCAGAGAAGTTAGTCCCAGGCCATTGTGCTCTGAAGACGGAAATAAACTTTTAACGGATTGTAATTGTGCTTTTTGAGCATCCGCTAAATCAATCATATTAGTTTCTGGCAATATTTCTAAACTTATTTCATTAACTGAACCAAGAGTATTAATTGAAATACCAAATTTTTCCAAAAGTCAATACCACATATGATGTTCTGTTGTATTGATGGTACAATCAAAAATTCGAATTCATCTTGTCTTGAGTTATAAATCAAGGGTATTTTAACTTTACCAGACACTACTTGTTTGTGTCCATCGGCAGTACGAACTATGCCATTAAGCTTTTCGAAGTAGTTTCGCTTTGACAGAATTTGTTTTGCTAAACAATTACCTACAATACTTTTATTGGCTCCACTATCTAATAATGCCAAATAAGTTTTGCCGTAAATTACTAGATTCGTGAAAGGTCTAATATCGTTGCTCTTTTGCATTATTGATGATATGATTACTCTATCAAGATTATGTTTGCTCTGCCAAAATTTTTGCATTCGAGCTGAAGAACGGCTTCTTGATATTTTAGGAGTTTCGACTTGACCCACATCTTTTCTACACGCATAATACTGTCTTAAGCGAATATGGTAAGGTTTGAAAGTCTGAGAAATTGGTAAATCTGGGTTACTAGGAGTTTTGTCTGATGGAGTTTGAATAGCGACTACATCAGAATCCAAGGCTAATGTCGGATATCCTCCTTGTGAACACGGTGGACATCCTGACGCAAGTTTTCCGAATTGGATTTACATTGAGAACAATTAGGTTTATACTTATCAAGAGCGCCACAGCCATAGCAAAACACTCGACGTGGTTTTAAACAGTCCTGATATCTATGTCCTATATCATCACAATTCCAACATTTTAATTTAGTAATGAAGCGTGCTGCACAAAGTTCATCCGAGGCTTCGCAGCTTGATTCAGCTCCCTCATCGGAAGCTTCCACTTCATGCACAAAAGCGTTAGGGGCGCGTTGCGGCACATAAGCACGAGGCTTCGGTCGACAATTCCTGAAGAACTCTTCATGTCGATGACATTCTTTTCTTAAAACTGCCAAGTTAGGGGTTTTGACGTGTAAAAGTTCCTGCTTTAAATCGGACCTCAAATTATGCCTGACCTCGGTTATTATGTCACCTTCAGACATCGGTTCTCTCAGAGAATCAGCAATTGCAAGCATTGCATCGAGAAACTCGTCGAAATTTTCATTTGACCCTTGTTTGCGGTTACGCATGGCGTTTTTAATATCACGGTCTGTACGCTGATCTTGGATATCTTTCCCGCAAACGGTTGCATAGCTCAAACCAGTCCATATGGCCAGTGGTTCTATGAACACGCCAATAGAAAGCAAGAGCTGGTCCAGAAAACAATAAATTTGCAAATGAAATAACAAGTCGAAATTTCCATTTAAACATTGTGACGTAAGACAATTAACTCGGTAAATAAAATCTTCAATTGGCATATCTTTTGCCAAGCCTGAAAACTGTACTTTCCAGTTTGAAATGATACTGAAACTCGGTCGGGTCTATCAATATTACCTTGTTCATTAGATCGTGCAGATATATTTCTATTGCGAGGGTCACGACCAATGCTTGATCTTGGAATTTCATGTTCCCATTCAAGCTGTTGATCTTCTCTTACTTCTCTAAAATAAGACGATAAATCTAAATTACGAACGGCAGCAATGATTTGGTCAGTTACATAAGCTGTTAGGGTAGTTCTATAACTTTCTAAGGAATTCGAAATAATTTCGTGAATTCGATCTTCACTTAACGTGGTATTTTGAACAGCATTGGCTGTAGGATTCAATCTCAGTCGTTGTCCAGTTCCTGTAGCATTTCGAACATTGGATCTTGTTGCTATTCTAGTTCTGGGGACGGTTCCAGTCGGTTGAGTGTTACCACCTCGAGGTCTGCTAGTCGTTCCTCTTGAATTATCCCTTGATTGGGCTGAAAGATTTTCTAAACTGTGTGCAAGACTACAAGCTTGTCTACAACTAGGACACGTGGTTTGATTGGTTAGCCACTCGGTTAAACATGTTGTATGAAATCGATGCTTACAACGGGTGTCCGTAAAGACTGTTTCTGACTTGGTGTCATTACAAATAAGGCAGGCTAGGGGCTCGTTGCCACTAGCTACTTGCGCGACTAAGTCCCTCAGTGCTACGCACTACTGCCATGCTTGGTTACTTATACGATATAAAAGATAATTTGGAAAAACTCAACTAAACAGTTAAGTAAACGATATGATAACAACGGTAGATTAAACTTAACAAAACTGTTAAGATACGATATGCGATAATTATGTTACATATTTGGGTCTTATCCTTAAGCACTCACAACTCGAAACTTCTTAATTAGTACATCTCAAAGTTTGTATTTAAACGGAAACTACTACAAAAGCATCATCAAATGCTTGCGTTTTCAAATTCTAAAAGAAGAGGGACATGCCGAAAATCTCCAGCATGAGCAATCTCAATTCAATTGGAACTGAATGGAATATATTCAAATACCCTTACTTGGAATAGAACCGACATAAGTTATTCAGATCTACTAATCCTAAGCAGATTGATAATTAAATAACCTTTAGAGAGCATCTAAAATTGATATTACCCAATCAAGATGTCCTCCCTTTTATATATACAGTATCTCCAATCTACTGGTCTGACTCTACTCTAATATTAGAACATCAGCAATTCCTAAGTAGATCGGATTACTGACTGAAACTAACTAGCTCTAAAATTTGGTTATGGTTTTATGGGAGAGGATAACGAAGGGAAATTGGAATTCGTGGAGCTATGATTATAAATTTTTTTTACTTTCACTCAAGCAAGAATCGTGGGCCCCACGTTGGGCGCCATTTTTTCTTATTATCTCCTGTAACGTGTATGGTGTTGTCTTGACTTAAAGCAGCCCCTCTGCCTACTACGGTTCCGGCCGTGCTCAGGGGAAAGTGGGGGGTTCGTTGGCGCTGCTTAAATTCATTTGCTATCAAGTCGAGATATAAAGAAGAAAATTGTAGACAGTGTTGGTATTATATCTGGAGAATAAAACCTAAATATTCGGACAAACTAGGAGATATACGTAATATATTTGAACTTACGATGGAATAGTTCCTCGGTCTATACCCTCCCAACCTGTAGAATGCATGATTCTACCCTTTTTGACCTATGTTTAGGTGTGAGTTGCTCATCGGTGCCCAATAAGAAGAAAGTTAAATTACTTCATTATAAATTGATTATAGGTAGCTTTATTATCGAAACTCAAGTTCATTTTGAGAGAACGTTCTCGATAATAGTAGACTAATATACTAATGTCTGTATATAAAACTGATAATTCTTTTAACCTAGCATTACTTAATTGTTCTCTTAAAAGATTTAAACGTGTACGGGTTTAGCTGTGATATATATATACTTAAATTGTATATGCACTTACGCATTTTATGTGGCTATGCCATTCTTACTGGAGAATTGACCAATAGTGTCTGATCGATGAGCAAATCCGGTGTCGACAGGCCTGAAGATTCCGGAGTAGCTGTGGGAACTTCCCAAATGAGGATTAGAATATGATAGGTATATATGTATCTCAGCTATAATGTAATTCGTTTACGTACCGTACCAGTTTGACTATTTTACAATGTATTCATTAAACTTAAATTACATTTACTGTAATCTAACATTTCTGCATTTTCTATTCAAAAATAATTCCAAAAGAAACACAAGATCATCCAGAGCGGCACTTAGCCTGTCATCCACGGCAACTTGGAGGTTGGAATGAACCTTTCCATGTGGCGATGGGTTGTCAGCTAACAATACATATGCTGCCTTTAGTAAAAACATCCAAAAGATGCGCATTAGCACGTAGCGGGAATTAAGCACTTCATTAATATATCAATATTGGGGTGCTCCTGCGTGTTGCGCTTTGTTATTGGTGTTTGCGCGCAATTTGCTAATTTAATATAGCGAGTTGCGCATGGCTATTTTATTATAGCGAGTTGCGCATGCGCGTAGCGCTTTTTGCTATCGCGCGTGGCGCTATGGGCTATAGTACTGTAGCGAGTTGCACATGCGCGTAGCGCTTTTTGCTATCGCTCGTGGCGCTATTTTGCTATCTTAACATAGCGAGTTGCGCATCACTTCACTGACTCTTCTGTTGCTCCGAGGCGCTGCAGATCCGTGGATCTGATGGCAGGCGCCTTATATATGCAGGAGGGGATTCGAATCCTGCATAAATTATGTTATTATTATAAGTGAATCTCAAGCAACTGCACATTTACCTTAGATAGAGGTGAATTTTCACAAATATTCGTAGAACACTATTAAATAATAGTGCCAGTGCACTTGCCGTACGTTGGCGGTGTTCACAACAAACTAATTAAATGTAATTATAATATATGTAGGAGTAGAATTAGGTCTTTCGTTTTTAAATCAAAAACACTCTGGTTCATTCCATTTTTATATATATGAAGTATTATAAATGTTTATTAAATCAACTTATCAAAACATAACAAATTAAATTATAGTTTTATCAAGTCATATTCTTTTGACTAATTGTTTCTGTTCTTTCAATTTACTTTTCACTTATTGCTGCGATCACACGCGTCTGTCTTCACTTAAGTTTCAACTTCTACTCCCTTTGTTCTAATTCGCTCACTAGCTTGTTAACTTTACTGATTCACGCTCATCTAGTTCGTTCGCTTTTAATTCTATGTTAATTCATTTCTCTTACAGCTATGTTAATTCTTAATTCCTACATTCGGCCATCCTACATTCATAATCGTCCCGCATTATGGACACCACTCTTTCATATCCTCTGCCACAGTATTTGTCTTATTAGGACCCTCCTCTTCTCCAACTTTCTCTACCGCATACCTGCCATGCCTTAGCTTTCTTACGATCTTGTACGGACCTAAGTACTTCCTTTTAAGCTTTAATCCTGGGCCAAACTGCGTTCTTTTGATAGCAACCAAATCATTAATTTTATACTCTTTCTCATTTTTTCTATTCTTATCGAATGCCTTACGATTCTCTGTCTGAATACTTGCTATATTTTCTTTAGCTACTCTACGGATCTCGTCCTTCTCTTCCTGTAACTCATTTAGCATGTCTTCATCTAAAATATCTTTGAGTTGTTTGTCATACTTTGTCCTCATTTCCAATCCTGTTAAAATTCTAAAAGGCGATATCTTCGTGCTTCTGGGAGGTGATGAATTAATAAACTGCTGAACTCTACCTACACTCTTCTTGCGCTTCTTCTTTTGCGTTCCTTCTCCTCGCCCTTCTTGGTCATGCGCTTCTTGCCCTTCTTCTTCTTTCCTCGATTATCCTCCGGATCACAAGCATCACTCTCGTCATTATTGGGCTTTAATGAGTTCCCCCTTCTTGAACTTGTCACCAATCTTGGTTTTGCCTTTCCTGCGCACCACAGGCGTGCCATCGTCCTGGTCATCAGTTGATGATGCCTCTGCGGACAGTTTATCTTTCTCCTTGTCCTCTTTTTGCAAATGTGCTAAGTCTATCTGGTGTAAAGCTTCCTGCAAATCTACTTCTTCCAAGCCTAAAGTAATTGCGTCTGCATGGATACCATCATCAACTAGCCCTGACAATTCATTATTTTTTGCGACAAAAAGTTGCTCCGTTTTTACCAATCGTGACGTCCACAAACTCAAAAACATCGTTGCCAATAACACCACTATAGAGAGTATCAATATCTCGCACTACATGAAAACATATTCTTATTGGAATACGATCCAACTGTGTATCAATTTCAAACGATCCTAATGTGTAAATCTTTGAGTTCCCTATACCAACGAGCTCTTTAATATCTGGTTTCAACCTGACAGGATAGGCTTTCTTATATAAATTCTCGCTTATGGTACAGATATCACTGCCTGTATCTATAACAGCTGATATTGCCTGTTTACCAATTTGAACGTCTTTGAACACTCTATTAAACATCGCCTGTGTCAATTGCTGTATGTTAGCCTTCGCTTTCCTATCAGAATTCTCCACTTTGGTATACGTAGCATCGCATTGATTTGCCTTATGTCCTGGCTTATGACATTTAAAGCAAACTGGTTCTTTTTGCAATCTCTAGCTAAATGATCTTTGTCTCCGCATTTAAAGCATCTAAACTCTTTTTTTCCACTACCTGAAGTTTCTGCTTTCTCTTGTTTTGCTTTTGGTTTATGTTCCACACTTACAGATATCTTTGAATAAACATTCAATTGCTCTTTCAATTCTTTCAAATCAGTTGATTGATATAGTACCATCTTGTTCTGTTTCGAATCCTGAATACCCTCGATAATGTACTCAATAATGCTCTCTTCATCTAGATTAGATTTTTAGCAATACCTTTCATTGTATAATAGTATTCTATTAATGATTCATTCGCCTTTTCTTTCTGTTCTCTAGCTGTTTATGTATCTGCTTGGCTGTCAATTTCACGGTAAACTCCTCTGATAAAGCCTCTTTAAGTGTTGCCCAATTTGTAAGACCATCTTGGCTATTTACAAACAACTTAGCTGCTCCCTTTAACAATTGTCGCCCATATATAAACTTCTGCAACTCATTCCATTGTACAGTAACAGCTATACTTTCAAAGTCTGTCAGCCAATCGGTGACATTGCTCTGGTTACTGCCGTCAAAATCTACTAAGGAATCTTGAATATCTTTCAGTGTGAACGACATTGTGTTTGTTTTAACTGGCGCTACTCTATCCTCTAAATTATCAGATATAGAATCTTCGTACACTGATTCGTTGAGTCTATCTATTCCAAAATGAGTCAGCAAGCGATTCTGTAACTGCTGCTTTAGTCCTTGGGTTGATAATCCTAACTCTCTAAGCTTAATTTTTAACCCTGCTACTGTTAATTGTGTGATCTCTTCTTGCAGCATTTCTTTTTTACACTTAACTTAAAAATGTTGTTTTAAACCTAGTTATTTACAAAAGAATTAAAATTTACCTTAATGTGTAAATAAAAATAATGTGTAAATAAAAATCAATATCAATAACCTACAAATGATTTAAAATATGCAAACTCTCAATTTAGTATACTTATGTGACTGCGTATTATCGAAGTCTCCTCTATCAACTCTTCGTCTCTCGTCTGCGTGGCAATTACGTCTCTGTTGTTGCGTGCACTCGTCGCACACAATTCCAGCGTTGTATAACACACAGCTAGTGTGTATCACCTCTGCTTCGTAGATTTTCTTTATCCGTTGTGCGCACTTGGTGCACACTTCCCGACTCTGCTTTGTTCTTCGTCTTTAACAAACTGTGTCGCAAAATCTCTAGTCCAGTTTCTGCAGCATAATTACGTCGTTGCAATAAACGAATTCGCCCTGATGTTTCGCTCCCGAAACTTCGTCTCGATTCGCCGTCTCTGATGCGCTGACCTTTCTCTCTTTAGCAATTCTGCAGCGTAATTACGTCGTTGCAATAAACGAATTCGACCTGATGTTTCGCTCCCGAAACTTCGTCTTCATTCGCTGTCTCTGATGCGTTGACTTTTCTCTCTTTAGCAATTCTAAGCGTTCTCTCTCGCTTATCGTTGCTATCCTCTGACTCTGCTGTTGAACCGCTACTTTCGTGTGATCTCGGTCGCTCTCATCTATGCCATTTGCTAATGCGTAATTTCGTCAGTACGCATAATTTGTCATCAAATGTCACTGTTGATTTCTAATACATTGCCACACAATTTGATGATTGTGTTCAATGTATTTACACTACTTTCATATAAAATGGATCCCGGTTGAGCCTCCAATTATTGTAGGAGTAGAATTAGGTCTTTCGTTTTTAAATCAAAAACACTCTGGTTCATTCCATTTTTTATATATGAAGTATTATAAATGTTTATTAAATCAACTTATCAAAACATAACAAATTAAATTATAGTTTTATCAAGTCATATTCTTTTGACTAATTGTTTCTGTTCTTTCAATTTACTTTTCACTTATTGCTGCGATCACACGCGTCTGTCTTCACTTAAGTTTCAACTTCTACTCCCTTTGTTCTAATTCGCTCACTAGCTTGTTAACTTTACTGATTCACGCTCACTCATCTAGTT
>JAECWR010000182.1:0-117500 GCA_018150935.1 Drosophila pruinosa
AGCTCACGTGTTTTTCTTTAGAATTACCTTTTATGGTCATTTGCAAATAGGCGAGGAGAAAAAAAAAATAACAAAAAAATTTATTGGTAACTCGCGATATTTATATATAGGTATTTATTCGCACCATTGACCCTATTTTATTTATTAACTAATTTTAAGAACTTTTATAATATAATTTAGAATTATAAACAAATATTTTAGTTAGGATAATCACGGTGATATTGTAGTTTTCATTAACTTATTCAGGGCAATCTCTGTGATGTTATAGTTTTCATTAACTTATTTAAGGCAATCACTGTGATATTATTGTTTTCATTAACTTATTTAAGGCAATCACTGTGATATTATTGTTTTCATTAACTTATTTAAGGCAATCACTGTGATATTATGGTTTTTATAAGCTTCCCATCAGGCCCCTCTAGGGCTCCCCTGGACGAATCCGCTTGAAGAATGAGGTGCTCCAAAATTTGGGTAGGACAAGGTGCCAGAATCTGAATGAATACATTATTTATTAGATTCTGCAAGAGAATTATTTGGTCTTCCAAATTTACCAGAATCTGGCACCAGTTTGTTTTTAGACCCGCATACCCAAAGGGTAGAAGGGTATTATGGCTTTGTGCCGACCGAAAATGTATGTAGCAGGCAGAAGGAAGCATCTCCGACCCCATAAAGTATATATATTCTTGATCAGCGTCAACAGCCGAGACGGTATAGCCATGTCCGTCTGTCCGTCTGTCTGTCTGTCTGTCTGTCTGTCCGTATGAACACCTAGATCTCAGAGACTATAAGAGATAGAGCAACAAATTTTTCGGGATAGTGTGTCTTATTATTGCACGCAGATCAAGTTTGTTTTAGATTTTTGCCACGCCCCCTTCCGCCCACGTAAATAAAAAAAAAACAAAATTCAAGCGTAATTTTAAACCTAGAACTTTCAATTTTGCTACGCACAATACTAATCACCATCTTAATGATGTCTGAAAACTTGGTTACAATCGGATAAAAAACACAGAAGTTATTAAGAAATTACTTTTGTAAGGCGTTACCAAGTGCAACTGCTAGTGATGCCTAGTTAGTTGCTATGACACTCAGCGATATAATAATGGTGCTCAATAAACCAACTTAAGTGCCGGCAAGCTAATATTTTCGAACAATGAAAATGTTGATATATTATTTTGGTATTTTTTAATATATTTTTAAAAATATTTTTTTAGTATATTTTTGAAAAATATAATATTTTGATGGTAAAATTGGGTGGCGGGTATCTCACAGTCGAGCAAACTCGACGGTAGCTTTCTTTCTTGTTTTTTTTTTTGTTTGTTTTTCAGCCACTCTACGAGGTTGTCCTAATCTTCCAAAATCTCTGCAATCTTAATAAATTGGTAAAATTCACCAATTAGAATTTTGTTATAGGCTTTTTTTCTGCAATACTCACTTAATATTGCTGGGATATATTAAATATTATTATATTTAATAATAAAAAAAAAAAATATAGCAAACACATCTGTGTTCTTTGGCAGCTCCAGTGAAAAAGAACGAACCGACCCATGTTACTCGATAGATCGATAGCCTTGACCTACTTAACGAAGCAAACAATACCCACTGATGCATTCTGATTGCGCTCAGCTGAGCCCCAAAAGCTCGGTCATGGTGTCAGTGCCTAAATGGTGCCTACTTAAAGGGGGGTACAATGGAACGTTGTGTTCAAATGATGGATTTACAAGAAACCAAAAAAAAAACCGAAAACAACCAGTGACCAGCGCCACTTCAAGGTTTAGTAATAGAAATCTACTACAATACGAATGCAATCTAACATTAGGATTCCAGTTAAGACTACGAAGTGTAAAAGAAAAAATGTATATTCGCTCAAGTTGTATTAAGCTAATACTTGTTTATATGGGGAATGCCCCTGAACAATAACAAAAGTTTATAATTATTGCAATTGAAAATTAATATGTTTATAGCACGCCTCGATTGAAAGCAATCAAGGTCAGATTCCAATTTGAGGCTATAAATAGTCATCATTAAAAGACGGACAAATCTGAACATCATCATTATTTATAATGTAAACAACCATGGACCAAAACATGGAGTGACTTGGACGGTCTTATTTTTCAGAGCCACCGTAAAATACCGATTGAATTCTACGTGAAAGATATGAAGATATCCACAAAATAAAGTTTTGTGGAAATCCAAGAATATTGAGCTTATATAATAAGAGACTATGGTTGACGGAATCAAAAGCCTTACTGAAATCAGTGAAATTACATCCGTTTGCGTTTTTGATTGGAACCCTTCAATAACATTGATGAGAATTCTAACAAGTTAGTGGCAGTAGACCTACATTTCACAAACCCATGCTGGTAGGGTGAAATTATAGATTTACAGCAGTGTTGCAGTTGAGAAGTTATTAGTTTCTCAAATGCTTTGTGAATAGCAGACAACTTATAGATACATCTATAGTGATGAACTTTAGATTTATTTCCTTTTTTAATAGAGAAATAATATAAGACTCTTTCCAAAGATTAGGGAAAGAGCACAACTCTGTAGACAATTCAAATAATTTTAAAAGAGGCTTACAGAGTCCCTCTGCACGGAAGCGATACACGCAACTAGGAACTCCGTCCAGACCAGAGGAAAAAACTGCTTTACAAGACTGAAGTTCTCGTAAGAGTAAACTTTTAGAAATTAAGGGACCAAAAATGCAATTCGATTGGATTACTTGATACGGATAAGGCTGAAAGGCTCTTTAGAAAGTTGATGTGGAATAGGTCGTTTGAAAAAAGTCAGCAAACAGATCTTTTTTACTTATCTATCTTTTTTATAAGTTATCTTTTTTAAAAAAAATAATGTTGTTGGAAGTGTTGACGTCTTCCGCTTTGAATTGACGAAATCGTAAAAGTGTTTCGGGCCTGGCTGAAACATTAGTCTGCACTTTCTCAAGTAATGCTTCAAGCAATGATTATTTAGGTTGGAAAGATCCGACCGAGCAGAGATTTTAATGTGAAATAAAAAATCTCAATTGCAGATATTAGAATCCAACACAATACTCAAATCAATCATTTTATCTAAACAATTTGGTATTTCATTACTTTGAAATAATGCTATTTCACAAAGCCTATCAAGAAAAACGTGAGTTGACAAAGGATTTAATATATTGGACTCACATTACGAAAGTCATGAGATTCCAGAGATATTAAAATCTCTAAGAACTATTAGAAAGTCATGATCAGAAAACATTTCGGAAATACTATTAGTTACAGAAAAATAAGATAAGCATAAAGAGTTATTTAAGGCTTGTGGGATATAGGAACAGGTAATAAACACACTAATACTACCGAGAACTAATTTTACAACTTAAATTTCATTATCATTATTAATACACAAGTCGGTAGATTCAGAGAAGATATTAGCATCGACAGCGATAAGAACACCACCATCGCGACGCCACATGCGATCACGTCTATATACAGTAAATTTATTGGCCATAATTTCAGAACTAAGAATATCGTGCCTTAACCAAGTTTCAGTTAGTGCAATGACATAAAAAGGAAAAGATAAACAATTTGGATCCCTTACATATTGACAAACAACCACCAAAGTAGATATTATTTTTTTGATGCTTAGAAGAACTCATAGTGGCAGTAAGAAGCGAAATCGGAGGCCGATTTTTCTTTGTGTGCACGTATTCTTTAATAGTTAGATGCTGCGGCCAGAATTCGTTGCAACAGATTGTACTAAAATATTCTGCCGGAACACTAATTTTAAAGCACGAAATTTTTCCACCTTCAAATTGCTTTGATTTTTGACCGGATAAGATCTTAACATCGTAAGTTGACGTGCAAGGGGCAAGCCTTAAAACACAAAGTTGTTTCATCGGTGGAACACCTACTAAGGTATTCTAAGCAACTATGGCAGCAGTTGAAATAGGAGTTTCTACATTAGTTGATAGAACACTAGGTATCTTAGTGTATTGAACATATTGAATTTCTTTATCTGATCCAACCTTTGTTGTAACCAAAACAGGAGCGGGATCTGAGCATAAGACCTCTATAGCAATTGTCAGCTAATTGGAAAACTGAAGAGTGGCGAAGTGAGAGAGATGGGAAAGACATGAATTCAAAATCATAATTAGTAACGGACAATTTAGTTCGTGCTCAGTAATATGGAGTTCATTAGGGCCAATGGACAGACGAGTATACCCTTAAACGCAGACTCAAAAGTTGAGAAGGTATCCGCAAGTTATTTAAAGCCAGGGAATAAGTCTCCAAAGCCTATCTTCGTTTGCCTTATGAATCCCGCAATGTCCTTTTCTGCATCTTTGCATAACTCGCACGTCAACCTCAAGCCTGACTTAGAATTAAAATTGTGCCAACCGAAAATGTATGTAACAGGCAGAAGGAAGCATTTCCGACCTCATAAAGTGTATTTATTCTTGATCATCGTCAACCACCGAGACGATGTAACCATATCTGTCTGTCCGTCCATATGAACATATGTGTCTTATTGTTGCACGCAGATCAAGATTGCGTGTGAGTGAGTATAACAGAACTAAAATAAACTTGATCTGCCTACGGAGCTTTTAAATGTTGTCTTCAAAGTTGGTAGCTCTAGTCATTATAGTCTCTGAGATCTTGATGTTTATACAGACAGACATGGCTATATCGACTCGGCTGTTGATGTTGATCAAGAGTATATACACTTTATGGGGTCACAGACGTCTCCTTCTGCCTGTTACGCATATTCGAACAAACGCAAAAGGTCATGCATTTTTTAAAATCCATGACCTAAAAATAGTACGGTTAACTGAAAAGTTAAATGCTGGTATTCGCTTACCAGAGAGAAAGAGCAAACGAAAACACAAAACATAATAAGAGCGCGAGCGTATCGAAAACCACACGAGCTTGTGATAGACAAAAGCCAGAAAGATACCGTAAGAGAGGCGTACTTGAAATAAGCAAAGTGCTAGAGAGCGAGAGAGTGCATAAAAATGCAACAACAGAGCAATGAAAATGCTAGGCATATTAAGTGTTCTGCACACCTGAAAGGGATTTGTATATTCAAATTGTTGTTTTACTTTTATACAATTTTGATTAATTACGTGCGAATATGAATGCGATAGCGAATTATAAGTGCTTTAATCGAAACCTATAGGGACAGGGCATTGGGTGTCTTCATCCGAGGTGTCAATGGCAATTACGTTAAACTATTGGTGACGCGTAATCCCAAGAATTTGCCGGAAGCATATTCCTTTTGCATAGCATTGCAGAACACTGCCTCAGGGTTTACCACCAACTTCGCCCCTATTCAAACAGGTCTCTGCAAAGTTTTACCAACTCCCAGGTGCCCATAGATTTTCGAATTCATTCCCGTCTCATGACATAACACCGATCAGACTACCCTTCAATCCAAGTTCTGGTACGAGTTCTCAGAACGCATATCGATTCCAAGGTCCGAGACCGGCCATAAAAATGAAGTCAAATCGATCAGATCAGTAATACCAACCCGGGTATAGCAACCGACTGGTCTGGGATTCGGGTGTTAAAAGAGCCTCTAATAACACTTACCCCTTCCAGAAGGCACAAGGTTGTACCATATGGAAATAGCACCACTCCCTTCGACTTCAGGTCCCAGGGGGACTTATTTATACGCCAACCCGATTACGAGCAAACCTGTGATGGTGTCGAAGAGAATGACAAAAATTCCTCGCACCAGATGGTTGACGAAAGCTCTACCATGGAGACCGTTAGCGTAGCAAAGGGAGAGGTAAATTTTATGGGCAACGCCTCTCCACCGTTCAATACATACGTGTAGATAGGAGGAAACTACGTGTACAATTTCTCATAGACACCAATGTAAATTGAAACTTCGTTAGCCCCAAGATTGTCACCGATTGTACCCTACTTCCCACCACGATGTTCAATTTGCCACAGGTATGGTCAGAATTATCCATCACTTTGATGGAAAATTTTTGCACAAATCAGATATAAGAAATTCAATAAAAAAGAAACAAGTAAGAAAGCTACCGTCGAGGCGAGATACCCGCCATCCAATTTTATCATCGAAATATTATATTTTTAAAAAATGTACTGAAAAATATACAAAAAATATACTAAAATAATACCAAAATAATATTCCAAAATTTTCTCTGTTCGAAATTATTAGCTTTGCGGCACTTTAGTAGGCTTATTGAACACCATTATTATATCACGAAGTGACATATCAACTAACCAGGTGCAGCTGCACCTGATTACGCTTCATAAAAGTAATTTTTTAATAACTTCTGGGTTTTTCCGATTGTAACCTACTTTTCAGAGATCATTAAGATGATAACGGGAATTGTGCGTGGCAAAATTTAACGTTCAAAGTTTAAAATGACGCAAAAATCTAAAACAAACTTGATCTGCGTGCAACAATAAGACACACTGTCCCGAAAAATTGGTTGCTCTATCTCTTATAGTCTCTAAGATTTTGGTGTTTATACGGACGGACAGACGGACATGGCTATATCGTCTCGGCTGTTGACGCTGATCAAGAATATATATACTTTATGGGGTCGGAGATGCTTCCTTCTGCCTGTTACATACATTTTCGGTCGGCACAAAGCCATAATACCCTTCTACCCTTTGGGTAGGCGGAGATAAAAATTGTTGTAGCATTTTTTGGGAACTTGAAGGATCTGAGACAGTTTCCTCTGGCAATTGTTTCTTTTGCCCAGGAAGGTGAGCATCTCAATACTTATAAGGCTCTGCTGCGCGTTGTGGGTAACCATACCCATGCATTTGGAAAATGAGTCTCTGAATGACACCTGACATACATATAATCAAAAGACATCGAAGACTATCTCGTTCCATGAAAATTTTTCCCAAATTATAGACACTATTTAAACAAGTAGTAACGGATACAGTCAAGCTTTGACTGTACGAGGTCATGGACTTTAAGTGTACATGCGTAAGTTAGAGCATAGAGGAAGATATTATATGATCAAAATTATAATAATAATTGGGTTAGAAAATTGATTTTTGACATCGCACTTTCGGTAATCGAACTCGTGGTCTACCGAACAGCGAATGGCATAACTCCTCTCTGAGCACAAATTGTGTTATTAAGTTAAATTGTCATATTTGTATGAAAAAATATAAAACATTTAATGTTATGTTATTATGTGTTGTGCAACAACACACTTTTAAAACTGTATATTTATGTTCATTATAAATATTTTGAGCAATTAACAAAATTTCGAGTCTAAAATTTGCCCGAGCGGGGTTCGAACCGCCAACATTCGATCAACCAATCAGCAAATATCTATTGCAGGCCAGTTTTGTTCACATAGGCGCAGACAACCCATTTTATCATGCGTTTATTTGACTAATAAACAAATTTAAAGCTGTACCTCGAATACTTCTAGGTATTGCGGAAGACATTCTCAAAATGTACTATATTCCGTAGCTCGATTTTAATGTTTTTTGCATTTAAAAAAAAATGAATTGCGGGTATTTCACAGCCAGTACAGTACAGTTCAGTACATTTTTAGGTTATGAAGTTCAATTGTCCTGTTTTACAACACATAATAATAATGTGTTATTGAGTAATAGTGTGTGTTGTACAATGCTTAATAATAAGTGTTGTTGTACAAGACCGAATGTGTTTATCGTACAACAATTTGACTTTATGCTAAACTTTAGCGCTCATCAACCAAAATCTTTCAGTGGTTCAGAAGGGAGCTGTGTCATCTATAGTACGGTAGACCGAGGGTTCCATTAAATTTGAGTTGTTCGAATATAACATATAACATACTCGTAATTAGAATTGTCTCATACTGCATTTTTACCCATGGTCATCAAACTGAGATGGTGGCGTGATTGGTTGAGTATCGGAGCGTTAATCGAATGTTGAAGGTTCGAACCCCGCTCGGCCAAATTTAAGACTCGAAATTTTTTTCAAAGTGTGTTGTTGTGCAACACTTAATAACATAGCATTTAAATGTATTATGTTTTTTCATGCGAAAATGACAATTTGACTTAATAACACAATTTGTGCGGTCATTGATCAAGACGTTTGAGTGGTGTAAGGAGGAGTTGTGCGATGTCAAAAGTAATTTTTTTTTCAGAATAATTATTATAATTTTTGTTCAAGAATATCTTCTTTTAGGCTCTAACTTACGCATGTAAGTTAACTAACGATAACAAATGAAAATAAAATATGATAGCAAAGGCATAATACAACGTAAGCATTATGCCGGATGTCGTTGCATAGCCGGCAAACATAGCATATTTGCGTGGCCGCTATGAACATGAAATCGCAACAATGTGTTTCGGTTTCATTCCTCGCTCTAAGATTCCAAGTAAGCTACGAAACAAAGGCATAATGCAACAGAAGCATTATGCCGGATGTCGTTGCATAGCCGGCAAACACAAACGCTGATCAAGAATATATATACTTTATGGGGTCGGAGATGCTTCCTTCTGCCTGTTACATACATTTTCGGTATGCACAAAGCCATAATACCCTTTTACCCTTTGGGTAGGCGGGTATAAAAATCGGTTACGGGTTCGAATAAAATTGGTGATTTTACTATTTTCTCAATTTGCAGGGGCGAAAAGGCCAAAATCTAAACATCTTCATATGTTGATTTAATTTTTAGATTATGTCTTAATATTATATGAGAAACGATAAATCATTCGTGAATAACATTCTGTTTCGAGGAGATGCTGTTTTGCATCACCTTTCGCCGACATTAATTATTAAAATTAAACGGCGCGAGATTATGTTTGCGTTGCACTTTATTTTTTCCTTTTTCGGTTTTTCAGTTCGATTTAATATACTTGTTTGGTATTACAAATATAATAGAGAGAGAGTTGTGCAGGGAGCCGGCTATTTATATACATATGTTTAGATCAGCTGGAAGTACTGGAAATATCAGCGGTAATAGGGGTAACAGTGACTCGTTACATGATTTAATACTATGTTTGAAATGGCGACTAAGTTGATGTCTGCTTCGAACATACTCCCCCCGTTGGTAGTTGAAGACTTCCAACAGATGTGGTTGCAATGGGCAGAACAGCGACATTTGAGACGGCTCTCTTCACCAATCCGTTGGTCGTTCGTACCATCACAACTATGACGACTCCATTTTCTCCAGGTACGGCGCTCGCGATGCGTCCAAGAGGCCTTTTTAGCAGCGGCTGGTTGTCATCCTTTAGCAACACCATGACTCCGGTCTGCAGATTGGGATGCGATAAATGCCACTTGCCTCGCTCCTGTACCGACGCTAGATAGCTGGTGCTCCACTTTCGCCAAAATGCTTGTTGGAGCTGTCACATCAGGCTCGTCGATAGTGACGCTAGCTTTGCCCAAAAGAAAATGACCAGGAGTGAGGACTTCCAGATCAGCTGGATTTTCTGAAATGGGACAGAGAGGTCGTGAGTTCAACATTGCAGAGATCTGGCAGACGAGAGTACGAAGCTGCTGAAATGAAAGTGTAGATTTTCCAACAACGCGATAGAAGTGATACTTCGCTGCCTTGACCGCGTCTTCCCACAGTCCGCCAAAGTGAGGAGACCGTGACGGAATGCAACGCCGGTTTATTCCTAGGGCGACGCAATCCTTGTGTATTTGGTTGCGGCTAGGGTCGCTTAAGAATAGATGTGATATTTCCTCCTACTCATTTTTAGCTCTAACGAAATTGGTTCCATTATCAGACCAGATTGCATGCGGTTTTCCACGCAGGCTGACGAATTAATAATGCCATAATGATGCTGTTGAAAGGTCTTCTACTAACTCCAGATGCGTTGCCTTGGTGGCAAAGTAAACAAATATGCAGATATAAGCCTTGACGGGTGGTCTACTCCTGACATCAGGCTTGTAGTACACAGAAGGTCCACAGAAGTCCACTCAGGTAACGTAAAAAGCAGTGCTTGGCTGCACTCGCTCGGATGGAAGAGGCGCCATAACGTGTTCTCGAAGCTTTGGACGTAGCCGAAAGCATTGAATGCATTTATTGATGAATGCTGCATTCGCCTTGAGACCTCCAATTGGCCAGAATCTTTGCCTCAAGGCAACCAGCAAGCTCTGGGGCTCCAGCATGCAGAAACTTGCGTAGTAAAACATGATAATTGCATCTGTGACGGGGTGCCGCTTAGGCAACAGAAGCAGATGCTTTGCCTCGTAGTCCAACAATGAGTTTTGAAGCCGTCCTCCGACACGCATCAAGCCTTTCACATCTATAATGGGCATCAAAGAACCAATGAATACTCTTGATGACCTCATGAATTCCACGCTTAATGTCCTCGTCGGTTAGCGGGCCCCTTGTTGCGAACGAATCCTTTTTGCACATTCTTATGAAGCGATCCAAGAATGCGAAAACGCGCTGAAGCCTTTCGAACGCATTCTGAAATTTGCAATTTGATGAGAGATCGACTTGGGAGGATGAGATTAAGACAATGCGACGGCGCTCAGGTAGATCCATCAGCAATGCGGCTGCTTGAGGCCACGCCGAATTGTTGCGTTGCAGGAAGTCCGGATCTTGACTCCAGAGTGGCGAATCCAGCAGCTTCTTGGGTGTAGACCCCCGCCACAAAATATCGGCTGGATTCATTTGCGTTGGAACGTGGTGCCAAAACCTCCCCTTGGTCATCTCTTGAATCTGTGAGACCCTATAAGAGATAAAAACGTAAAAGTTAGTGGGAGTGTCCCGTATCCAAGCCAAAGCCACAGTTAAATCGCTCCATCAATAAAATGAGCATTCGAACGTAATGGTTTTAGCGATGTTGGCGAGAAGCTCCGATAACATTAGTGCGGCCGAGAGCTCCAACTACGAAATTGTTAATGATTTTAACGGTGCAACCCTGGACTTTGAACAAAGAAGCATCGATGAATATGAATTGCCAAGCTCAGAGCGAAGGTATATGCAAGCACCATAGGCGACCAAAATGAATGTATTTCCCATTTCGCAAAAGGACGCATTGCGTAGCGTGGGCATCTCAAACTACTGACCAATGATAGTTGCGAAGTTAGCTCTTCCCAAGCAGAGCGGAGCCATTGCGGCAGACGCTCATCCCAATTTAGCTGCTCCTTCCACAGCGCTTGCATGAATATCTTAATCCTTGTGACGACAGGTGCGATCAATCCCATGGGGTCGTACAGTTTGGCAATTGTACACAAAATGCTTCTCTTGGTACCTGGCTTCTCGATAGCTATATAGGAAAAGTTAAACAGCAGATCGTCTGATGCTGGATCCCATGCTAATTCGAGCGCTTTAGTGATGTCGGATCCATCGTGAAATTTTATCAGCTTCTCACAATCAATATTTGAATGATCACTTGACAAGGACATATGCCCCAAATCGATGGACTCCTGTAAGAATGCTGCATATTAATCTTTCATGCTTGGGTTTCTTTTAAATTTGGCTTCCAATGACTTGAAGCGCATTAAGGCAGAGACGATACTCGTATGAGTCACCCAAAGCATCAAATTTGAATATAGCCGGAAGGCGCACAAAATATTGCCCAATCTGTAGCCGAGTGCATCCTTCTATGAAGAGTTTCTGGCATAGTTCATCGTCATCTGTCCAAATCGGAGAAAATCCAGTATAGCTGTCGATTTCCCAGAAATGCCTCACAACGTCGGCTAATGACTCATTAACCGAAGGTGGTTCGGGTTGGTTCATGGCAGCTAGCGACGAGAATTTGGCACTATGGCAAGTGATTTGCTATTCGGATTTGACACACGCACATTAAATCGAAGACTAATCATCCAAATTAAGGTGAGGTTGATAGTCAGTTATTGAACTAGTAACAATTGCTGAGAATGAGGTGCTGTAATCCTTGTGGTAAGACTGAGCTGCTATTTCAACCAAATTGTCTGAAGAGAATGAAGATTCACCAATGCCCGAAATAGAAATGCTCGATCTGTGAAGCTTGAGCTGAAGTTGATTTGTAAAACGCGTTGTGATGAAATTTAGTTGCGATGCGGAGTCCAACAATGCTCGACATGGCACAAAGACGTGACTTGTCACGGCTGAGCTTGACGGTTGAGACGTGGTTATCTGCTGCGCAGCTTGAGATGGCTGGATCGCATCCATGTGAAGCAGCGAGTGGTGCCTATATTGGCAATGCTTAAAATGGCCTGACTTATATTGCTGCAACCCATGACCTTTTCGTAGACAATTTAGACAGAGGTGCAGACGTTTTGATTCCTTATGATGCAAGTGCGGTGACATGCTGAGGAACTTTGCGCATTTTACGAGAAAGTGATCTTTAGATGCGCATAAAGGGCATGAAGACTGATTGGATGACGCAATAAGCGTGCTCCGCGTTGATTTGGATGAAAATCTGATCACATTCTTGCTAGGGGTGCCGGTCACAGCGCTCTCCAAGTTTTCTATCATACGGCATCTCTCCTCCAGAAACTTCGACATGTCTGTCCACATGGGAAGTCTGTCAACTGCCAATGACTCCTCCTACTTTTCCCTCGTATGTTGGTCCAGCTTATGACTGATGATGTGGATAAGTAAACCGTCTGCGAGTTCTGCGGTGTTTGCATTGTGCTCAACGCACGAAGATGCGAGTTAATTTCGTCGCTAAGCTCACGTAGTCAATTTTCCACTCGTCTCAACGTCTCAACACTTGCTATCCCGAATATAGCCCTTATGTGGCCTGGAAATGCCAAACTTGGCTATCAAATCGTGACAGAAGCAACTCTAACGTCTTATCCTAGTTCGCGTCAAAGGGGTCGAGCGATTTTATTGTGCTTAGTGCAGCTTACTCAAATCCTCATTCTTTCCTATCACGGTGTTGAACATTGCAAAGAAATTCAGCCAATCCTCATATGAGCCGCGAACTTTGGCAGCTGCAGCTCCGGCAAACGCGATCGATTTAGAAAGTCAAGCTCGCTGGGCGGCAACGGAACACGACTGTCAGTGGGCGCTTTTATTACCGTAGTGTTCATACTGAGGTACCACTGTATTGCAGCGAAAACGAGAGTCAATTGCGCAGAATTTCGTTCACGGTTCCAACGAATAATGGACGAGGCGACACCGCGATTACAGCTATTAAATATGTGCGTACGAGAAAAACCGCGTGGAAGGCCACTGGAACTAGTACCAAGTATGCGCACGTATACATGTACGTATAGTATACGTATGTATGCATGCTGGGCTGAGACGGGCTTGGTCTACCAAAATCATGCTTAGCAGCTTGGATAATACAGTGACTGCTATAATATCGCTAGATGAGATAATTGCAACGATTTGCAATGCTCCGCAGCACCAAATCAGCGCTCAGACCGATTATACCGAAACCGAGCCAAAATATAAAATAAATGCAAAAATAAAAATCACGTGGGGATCACCAATGTTTCGAGGAGATACTGTTTTGCATCACCTTTCACCGACATTAATTATTAACTTTATTTTTTCCTTTGTCGGTTTTTCAGTTCGATTTAATATACTTACTTGGTATTAGAAATATAATAGAGAGAGAGTTGTGCAGGGAGCCGGTTATTTATATACATATGTTTAGATCAGCTGGAAGTACTGGAAATATCGTATCGCATTACATCACCAGTGGTAACAGCGGTAATAGGGGTAACAGTGACTCGTTACATGATTTAATACTATATTTGAAACGGCGACTAAGTTGATGTCTACTGCGAACATCTCGTGACTCGTTACATGATTTAATACTATGTTTGAAACGGCGACTAAGTTGATATCTGCTTCGAACACATTCCATCTTTCGAAATAAGTGTTCCTGCCGAGCATTTTAGTAAAGTTTGTTGCAAAGACTTTTGGCCGAAATACTTAATTATTAAAGAGTATGTAAATAAAAAAAAAAATCGGTCACCGATTTTACTTCCAAATGTTACCACTAATTCCTCTAACCCTCAAACTCCATCTGATAGCTGAAGAAACTAACTTCTTCTCTCCTGCTTGGCTATCAAAATGTAAGAGGCCTTTGTAGTAAACTCAATAATGTTTATTTAGATAGCTTAAATTTTCCTTATCTTGTCATTGCCTTTACTGAAACTTGAAAGGCATGATATTCTGAATACTAAAATCTTTACTAACAAATTTTCACTCTATAGACGTGATCGCATGCGGCATCGTGGTGGTGGTGTACTTATCGCTATCGATGCTGATATCTCGTCTGAACACATAGATTTATGTAGTGATTTAGATATCGAATTTGTAGCTGTAAAACTAATTTATTGTAGTTTTAGTATTTTTATCACCTGCTCTTATATACCTCCTCCCTCAGATAACTCTCTGTATTTATCTCACTATTCTGTAATCAATAATATTTCTGAAAAACTTTATGATCGTGCTTTCTTAATAGTTATTGGAGATTTTTATATTTCTGGAATTTCGTGGCTGTTGTCATGTGAGTCCAACGTATTGAATCCTTCTTCAACTCATGTCTTTGTTGATAGCCTCTTTGATATCGCTCTGTCTTAAACCAATTATATACCAAATTGTCTAAGTAAAATGCTTGATCTGATTTTTGTTTTGGATCCCAATACTTGTACTGAGGATCCCTACCACCCTACTCTAGAGGTGTTGATTGACTTACGAACAAGGGTTTCGGTTTAAGGGGTTTTACTGGAGAAGCGAGTTCGTTGTTTTCGGAAGACCGATCTTAAAAAAATTTCTCTGCTTCTTTCGCGTGCTGACTGGTCCCAACTTTCTTCGTGTATTGACCTGGATAAGGCAATTGAAATTTTGTATTCTACATTAAACTCCCTTGGTACTCCACAATTGTCTAATAGACCGTTATGGTTTACTAAAGAACTAACAATGTTAAAGAATAAAAAGTCAAATCTATATAAAAACAAGTATGAAAGCTACTGTCGAGTGTGCTCGACCGTGAGATATCCGCCGCCCAATTTTACCATCAAAATATTATATTTTTCAAAAATATACTGAATTTATACCAAAATAATATACCAAAATTTTGTTTGTTCGAAATTATTAGCTTGGCGGCACTTTAGTTGGTTTATTGAACACCATTATTATGTCACGGAGTGTCATAGCAATGAACTATGTCACGGAGTGTCATAGCAATTAACTAGGGGCATCTGCACGTGGTAACGCCTTACAAAAGTAATTTCTTAATAATTTCTGTGTTTTTATCCGATTGTAACCAAATTCGCAGAGATCATTAAGATGGTGATTAGTATTGTGCGTACCAAAATTGAACATTCTAGGATTAAAATGACGCCTGCAATTCGGTTTTATTAGATTTACGGATTATTTGAGAAAGTGCAGAGTAACGTTTCAGTGTGACCCGAAACGCTTCTATGACATCGTCAATCGTCAACACTTCCAACAACATTATTTTTTGATAAAAATGATCGTGGCATTGCCGATCTGCTTGCTGTTTTTTTGCAAACGACCCATTCCACATCAACTTTTTATAGAGCCCAGCCTTATCCGAATCAAGTAAACCAACATTTTTGGTCCCTTAATTTCCGAATGTTTACCCTTATGTGAACTTTAGTCTAGTAAACCAGTTTTTTTCCTGGTCCTGACGGAGTTCCTAGTTACATGCTTAGGTCCTGTGCAGAGGGACTATATAGACCACTTTTAAAATTATTTGAATTGTCTAATCTTTCGAAATAGTCTAATATTATTCCTCTCCCGAAAAAAGGAATTAAATCCAATGTTCAAAACTGTAGAGGTATCTCCAAGTTGTCTGCAATTCTCAAATCATTTGAGAAACTAATAACTTCTCAACTGCAACACTGGTTTAAATCTATAATTTTACCCTACCAGCAAGGGTTTGTGAAATGTAGGTCTACTACCACTAACTTATTAGAATTCTCATCAATTGTTATTGGAGGGTTCCATTCGAAAATGCAAACGGATGTCATTTACACTGATTTCAGTAAGGCTTTTGATGCTGTCAACCATAGTCTCTTATTATATAAGCTCAATATTCTTGGATTTCCACAAAACTTAATTTTGTGGATATCTTGATATCTTT
Source organism: Drosophila pruinosa (assembly GCA_018150935.1). NCBI lineage: Eukaryota > Metazoa > Arthropoda > Insecta > Diptera > Drosophilidae > Drosophila > Drosophila pruinosa. The sequence continues at coordinate 15,981 of JAECWR010000182.1, forward strand.
CATGTAGAGTTCAATGGGTATTTTTCAAGGGCTTTGTGTCCAAGACCATCCAAGTCACTTTTGGTGTACCCCAAGGAAGTCATTTAGGCCCATTGCTGTTTACATTACTCATAAATGATCTACCGTCCGTTATATCATACTCTCGCATTCTTATGTCTGCAGATGATGTTAAGATTTGTCTTACTTTTAATGATCCCGTATATAGCCTCAGATTGTTATTTGACCTTGATTGTTTTCAATCGTGGTGTGCTATACATTTATTAAATCTCAATTGCAATAAATGTAAACTTATGACACTTTTTAGGGGCATTCCCCATTTAAATAATTATCATCTTAATGATACACAACTTGGGTGAATAGAGTCAGTAACTGATTTAGGTATCCTTCTTGATTCAAAATTAAAGTTTGATAAACATATTTTGTCTGCTTCTAATAGAGCCATGGGTGTCCTTGGATTTATTAAAAGTTGGTCAAAGGAATTTAACGATACATACATAACAAAACATCTATACATCTCACTGGTTCGTCCTATTCTTGAGTATGGATCTAATATCTGGTTTCCCCAGTATGGGGTTCATCAAGATAGGCTTGAATCAGTACAGAAACAATTTCTTCTTTTTGTTGCCCGTAGTGTTAGCTGGAATCCCAATATTAGATTGCATTCGTGTCGTAGTAGACTTTTATTACTAAACCTTCCTTCTCTTTCAGACCGTAGAACTATGCTAGGTGCAGTGTTTCTAGATAGACTAATTATTGGTGAAATTGACTCCTTGCAGTTGACAAGCCAGATTTGCTTTGCAGTTCCGCTCAGAACGACTAGAAATTTTCTTCCCCTCTCTCTTTACCGTTGTATTACTAACTATGCCAGTCACAATCCTTCTCGTATTTTATGTGTAAATTATAATAAATTCTCTAATCTTATTAATAATACTAGCACTACCTTTCAAATAAAAACATTACTTCTGCAAACTTTTGCTGGGTTTTAATAGTTCTTATTATTATTTTTATTAGTATTATTATTATTATTTTATTATTTTTATTATAACTATTTTATTGTTTTATCTGTATTGTCTGTGTTAATTGTTTGCCCCTCGATCGAATGGGTGAGTGGTTGCATCTGCTGGGCCACTTGATTATACTGCCGTTAGTACGTCACCGAACAAAAAAAAAAACAAGTAAGAAAGCTACAGTCGAGTTTGCTCGACTGTGAGATACCCGCCACCCAATTTTACCATCCAAATATTATATTTTTCAAAATATACTGAAAAAATACTTTAAAAAAATATACTAAAAAATACCAAAATAATATATCAACATTTTCTTTGTTCGAAATTATTAGCTTGGCGGCACTTTAGTTGGTTTATTGAACACCATTATTATGTCGCGGAGTGTCATAGCAACTAGCTAGGCAGCACTAGCAGTTGCACGTGGTAACGCCTTATAAAAGTAATATCTTAATAACTTCTGTGTTTTTTATCCGATTGTAACCAAATTCGCAGAGGTCATTAAGATGGTGATTAGTATTGTCCGTACCAAAATTGAACGTTCTAGGTTTAAAGCGACGCCTGCAATTCGGTTTTATTCGATTTACGGGGGCGGGAGGGGGCGTGGCCAAAATCAAAAACAAACTTGATCTGCGTGCAACAATAAGACATACTGTCGCGGAAAATTTGTTGCTCTATCTCTTATAGTCTCTGAGATCTAGGTGTTCATACGGACGGACAGACGGACAGACGGACGGACGGACGGACGGACAGACGGACATGGCTATATCGTCTCGGCTGTTGACGCTGATCAAGAATATATATACTTTATGGGGTCGGAGATGCTTCCTTCTGCCTGTTACATACATTTTCGGTCGGCACAATGCCATAATACCCTTCTACCCTTTGGGTAGGCGGGTATAAAAAAAGAAAAGATGGAAGAAAAAATTTTCAATTCAAATTGGTATTTATTTATATATGGGTATGCTTATTATTAAAGTGCAACAATGAAGAGATCACAATAATTGCAATGAAATGGTTCAACTTGTGCAATTTTTATAGATGAGGCAGCTAAATAAACTTTTTGAACACATACATTTGTACATTGCAGATTTTATTATTATGTCTACCAAAAAATTGTTGGGTTACAATGACGTACTCATGTTTTTATACCCGCCTACCCAAAGGGTAGAAGGGTATTATGGCTTTGTACCGACCGAAAATGTATGTAATAGGCAGAAGGAAGCATCTCCGACCCCATAAAGTATATATATTCTTGATCAGCGTCAACAGCCGAGACAATATAGCCATGTCCGTCTGTCCGTCTGTCCGTCTGTCCGTCCGTATGAACACCTAGATCTCAGATATTATAAGAAATAGAGCAACCAAATTTTCGCGACAGTAAGTTTTATTGTTACACGCAGATCAAGTTTGTTTTTGATTTTGGCAACGCCCCCTTCCGCCCATGTAAATTGAAAAAAACTGAATTGCAAGCGTCGTTTTAAAATTAGAACGTTCAATTTTGGTGCGCACAATACTAATCACCATCTTAATGATCTCTGCGAATTTGGTTATAATCTGATAAAAAACACAGAAGTTATTAAGAAATTACATACATAATAATGATGTTCACTAAACCAACAAAAGTGCCGGCAAGCTTATAATTTCGAACAAAGAAAATTTTGATATATTATTTTGGTATTTTTAGCATATTTTTTTTAGTATTTTTTTCAGCATATTTTTGAAAAATATAATATTTTGATGGTAAAATTGGGTTGAGGGTATTTCACAGTCGAGCAAACTCGACAGTAGCTTTCTTACTTGTTTTCATCTACGTGGGCAGAGGGGAGCGTGCCCAAAATCTAAAAATCTACAAACCTGATCTGCGTGCAATAATAAGACATAAAAGAAGCTTTATTTATGTATGTAAATAAAAATGTGACAAGACCTCAAATTTGATCCTAATCGAACAAGCCATTGCTAATTAATCGTCTATAAAATACACAATTGGATCCCAGTCGACATGGCCGTTATTTATTAATCGTCTATAACAGCGGTGGGAATGGTATTTGAAGTTCGGAGCAACCAGCACAATTTCCTAAATACGCAATAAAATTTTACTGTTACGGTCCAATGCTCGCGAGGCGCGACCAAAGCAGTGGAAGGGGTAGCCAACAGACGTGGTAGCGATCGGCTTGTGAGCGAGAAAAGGACGCTTCTGTAAGCAGAAACAAGACAGAAGAACCAGAGTAATAAGCAAGACAAGGACAGAAAATAACGTCGCGGCGTATGTCGCTCGAGACCGAAAGTGGAGTGGGAACGTTGTTCTTGTCTTGTGTTTTAGCGAGAGCATCGATCATTGACTGCATGTGCGTGCTTCTTCTTATACGATCACTCCACACGTCAATTTTGTCGATGCTCACCAAAATTTGAGACCATCGAGAGCAAGCGCATGCCCATCGCTGGTCCACAAAATATTCAATTGATCAGGAAACGAGTTAAACGGTTAAAGAGCTTTAATTGATCATTAGGTTAGGCCCTTATATGTTTAGTGCTTCGGCTGTGCCAATGCTGTGATATTTTACTCAGTCTGACTAAGCAACCTTATATACTTATTTATGTATGTATCTTCACAAGAAATTTATAAAGATTTGTAGTATGATCCTTAGAGAGATAACCAAAGTTAATTTAAATAAGTCACCCTAACTACGTTTTACACCCAAAATAATATCGAGTTATGTTTTGTACTTAAAACGGAACTTTCTGCTGGATACAAGTTACTACAATAATAATACACTGAGTACTTAAATTATAAGGAATATTTTTTAAAAAGGTTTTATCGTGCACTATTTATATGTATCTGTTTTATCTTTACCAAATTAATGAACAATTTTTTGCCCACCAAATATACTGCGTGTTATTTATTTAGTTTACTAAATGTAGTGCTAATATATCATGGAAAGAAGAGAAGGTAACGAAATTATTTTCTTTAATAGTAACAATTTAAATTAATGATTTCTGGCAATGATTTAAAAAAAAGTTTTTCGATGATTATTTTGACCATTTATCGTAGACTTTTTAATGTGAACCCCAATACACAGCAATGACAGAAATGTTAATATCCTGAATTGAATACTCTTTGGATTTCAACATAATAAAAAGTGTTTGGTGGTTGTTGCTCAGAAAAGAACATATGTAAATCCGAAATATAGTTCTCAGCCAAAATTGAACTAATTGATGCTCTTTAGTGAGCTACGATATTACTTGATTCTATAAAGGTGGCTTAACTCACTACTAAAGCAATTTCTAATAAGCAACCAAAGTATTCTCAATGAATATAATTCTTGAATATTAAACAAAGTGATTATTAAGAATAATAGGTTTGCTACCTTTATAGTTTTTGGGCTTCTCATTTCAAAGTAAAGCGTAGTGTACCAAAATTCTTGTTTTCGATGTTTTGTGTTGGGTCCACTAGAGTGCTCTTGATGATGGAGGTATTTTCATAATGCCTATATTGAGTAAACTTGTTGCACATTTTTCAGGGTAACTGGAACTTAAACACAAATTGTAAACAAATCATGAAACAGGTCGACCGGCCACAGATGCAAAATCAAAACTCTCCACGTGGTGAAGAGCTAGTCATAGCATAGTTAGGTAACAGCGAGAGGAACTTCAATATTTAACTTCGTCAGATTTCTCATTGCCTCAGACTGGTTGAAACTATAACAATAAGTGTATTCCAACGGCAATGTTTGGAAGCCGAATACAAACGAGCGAGCGTCCTCGGGGATATAATACGAAAGGGCGACACGAAGCATGCTATCAACAAGAACTCTCGCTCGGACAGACTGGTAGTATTTCTGAGCAACAGTTCTGTTTAAAACGTTAACATATGCGGTCGTCATGACTCTGTTCGCTATAATCATTTTGTGGCTAAAATTACATTTCGGGTGAATTTCTACGTGAGTTTTAATTAATTTGTTGGAAGTAAATTTCAATCAATCTGCGAGTTCTACGAAATTTGTGCTATGATTCCAATGCTTTTTTTTTCGGTTTTCGTGATCAATAAGTGCAATCGCCAATAGCAGCATACGCAGTATAAAAACCAACCGTAAAAACAACTGCAGATAGCAAAACAACGCAGTATATCAGTTAGGCAAATTAAAAGGTAAAATGTCTTGTCTTAGCAGAAACACACTCTCAAATACAAGTATAAACTCATTTATTCTAAATTATGGTATTGCAATAAGAAGTACTTAGCTTTTGTTTGTACAATTTGAAATAGCTGGAAATCAGAGCGAAACGTATACATTACAATCAAAAGGAAAAGCTAAAGCATACATGTCACTTTAATTCTGAGTCTTCAACCACAAGAAGGTAACAATAACATATACTTTAAGAAAAACAACAACGATCACGACAAATGAAGCGTCGAAAACTAATCGGTTGCATTTTAAATGTAAATGTCAATCGTTCAAAACGGAAGTGAATTCAATGACTGTCTAACAATAAAACGGCTTGTGATAAACGAAAAACATTAGTAGATTCCCGAGCCAATAAGATCTAGAAAGTCGAAATTCATAAAGTAGGTTCCAAAATTCTTTTCGCAAATCAAGTTTATTTACAATGTGGGATACTATCCACCCTTTCACGCATTTCATGATGCAGCAAGTCAAATGTTAAGAGCTATTTGCTCGTATTATTCCTATAATTTCGTATAATTTAACTTTTAACGAAATTATGTTTAAATCTACATGCATTATGTGTTATCTACTCTTAATATACATTGTAAGTTTTGTGTTGATCACCCTAAAACATAAGTATTGTAAGCGAAAGTATACATAATTGCTAGCGTATATACATATACACTGGTCGGCATGAGTATTTTGACAAAATTGTCTGTTTCTTTTAAACCTGTGAAGATGATGAGCAAAGCAATAAATGAATATTTAGCACACAGAATGTCAATTTTTATACGATTTACCCATTGCATTCCCTTTCTACTGATAAGAATGCACGCAGACAACTAATTTTTGTTTGGCACAAGTATTTTGACAAACTCATTTAGTAAATGGTATTCTGCTTTCGAGCACGTATTAATCAACAATTGTTTAAATTTACCTTTTTTGGATGTTAAACGTTAATAAAAAACAAAAAATTAATTGATAGCCATGGGTAAAAAGGCTGAGTTAAGTATATTTATTAGAACAGCAATGGTAGCACAGTTTAACCTTGGAATTAAAGTAAAAAACATTGCGAATGAGTTTAATGTGTCGCGTCAAACTGTTCATTATCAAATTAAAAAGTTTAAAAAACATAATGACTTAAAAAACCTAAAAAGAACAGTTCCTAAGTGCAAAACAACGGTCGCTGGCGACAAAATTCTTATACTGGAATTTAAAAAAAATCCTATTGCGAAGCTCCAAGCCGTTGCAACGCAGTGGAATCTGACCGCCAGCCTTTCGAAATGTGAACGTAAGGAAATCAGTGAGCGCACAGTCCGGCGACGTTTAAAGGAACAAGACATGAAGATATATATTGCAGAGGATGTTCATTATAATATAGAGATATATATATAGAGATATTACTTTTATATAGAGATATTATATAGAGATATTACTTTTATAAGGCGTTACAACTGCAACTGCTAGTGCTGCCTAGTTAGTTGCTATGACACTCCGCGACATAATAATGGTGTTCAATAAACCAACTAAAGTGCCGCCAAGCTAATAATTTCGAACAAAGAAAATGTTGATATATTATTTTGGTATTTTTTAGTATATTTTTTTAGTATTTTTTCAGTATATTTTTAAAAATATAATATTTGGATGGTAAAATTGGGTGGCGGGTATCTCACAGTCGAGCAAACTCGACTGTAGCTTTCTTACTTGTTTGTTCTTCTTTTTATCTCTAATTTAATAACCGAACTAAAGTAACAAGAAATGTCAGAATAATATATGAAATCTTTATCTATGAATTATAAGAGTTTGCAAAAATGAATATGTCATAAATATTTCTTTTATTCTGTCTGTATTCTACACGAACGTCATAACATGAAGGAATAGATCCTTCAATATAGGGACAACGCCAAAACATATATACATATGTCATGGTCGGGTGGGTGCAGAACAGCTTTTCTCTCTTTCAGGCTTGATGATAGTTCAGATACCCCCTTTGGAGTACCGGCTCTATGTCATTATTAATCGAACCTTAGTTTCTCTTTCTTTTTTTTTTTTTTGTGCGTTTTTTTTTGGTTTGCAAAATTGAACTCAATATTTAGAAAGTGCATTATATTATAATTTAGATAACCAGTGCCAGTTAAGAATGAACCCCGGCCAATCCGACGAGCTAATCACGAGCATAGAGAGAATGCACACCCTCGAGCCTACTGTCACACAATTTCATCTTGGTAGACCATGGAAATGGTTTTCTGTACACTACAATGTGAGATACCCTCCACCCATTTTTACAGAATTCAACAATTACAAAAACAGCACCGAAATATAACATTTTTTTTAGAATCTACTAAAAATATACAAATTAAATGAGAATGGCAACAGTTAAGATTGTATGAACTTATAATTTACAATAAAAAATAAAATGAAAAGAAGAGTATTGTTTTCTTGTAATTTCACCATAAATAAAAAAAATTGACTTCTACAATAATACCGGCCGTGGACTGAACCCAGGGTTTACCGCTTAACAGACGGCACAAGGCCGCACTGAGCTATTGACACATTTTGAGTGTGGGTCGTTAAACTAAAACTCTTAGTTAATAATTGGGCGTGTGCTAAAAATATTATTATATCAGCACAACATAGCAACTGAACAATTGCAGCTCCAAAAATAACAACGACGACTTCTGAGATTATTTTCCCTTTCGTAACTAAACTTACAGAAATCATTAAGATAGTGATTATGTTTTTGATTAACTAAATAATTACGGTTTTAATAATTTTTTTTCGATTTGCGGAGCGGGAGGGACGTGCCCAAATTCTAAGCAAACTTATCCATTGCTGAAAGTATTTACATGTTGTCTCCGAATTTAGTAGCTCTAGATTTTATAGTCTCTCCGATCTCGACTCGACTCATGATGGTGATTACTTTAAGGGGTCGAACATACCGACAATTTTTGTAAACCGTTCGACTAAAACTCCGAAATAGTCTATATTCTTCATGCAGTCGACCTTATTTTTTACAGTGAGATGTTGTAAAACAATTCCAATCTAGTGCCTTATTTACGAATTTGTTACGTATTTGGGGTAAGCTTAAAAAAAAACTTATTTTTTAATTAAAAGCAATTTCCTTCCGAAGAAATTCAAAATTCTTTATACTCGAGTTAATAATTTATTTAAGTTTAGATACGATCGGAAAAAAACGATGAAGTTATATAAGAAATATTAGGCCGGTCCTGGGAGTGGCAAAATTCATTTAGAATTTGCTAGCGCTGGATTTTAGGGTCTCTGCGATAAGGGCGTTCACACCAAGACAGACAGATACAACAGAAATGTCTTTGCTATAAAAAACAAGTAGGAACGGGAAACAGTCAAGCTTTGCCTGTATGAGGTCAAGGATTTTAAGTGAACATGCTTAAGTTAGAGCATAAAAGAAGATATTAAATTAACAATAATTATTTGGTCAATAAAGTTGATTTTTGACATCGCACCGTCCGGGAATCGAACCCGCGGTTTACCGAACAGCGGATGGTCCAACTCCTCTCTGAACCACTCAAATATCTTAATCAATGACCTCACAAATTGTGTTATTAAATCAAATTGTCATAGTGGTATGAAAAAACATTATACATTTTAATGTTATGTTATTATGTATTGTACAACAACACACTTTTAAAAATGTATATTTATGTAAGTTAACTAAAGATAACAAGTTAAAGCGAAGTAAGCAAACAATGGCATACTGCAACATAAGCATTATGCGGGATGTCGTTGCATAGCCGGCAAACACAGCATTTTTGCGTGGCCGCTATGAACATGAAATCGCAACAATATGTTTCGGTTTCATTCCTTGCTCTAAGATTCTAAGTAAGTTAACTGAAGCCACGAAAACAAAGGCATACTGCAACATAAGCATTATGCCGGATGTCGTTGCATAGCCGGCAAACACAGCATATTTGCGTGGCCGCTATGAATATGAAATCGAAACATTACGTTTCGGTTTCATTCTTCATTTTTTAAATTCTATGTGTCAGTTTGTATTTGTCTTCTAATAAAGATACTTGCTTCGGCTCCGCCGTTTAACTGATTGTCTTTCATTCTAAAGAGACGTTTAACGCCTAATACTAATCACGAGTATCTCGGACGCAGATCACCCGTGTGGTATTAAAAAATAACAAAACTTTGATTATTGATTAATTGGCGCCCAACTAGTGGTAATTGACAGTGATTTGTAGACGTTACCCACGTAATTTTAACAAAAGCAAGTTAAAATTAAATAAAGCCAGCCACATCAAAAAGGCTGCAGTGACAAACACCAAGTGCTAAACTTATAAATAAGTGTTGTGCAAAGTGCAACAGTGACTACACCGCAATAGCGCTAGCTAAAAACAACATTGTACACATACGCCGCTGGAGCTCTTCCGGCAGCGACTTTTCGCCGGATCAGTACGCAAGCTATCTGGACAGCGGAGACTGCAGCGCGGAAGGCAGAACTGATTCAGCAGACAACAGCAGCAAAAGTTTAATAGTTATCTCACACAACACCAATAACGTAAGTGGGCACTTTTCATTCAAGCTGCTTTTAAGTCTGTGTTAATTTAAATACAATTACTCGTAATTAAGACGATGCGTAGTTTTGCAAGAGTCGTCACCAATAAAATATAAAAAACAAAAAGAAGAGTAGAAAAGAGTTTAAACAAACATAGTGATTTGAGAGCGAAGTTGACGGAAAAGTGTTAGTTGTTGTCTAATCATTACGAGCGCTACATGAAATGCATGCGCGCATAAGTTTTTTTCGGTTTGCCTTTGTCTCGTTCGTTTTGGGCCGTCGCTCAGTGTAACACGATCCGTTCAATTTTGCAACTTTGTCACCTTGGCTCTCAAGCGTCGCGCTTTGAATTGCCCTGTCTACGCTTGAAGCCCATGACCTCACCCTTCAGCTGTTTTAGGGACCCCCGCCAGCAGCCAAGTGATTCAGACTCTGACTGCCACAGTCGCGTCCCAGCCACAAGACGTAAAATTTTGTTACCCCCCACACCATCAAGCATGGACGCTGAACAGCTCAAGCTGATAGTAAAAACAGCTGTCACCGCTGCCTTGGCTGAACAAGCAAGAGCGTACCAGCCCTTTGTTGACAAGGTCGAATTGTTATCCCAGCAGATAGCGGAAACGCATCTGGCACCACCAGTGGTAGAAACTTATGCCGACATAGAAATAACAAACGATGTTGATTGTAACGAGCCATTAGATGCCGTCAAAAGCCTACCCGAGTTTTCAGGGGTGCAAGTAAAGTATACCGCATCTTCAGACCGTACAATGGCATCCTCGCCATTATCAGGCCGTCGTAATTATAAGGAACAAAGTCACAGATGCCGCAGATGACGAACTAGCCTCATTTGAAACAGCGCTTAACGTTGACGCGATAATAAGTCGCCTTGATTTCGAATATAGCAATAAGCGGCCGATGCACGTCGTCGAGCAGGAGTTGGCTACGCTCAGACAGAATGGCATGCCTCTGCTGAAATATTACGATGATGTCGGAAAAAAACTCACACTGTTGACTAATAAAGCCAACATGTCGCATGAGCCGGCCTTTGCAAGAGGCCTTTGTGAAAAATATCGCGAATAAGCTCTACGAGTATTCGTGTCAGGTTTAAAGCGCAGTCTTACGGATGTGCTCTTCGCCGCAAAACCTAGAGATTTGTCGTCGGCTCTGGCACTCGCCCTAGAGGTCGAGTCGAACCATGACAGGTATGCTTTCGCGGCCAGCTTCGCGAGAGGCATCGAAGAAAAAGAGCAGAAGGCAAATGCCAATCAGCGAGGTAGGCCATATCAGCAAGCCAAAGTGCAACCAAGCGGTTCAAAGAACCCACACTTTAGTAATCGGCACAACCAGCAGGGCCAGCGCAGCGCTGAGCAGCAAGGTCGCGTTAACGCGCCACAACCAATGGAGGTCGACCCGTCACTTTCAAGGTTTAGGCAGCCCACACAAGCATCAGAAGATGCCAACAAACGGTCGGCCACGTCTGATCGCACTAACGCAAGAAACAAGCAACAAAGGGTGAATCATGACACTCAGAGTGCTGAGCAGGGAGCAGAAGTGATAACGACTCAGACGCCGTCAATTTTTTAGGGGTAAATCCCGGCTACCCGCCATCAGACGAAGAGTAGCGGGGCTAGACATGAGCTTCCTCATCGACACCGGCGCGTCAAAAAATTTCATCATGCCACACAAGGGCCTACGCGGCGTCTATCCGGTTAGCTCTCCATTCAGAGTGCACTCGATACTTGGCTCAACTAGCATTACAGAAAAGTGCTATGTCGCGTTATTCAACGTAAAAGCAACTTTCTTCATTCCACCAGATTTGACAAATTTTGATGGGATAATCGGCCTCGACTTGCTAGTGCAAGCTGAGGCATCGCTTTGCCTGGCCTCCGGCCAGCTTAAATGGGGCACGGAAACTGAGAAAATCTGCTTCCGCACGTGCGGCGACGTCAACTTCACTGATATAGATTGCTCAGACGCGCCCGCTTCGATGCGGAGCACGTTTTTAGAAATGTTAAGAAACAGAAAGAAGGCCTTCGCGAATCCCAATGAGGCCCTGCCTTACAACACTTCAGTGGTTGCCACCATCAGAACAGTGAACGAGGAGCCCGTCTTTGCCAGGCTTTACCCATATCCCATGGGCGTAGCTGATTTCGTCAATAAGGAGATACAAGACCTCCTTAAGAATGGCATAATCCAAAAATCGGCTACCCCTCACAACAATCCCATATGGGTTATAGATAATAAGGGTACCGATGAGGCGGGCAACCGTAATAAGCGGCTAGTAATAGACTTCCGCAAACTCAACGAGAGAACAGTCTCCGATAAGTACCCTATGCCAAACATCTCAATGATACTAGGCAATTTGGGCAATGCCCGCTTTTTTTCGACCCTGGATCTTAAATCCGGCTATCACCAGATCACGCTCACAGAGCGCGACCGCGAGAAGACATCCTTCTCGGTAAACGGGGGAAAGTATGAGTTCAAGAGACTGCCTTTCGGCCTTATGAACGCCGCCAGCATCTTCCAAAGAACCATCGACGACAAATCGAAAAATCGTTTTTTTAAGAAAAGCGTGAACTTTCTAGGGTTCACCAGCAACGGTGCGACAACGGACCCGGAGAAAGTCAAAGCGATAAAATAGTTCCCAGAGCCAAAAACGGTGTACGAAGTCAGATCGTTCTTAGGCCTTGCAAGCTACTACAGATGCTTCATTAGAGATTTCTCTGCCATAGCAAGGCCCATCTCAGATATACTGAAGGGAGAAAATGAAACAGTCAGCAAGCATAGGTCAAGAAGCATCCAGGTGCACTTTTCCGAAGGTCAACAACAGGCGTTCCAGAAACTGCGTAACATTTTGGCGTCAGAAGACGTCATGCTTAGTTACCCAGATTATAAGAAGCCGTTTGATCTAACGACAGAAGCTTTAGCGTACGGTATAGGCGCAGTCTTGGCTCAAGAGGGCCGCCCTATAAAAATGATTTGAAGAACATTAAAGGACAGTGAAACCAACTACGCTACTAACGAGCGTGAGTTATTGGCCATCGTATGGGCCCGGCTAAACTGCGGCATTACTTGTATGGAGTTAAGGATATAAATATCTTTACTGAACATCAGCCCTTAACCTTTTCCGAATCAGACTCAAACCCCAATGCAAAAATTAAGAGATGGAAAGCCCGCATAGACGAGTCTAATGCTCGTTTATTTTACAAGCCTGGTAAGGAAAACCTGGTAGCGGACGCTTTATCCAGACAACAGCTTAACGCGTTGGAGGAACAAGAGGCTGAATCTTGCGCGGCAACAATGCACAGTGAGATGTCCCTCACCCACACGATCGAGTCAACCGATAAACCGGTGAACTGTGTCCAGAACCAGATAGTACTGGAAGAAACACGCCTCCCGTCTAAACAGACATTCATTTTATTCGGGAATAAGAGGCGGCATGTGGTTAAATTCATCTGCAGAGACTCTCTGTTAGACGATTGTCCCAAGAGGTGTAAACGCCATTCATTGCGATTTGCATTCGCTCGCAATGATACAGGATAAAGTAGTCCGGAGATTCCCAGCCACAAAATTCTGGCACTGCAAGAACCGTGTGGTGGACATATTCAGAATAGAAGAGAGAGCGGAAATCTTGACCGCCGAACACAATAGGGCTCACAGAGCAGCACAGGAAAATGTGAAACAAGTCTTGTCCGAATACTATTTCCCCAAAATGAGTAAATTAGCTGGCGAAATCGTTCAGAATTACAAGACCTGTGCAAGAGCCAAGTACGATAGGCACCCAAGGAAACAAGAGATTGGCGAAACGCCAATACCGTCATACACAGGGGAAATGCTGCACATAGATATTTTCTCCACCGACAAAAGAACTTTTTCACAAGAGCTAGAATGATATACTGCGACAACGAACCATCGTTGAACTCACACACAAATATATCCATGCTGTCCAACAACTTTGGCGTTAGCGTTACGAACGCACCACCACTGCACAGCATCTCCAACGGGCAGGTAGAGCGCTTCCACAGCACCCTACTGGAGCTCGCCAGGTGCCTAAAAATAGATAAGGGCATAAGCGACACGACAGAAGTCATCATGTTAGCCACCGCCCAATACAACAAGTCGATTCACTCGGTCATCAACAAGAGGCCGGCTGACATTGTCCAAGCGCACCCCCATGAGCCACAAGAGGAAATCTACAACAGAATCCTAAAAGCTCAAACTGCACTCAGGGCCAGAGAGAATGCCTCTCAGCAAAACAGGTCGTTTGAGGTTGGTGAGAAAGTGTTGGTCAAATCCAACCGAAGACTCGGCAACAAGCTAACGCCTCTGTGCGAGGAAAAAGCTGTTGAAGCGGACATGGGGACCACAGTCCTTAAGGGGAGGGTGGTCCATAAAGACAACTTAAGGTAGCTCACCCCAAAGACAATGCCCGTACATTACACTTTAATTATTTCTGGCCACTTGGTATAGTTTTGACTAATTTTAAGTTTAGTTCTGTCGGCACATATAGTATTTTAAGTAAATTTTGGTGTTGGGTTCCCTCTGCATACAATACAAAAAAATAAACCAGTAAAAATTTCGCCCACAGGGCCGAATTCATCCTTCTTTCTCTTATCCTTGTGCTCGGCGCACATCACCGATTACTCGCGCGCCAATTACATCCCCATCGTCGACGGAGAGATTCTGGCATGAGAGGACTTCGCCTACGTAAGGCACTCCGCGAATCTTTCGGAGTACACGCGTGTGGTGAAAGAAACCATCAGTTTAATGGAAAACTTCTTACAATCACATATGAAGCACTTGCTGAGTGTAGACACAGCCCATCTCCGAGATCTATTAGATGCATTGGGCACGCACCACAGGGTGGCCAGAAGTTTAGATTTCCTGGGTTCCATGCTAAAAGTTGTAGCTGGCACGCCAGATGCTAGCGATCTAGAGAGGAGTAGGTTTCTGGAAGCGCGGCTGATCGACGCGAATAATAGGCAAATAGAAATTAACACTAAAGTCCAAAATCAAATAAACCAACTAACTGCTACGGTCAACTTAATTCTAAAGACGGCAAAAGGGTCACAAATTGACACCAGTCATTTGTATGAGACCTTGTTAGCGAGAAATAGAATGCTCATGACGGAGTTTCAAAATTTAATGTTGGCAGTGACACTTGAAAAACTTAATATCGTTAGCCAAAACATTCTTGACCACACAGACTTAAGATCAGTTTGTCTTGAGGAGCCCACCAACACCCCCATAGGGTACCTCATATCCGTGTCGCCCGTGAATGTTATTCAATTCAGTAACTCATTACACTTCATAATAAAATTTCCTAAAATTAAGTTTGCTTGTAAGAAAATTACTATTTTCCCCGTTAGCCACCAAGGAGCCATGCTGCGAATAATTGACAATGTCATCGCAGAGTGTAATAACAAAGTCCACACCGTCGAGAATTGCACCGCTTCGACCAGCACCGCCTTTTGCCGATTGTCATCGGGTAGCTCCTGTGTCAGAGAGCTCCACGCTGGAGGCGTGGCGCACTGCGAAAAGCAACCGAGCAGCCTGGATCCCATCACCTATGTGGACGATGGGATCGTCATCATCAACGACACGGCCGCCAAGGTACAAATAGACAACAGTACCGAAATCTGCGTACATGGCACGCACCGCGTTACTTTTACTTAGCGCGCAACGGTAAACGAAAAATTGTTCGTTAACCAGAATAGCGTCCATAGTCGGATACCGGGAGTAGAAAAATTCCCCTTGCTGAATATCACCGCTAGCCAGAATGTGCTTAGTCTCTCGTACCTTCATCGCTTGTATGAACGTAACTTGGAGACAATTCGGTCATTCAAAAAGGAATGCAATGCTGATCGCCCCTATCAAATGGCACTTGTCGTGACTGCAATATGTTGGCTACTCATCTGCGTTGGCCTCGTGAGTTGGCACATTCTGAGAGCCAGAAGAACGGCTAGGCAGTTGAATGTGGCGATTGCTGGAATCAGAACGGCCAAGGGCGGCCTCCATCTTGAAGGGGGAGTAGTTAACTAGAGATAACAAGTTAAAGCGAAGTAAGAAAATAAATGCATACTGCAACATAAGCATTATGCCGGATGTCGTTGCATAGCCGGCAAACACAGTATTTTTGCGTGGCCGCTATGAACATGAAATCGCAACAATATGTTTCGGTTTCATTACTTGCTCTAAGATTCTAAGTAAGTTAACTGAAGCCACGAAAACAAAGGCATACTGCAACATAAGCATTATGCCGGATGTCGTTGCATAGCCGGCAAACACAGCATATTTGCGTGGCCGCTATGAATATGAAATCGAAACATTACGTTTCGGTTTCATTCTTCACTTTTTAAATTCTATGTGTCAGTTTGTATTTGTCTTCTAATAAAGATACTTGCTTCGGCTACGCCGTTTAACTGATTGTCTTTCATTCTAAAGAGACGTCTAACGCCTAATACTAATCACGAGTATCTCGGACGCAGATATATTAAAAAATAACAAAATTTTAATTATTGATTAATTTGTACATTATAAATATTTGGAGCAATCTTATTTATATATTGGTAGTTGACATACTAACGGCAGTACCATCAGGTGGCCCAGCGACACCAAGCTCGGACTTGTTAACGCGCGGACCCAGGCTGACGCAACCACCCGCCCATCCGACCAAGGGGCAACCGCATAACTTGCGGGAACGGAGGTCGCGAACAATTAAAACAGACAATATAGTCAAAACAACAAAATAATAATAATAATAAGATTAAAATAGTTACACTAATAAAAATAATAAGAACTATACTAAACGAGTTAAAGTTTGCAAAAGTAATGTTTTTATTTGGAAGGTAGTGTTAGTGTTGTTAATAAGATTAGAGAATTTGTTATAATTTACTCATAAAATACAAAAAGGATTATGACTGGCATACTAAGTACTACAACGGGAAAGAG
The DNA here is from genome assembly GCA_018150935.1 of Drosophila pruinosa. Lineage (NCBI taxonomy): Eukaryota > Metazoa > Arthropoda > Insecta > Diptera > Drosophilidae > Drosophila > Drosophila pruinosa. The sequence goes on from JAECWR010000182.1 coordinate 32,639, forward strand.
AGAGGGACGGCAAAGCGAATCTGGTTTGTCAACTGCAAGGAGTCAATTTCACCAATAATTAGTCTATGTAGAAACACTGCACCTAGCATAGTTCTACGGTCTGAAAGAGAAGGAAGGTTTAGTAATAAAAGTCTACTACGACACGAATGCAATCTAATATTGGGATTCCGGCTAACACTACGGGCAACAAAAAGAAGAAATTGTTTCTGTACTGATTCAAGCCTGTCTTGATGAACCCCATACTGGGGAAACCAGATATTAGATCCATACTCAAGAATAGGACGAACCAGTGAGATGTATAGATGTTTTGTTATGTATGTATCGTTAAATTCCTTTGACCAAGGACACCCATGGCTCTATTAGAAGCAGACAAAATATGTTTATCAAACTTTAATTTTGAATCAAGAAGGATACCTAAATCAGTTACTGACTCTATTCACCCAAGTTGTGTATCATTAAGATGATAATTATTTAAATGGGGAATGCCCCTAAAAAGTGTCATAAGTTTACATTTATTGCAATTGAGATTTAATAAATGTATAGCACACCACGATTGAAAACAATCAAGGTCAAATAACAATCTGAGGCTATATACGGGATCATTAAAAGTAAGACAAATCTTAACATCATCTGCAGACATAAGAATGCGAGAGTATGATATAACGGACGGTAGATCATTAATGAGTAATGTAAACAGCAATGGGCCTAAATGACTTCCTTGGGGTACACCAAAAGTGACTTGGATGGTCTTGGACACAAAGCCCTTGAAAAATACCCATTGAACTCTACATGAAAGATATCAAGATATCCACAAAATTAAGTTTTGTGGAAATCCAAAAATATTGAGCTTGTATAATAAGAGGCTATGGTTGACAGCATCAAAAGCCTTACTGAAATCAGTGTAAATGACATCCGCTTGCATTTTGGAATGGAACCCTTCAATAAGAATTGATGAGAATTCTAATAAGTTAGTGGTAGTAGACCTACATTTCACAAACCCTTGCTGGTAGGGTAAAATTATAGATTTACAGCAGTGTTGCAGTTGAGAAGTTATTAGTTTCTCAAATGCTTTGAGAATTGCAGACAACTTGGAGATACCTCTATAGTTTTGATCGTTGGATTTAATTCCTTTTTGCGGGAGAGGAATAATATTAGACTCTTTCGAAAGATTAGACAATTCAAATAATTTTAAAAGTGATTCATAGAGTCCCTCTGAACAGAATCTAAGCACGTAACTAGGAACTCCATCAAGAACAGGAGAAATTTCTGATTTACAAGACTAAAGTTCACGTAATGGTAAACTTTCAGAAATTAAGGGACCAAAAATACAATTCGCTAGGCTTACTTGATACGGATAAGACTGGACTCAATAAAAAGTTGATGTGGAATTGGTCGCTTGAAAAAACTCAGCAAGCAGATCGGCAATGCCACGATCATTAAAAGCTGTCTTTTTATCAAAAAATAATGTTGTTGGAAGTGTTGACGTCTTCCGCTTCGAATTGGCGAAGTCATAGAAGCGATTCGAGTCACGCTGAAACGTTAGTCCGCACTTTCTCAAATAATCCTTATAGCAAAGATTATTTAAGGTAAACAAATAGGACCGAGCAATAGAAGAGCGAAAAAAATATAAGAGAGAGCCAGTTTCCATTTATAATACCCGCCTATCCAAAGGGTAGAAGGGTATTATAACTTTGTGACAACCAAAAATGTATGTAACAGGCAGAAGGAAGCATCTTCGACCCATAATGTATAAATATTCTTTTTCATCGTCAACAGCCGAGACGATAAAGCCATGTCCGTCTATCCGTCCGTCCGTCCTTCCGTATGAAAAGCTAGATCTCAGAGACTATAAGAGATAGAGCAACCAAATTTTTCGGGACAGTGTGTCTTATTATTGCACGCAGATCAAGTTTGTTTTAGATTTTGGATGCTCCCCCTTTCGCCCCCGTAAATCGAATAAAATGAATTGCAAGCGTCATTTTAAACCTAGAACGTTAAATTTTGGTACGGACAATATTAATCACTATCTTAATGAAAAATCAAGCGTCATTTTAAACCTAGAACGTTTAATTATGGTACGGACAATACTAATCACTATCTTAATGAAAATTTGGTTACAATCGGATAAAAAACACAGAAGTTATTAAAGAAGTACTTTTATAAAGCGTAATCAGGTGCAGCTGCACCTAGTTAGTTGCTGTCACTCCGTAACATAATAATGGCGTTCAATAAACCTACTTAAGTGCCGCCAAGCTAATAATTTCGAATAAGGAAAATTTTGCTATATTGTTTTGGTACATTTTTAGTATATTTTATAGTATTTTGATGGTAAAATGGTGTGGCGGGTATCTCTCAGTCGAGTAAACTCGATAGTAGCTTTCTTTCTAGTTTTTTATATTGCTTTGATTTTTTATTTTTTAACTTTGTTAGTTCTTTAGTAAACCATAACTGTCTATTAGACAATTGTGGAGTACCAAGGGGAATACAAGCATCAAACACAGAGTTTAACGTAGAATAAAAAATTTCAATTGCTTTATCCAGGTCATTACACGAAAAAAAGTTGGGACCAGTCAGTACGCGAATGAAGCAGAGAAAGTCTTTTAAAATAGGTCTTCCGAAAACAACGGACTCGTTTCTCCGGTAAAACTATTGAACCCGAAACTCCGAAACCCGAAAGTAGGGTGGTAGGGATACAGGATATAATCTGGACACCGTACAGGTATTGGGATCTGAAACAAAAATCTAATCAAGCATTTTATCAAGACAATTTCATGTAGCATGGGTTTGAGACAATGCTATATCAACAAAGACATGAGTTGATGAAGGATTCAATACATTGGACTTACATGACGAAAGCCACGAAATTCCTAAAAAAAAATTTTAAAGAACTATTAGGAAACCACGAACAGAAAGAATTTTAGAAATGCGATTACCTTAAGAAAAATGAGGAAAATGCATAGATTTATCTGATGCAACAGAGATATAAGAACAGCTGATAAAAATGCTAAAACTACAAAAAATTAGTTTTAAAGCAACAAATTAGTTATCAATATCACTACATAAATGTATGAGTTCAAAAGAGATATCAGCATCGACAGCGATAAGTACAGCACTTACACGATTCAGCATGCGATCATGTCTAAGAGAAACTAACTTAATAAAAATTATTGAGCTTACTACAAAAGCCTCTTTAACTTTAATAGTCATGCAGGAGAGAAGAAGAGCTATTAAATGTTTTTTGAGGATTAGAGGAATTAGTGGTAACAGTTGGAAGTAAAATCGGTGTCCGATTTTGTACATATTATTTAATAATTAAGTGTTGCGACCAAAACTCTTTACAGCAAACTTTACTAAAATACTCAGCATACACACTTATTTTAAAAGATACGATTTCGCAATCGTATGAGAAATTAAATTTTTCCACTTTTAATTAAGCTTGATTTTCAGACCGAATAAATGTTGTAATGTCATCAGACGACGTATCAGCGGCAAGCCTAGAAACTAGAAAATTTGTTTAATAGGTGGGACACCTACTAGAGTGTTCTGAGCAACTGTAACAGAAGTCAAGATAGGAGCACATGCACTAGCTGGTAGAACATAAGGTACATCAGAAGGTTGATCATGTTGAGTTTCTTCAACAGTAACAACATCTCCGGGTACCTGGACTGAAACGGTATAAGAACAAGTGACATCCACGGGAACCATGTCATTGTCGGCAATCATTGACGCTGAGGAGTGTCGAGGGGTGGGAGATGTAAATGACAATAGATTACTAGGAACGGACTAGTTGGTGACCAGTTCAAAAACATGAAGTTAGTTTGGGCCAATGGACAAACGAGTATTAGCTCTTTTTCGCTTTGGAGACTGGGTTAAAAGCTTCATGCCCTTAAACCCAGAATCCAAACTAGCAAGACTATCCGCATGTATTTTAAAACCTGCGAATAGATCACCAAAGCCTTGTTTTGTCATCACCGTCATCATCAACATTGTTACAAAGCCAGCAGCGAACGAAACCCATTTTTGCACTTGCTGGTACACGGCATTTTTGATTATGGCAGACAAACATACTGCAGGTTTTTTGATGCAAATAAACAATTTTTGCAAAAAAAAAAATGAAAAAAAAGTATATAATTTGTGTTAATACAGAGTATTTAGACGCTGATATCTAACTTACAGAAAAACACCAAGCACGAAATCACAATCGCGGGCACGACGAAAATAGTGGAAAGAATAACCAAAACGGCGAACAACAAAACACAGCATAAGACAGTTCGTGATAAGAGCACAAAGAGCGCGAGAGCGGAAAGAGCGCGATATATAACAATACATCAACAATGTGCTTTAGAAGTTCAAAACAGAACACAAATTTACTGTTAGCTCGCGCAATTAAGTCTCGCTAATTGTTGATATATTAAAACACCAAAATTATGTAAAATATTAAATATTATTACCTTGTTATATTTTAAATAAAATGGCGCAGGAAGGGTGAAATCACAAATGTTAGTTTGACAGCAAAAAACTCGTCCGATTGCGAATGCGAGGGCGATCGACTGAAACAATTATGTTTTCGATTCCCATAAATTTTTTATGACCCTAATGACAGTTTGACATAATAAACACAAAATAGAGACTACAGAAGTTATAGCCCTTTAGCAAACCCTTTCAATATACTTACATAGAACAACAGGAAAAATTCGAAGAAATTTGTAAAATGCTAGAGCAAAATATTCTATGGGAAAGCCACTCACCGTAGATTTCACCTGTGTGGTTAATTCTCAAGAAATCTGAAACGCGCGAACATAAATCAACATTAATTAATAATAATAATAGTAATATAAATAATGATAAAGAGAGTCTTCCAGCAGAAAAGGGGCGAGGCACTCCGACCATGGTGGTCTTTTTGCCTATAAGACTCTCCCTAGCTAGACAAAAGCTGCTCTTCTTCTCTAATGAAGCAGAGCAGATCTTTCGTCGAGGAACGCACAATATGCTCGGGACCTTCGCTATCCATGTGCAGATGTTTCCTCCTAGTCCATACCAAGGTTGGACAGTCGCACAGAATGTGTCTGGTTGTCTCATTGTCTTCTTTGCAGAGTCTACACTCAGCATCAGAAGACAGGCGCATCTTAGTGAGGTGATAGTTCACCATGTGGCCACTAAGATAGGCAACGAGGAGGTGAAGATTCCTCCTGGAGAGTAAGCTAGTTTTTCGGTCGACCACGGAATTGATAAGCTCCTTGGCTTGCCGCATCCCTGCCGAGTTTTCACAATAGCCGAGATGGTTGACCAACCCACGCCACAGAGAGGCTGAGGGCCGGAAAAAGTGGCTGACGAACCGGTCCTCGCAAGTTCGTCCGCTCATTGCGCTAGATACCAGAGTGTCCAGGTACCCATAGAAGGGTGACGTTGTTAATTAGAGACAGTTTCTGTGGCAATCGGCCACAAGTCAAGAGCTTACTCTTTTAGAAGAGAGGGCTAAGATGGCCTCTTGACTGTCAGAGAAGCTGTAGATGTTCACTCCTCTAATCCCCTTCTCATCATCAGTTTTTGATCAGTTTTTGACCCGTCGGTATACCAGTGGATACCGTAGGGGTCGCTGATGGGGTTGCCAGTGTCCCAGTCCTTCCGGTCCGGGATGAGGGTTCTGAATTTAGCACCAAAGAAAAGTTCCTTAGTCATAGTATCTGATCTAGAACAGATATCTATGCCAGGAATGTCTTTGATCAGACTAGCATGTCCTGATTCGGTAGCTAGAAGCCCTGATTGGAGCTTGATTCTAAGAAGGCTCATATCAGCGACTTCCTTTGGCCACCACACAAAGGCAGAGAAGGTGGCGATGGGTCTGACGATCATGGCAAAAAGCCACCGGATGGTGCAGGATTTAAGACCCCAGATTCTACCAAAATTCTTTGGCATGTGTCGCCATAATGATGGTGTGGCTGAGGTGGGAGTTCCAGTTTAGTCTTTTATCGAGGGTTACCCCTAGATATTTGACTTCCACAGGAGAGCCGCTGATATATAATTGACCAATGTCAACGGAATAGCGCCTAGTGAAGGGAACTATAACAGCTTTTTGTGGATTGATGCTAAGACCAACATCTGCGCACCATCTACTTACCGTGTTCAGAGCTGATTGCATCGACTTTGCAGGGAACTATAACAGCTTTTTGTAGATTGATGCTAAGACCAACATCTGCGCACCATCTACTTACCGTGTTCAGAGCTGATTGCATCGACTCTGTCACGGTGCTGGCATAGCTTCCGGTCACTTTTAGAGCCAGGTCGTCAGCATAGCCGATAGCTTCAACGCCCTGCTCGGAGAGTAAGACTAGTAGTTCGTCAACTACTAGGGACCAGATTAGGGGGGATAGAACCCCTCCCTGGGGACAGCCTTTGACTGCATTAATGCATGCAGTCGTGGAGTCCAGGGTGGAAGTGATAATCCGGTGTTTAAGCATAGCTTCAATCCACCGGATCAATGGACGGGCAGTTCCTCTACGCTCAAGAGCAGTAGAGATTGACCCGTACCCCGTATTATCAAAAGCACCTTCTCTATCCAGAAAAGAGCACAAAGCAATGTTCTTGGATACAAAGGCTCTTTCAATTTTTCCCACTAACCTGTGGAGAGCGACCTCCGTCGATCTGCCGGCTATGTACGCAAACTGCGTGGGATGCAGAGGTGTCGATGTCTGCAGAGAGCACCGAATGTGCATATCTATCAGCCTTTCCACCGCCTTAAGCAGAAAGGAGGTAAGACTTGTCTGCCGAGAGGACTTAGGCTGGTCAAACGGACGATTTCCTTGCTTGGGGATGAATACCACATTTACTCTCCTCCAAGAGCTGGGTATGTATCCCCAAGTAAAACTAGCTCTAAGAAGGCCGACCAGTGGATCAAGAATATGAGCCAGGCTGTTTTGAAGAAGGGCTGGGAAGATTTTATCACGCCTTGCGGCTTTGAAAGGAGCGAAAGAATTTACAGCCCATTTGACCTTTTCGGTGTCGAAGATGGATCCAGATAAGCTGAATCCGCGTGAGTCCGGTGGCAAAATGGCGTCATCGCTACTGGAGAGATCTGGATTCGCCACAGACCCCGGGAAGTGGACTTGTAGTAGACGCTCAAGTGTTTCCCTGCGATCTTGAGTGAAAAAACCATCTGCTTTTTTAAGAAGGCCTATTTCATTAGACGACCCTTTGACCTTTATAGAGTCTCGCTGCCTCTGTCGACGATTCTGTGCTACCACAGTAGCTGCGCCATGTAATAGGCTTCTAACCCTCCTTCTAAGTACAGCCAGTTCCTCATTCGACTACGGAATTTTACGATTGACCCTTAGGGACATCTGGACTGAGGTGTCCTCGAAGGATGAAATAAGCACATCTTGGATCATATTGGCAGCGAGTTCTATCTCACTGATTGATTTAGGATTGCTGACCAATAAGTCTGCTTTGAAAGCTACAGAAGCTTTGAAAAGCTCCCAATTTGTCTTCTTGGGACAGAAGGAGTTTTGGCGAATTTCGACTTGGCCAGCAAGGTAAAATCTGATGTGCTGATGGTCTGACAAGGTGGCTTCGTCTGTAACCCGCCAGTTGACAAGCGAACTCGCTATCGAGATACTGATTAGGGTGAGATCTTAAACCTCTTCTCTAATAGCATTAGCAAAAGTGGGCTTACACCCTATGTTAGCTACATCTAATTGACAACACAATAAGTAGTTTAAGAGAGACTCACCACGTTTGTTGAAGTCGCTGCTCCCTCAGCCGATCACGAGCGGCTTTTTGTTGCGGCGACAGAAATCAAATAGTCGCTGGACCTCTGCTGGGGATACTTCCACCACATCGCCCGGGAAGTATGCAGATGCGATCACAACTTCCCGGACACCGGCCGTAGCGGCTACCTCAATAGCCGTTGCCACCAGATCTCTGTGGATGAAGATAGTTAATGGGAAATATCTTACACTGTTATCCAAAAGTATAGCAGTGCGAGGGGCACCACCCATACTTTCATATAACAACTTATATGATCCACATGATAGTCCACGTATATGGCCACCGATCAACCATGGTTCTTGGACGAGAGCCAGGTTGATTTGATCATCACAGACGACCCTGCACAGTGTGGCCGACGCTCCTCTGGCATGGTGCAGGTTCGCATGGAGCACTTTATGTTTGCTCATTTTCTCTCCTAATGGCGGTCGTGACAAGGCCACTGGCCTTGCCCCCCCGAAAGTCATTACACCGAATGCCGGTCGGGACGAGACACTCGGGGGAGGCGCCTTGCGAGTATGGTGGGGCCCGAGGTGATGGCAGTGGGCATGATCGAGGCACCTCTGACGGTTGTCGGGCGGTGACCACACGCCTAGTTGGGCCCTTCGGGGCAGTGACCACGATGGCCGGTGGGGTAGGGGATGGAACATTGGGTACCGATCTGGCCGCAGCGCTGGTGGAGGCCACAGAGTCAGCCACTGCTAACATCTCAGAGGAAACCACTGGCGCTGTTGCTGGAGGTGCACTGGCAGGAGAGGTAGCGGGTGAGGATGTGGATGGAGCAGGGGCGGCGGAGGAGGCTTTGGGAGCTGAATTCTTAAGGATCAGCTTGGACCTGCCAAATCAGAATTTCACTCTCCCTTGCCACTCCGTCAGAGCCCTGTACGACTCCTCGTCAACCAACCTAGCGAGGTGAGTCGTTGTGCCATTCAGGCTATGCTGCACCACCCGCCACAGATTCGTGGAGAAGCTGCTGGCGTTCTGGATCCCAATATAGTCCAGGATAGTCGCAGGAGTGAACTCAGCGATACCGGCAAAGTAACCTCTAATGAGGTGAGCCTTGGGAAACTCCGTTTCCTCCAGCAATTTTACGTCATGGGCGCTGATGGACCTGATGTGTCCAACAGCTCTCCTGACCCAATTGGCAGTGCTGTTATCCTCGCCCACCAGAAGCAGCCACTCATTTCAGGGTATACAACCCTCAAAACCTGGGCTAACATCTGGTGTGGAGTGCAACAGCACCGCCTTTAGTATGTTGGACTTCAAAGTAGCCAACTGCTCCGCAGAGAGGGGTTTGGATGAATCAGCCGAAGTGAAGCCCAATTTCACGTTGCTTACCACTTGGCTGAAGAGTGGCTTCGTGGACTCCTTATGAGTCTTTTTGGGCCTCTTTGAAGAGCTAGTGGGCTCGGGCATGGTATGGTCAGCGCGCATCCGTTTTGCCTTGGTGTTAACGGGAGGCGCAGTGGCGATAGCTAGAGCTTCCGCTCGGTTTGAATCCTTTACGAGTGCAGCTTTAAAAAGCTTCTTCTCACGGCTTTTCAGTTTTACAAAGGCTGAATCTAAGAGCCTGCTTCCGTGATACCTGACCTCTGAGAGGCCACGGAAGCGTCGTCAGCAAAGCTGATTCGGTAGCAGTCAACATCGTCGTCGGAGGACAATACCTCGACGGGTTGCTGCCGGACTGAACCGCTATTGGACGGAAGTTCAGCACTAGCGAACCCTGTGTCGAAGGGAGTTCGTGGCCTATCCGGGTGCCCTAAAATACTAGAGAGAGAGACCCGTAGTATTGGGGGTGGAAGCCAGCAGCCCACAGGCTGCAGTGCTGGTGTAGGGGTCGGTCAGTGCTGGGTTAGGGAGGGAAAGTCATCCACGGCATAGCATAGTCTAAATGAAACTGGAGGGCGACAGGTATCCAAAATCCGCAAACTAGAGACCGGGCTACCCGCCGGCCATGCATCCATCAGCGTATGCTGTTCCACCTTGGATTGGGGTGATTTATAGATTCACGATCTTCGCCCGTCTACAATTAGTCAGCACCTCTAGCAGAGACATGACCGTGCTAGGGGACTGCATCCAGCCGCCCTCGCGTAGAGAGTATAGTCGCACTTCCGACAGTAGAAGAAAGGACGGCACGTGCCCAGCCAATACTGGGATTACATGTTGATTCCCTTTGCTGCCTCTGACGGCTGACGGCTTTAATTAATTAATTATTGATAACAGAAAGCTTAATAAAAAACAAGTAAGAAAGCTACTGTCGAGTTTGCTCGACTGTGAGATACCCGCCTCCCAATTTTACATAAAAATATTATATTTTTCAAAGATATACTGAAAAAATACTAAAATAAATATACTAAAATTATACCAAAATAATATATCAATATTTTCTTTGTTCGAAATTATTAGGTTGGCGTCACTTTAGTTGGTTTACAGAACACCATTATTATGTCACGGAGTGTCATAGCAATTAACTAGGTGCAGCTGCACGTGGTAACGCCTTATAAAAGTAATTTCTTAATATCTTCTGTGTTTTTTATCCGATTATAACCAAATTTTAAGAGATCATTAAGATGGTGATTAGTATTGGGCGTACCAAAATTAAACATTCTAGGATTAAAATGACGCCTGTAATTCGGTTTTATTAGATTTACGGGGGCAGATGGGGGCGTGGCCAAAATCAAAAGCAAACTTAATCTGCGTGCGATAATAAGACACACTATTGTCACACAAGATGACGTCATCACGATCATTACATCTAAATAACAAAAAACAAACAATTCAAAAATTAAATAAAAGCAAGAAATAACAAGTAAGAAAGGTACTGTCGAGTTTGCTCGACTGTGAGATACTCGCCATACAATTTTACCGTACAATTAAATTAGCGATAGTAACACTGGTTAATTACCAGTTAATAAGAGTTGTTCCATTACCAAAACAAAATTTAATATTAATAGTAATTTTAATATGCCCTAAGTATTTAGCTAGCAAATGTCTACATACTGTGTACCTACACACTTTCTGCTACAAAATTTATTGACATACAGCAATCGATATCTAAGGTACCTAACAAAGAACGTTTTGAGGGAATACTAAGAAACCCAACAGTGACTTGCAACACGCGGCACATTCATAGACAAATGGATATCTTCAAACCCCAAAAAGGCTATTTTTTCGTCTTCAACGCCTCATGAGCAATAATAAGCTCGGAATGTTTGAAGGAAGGAATTATCACAAACTAAATCATAATCCACCAAAACAACTGCTCGTCACTATAGAGGGGCTTAAATTCCGCGATTCCTATACCAGCGGGGAGTACCTATAATTTCAAATTTCCGCAAATTAGACATATTACAACTGATGAGTCCCACACTGAATTCAACATGGATAAATTGGTATTAGAAGACATTAACTCGGAATTCACCATTCGGGTCAGCGAGAAGTGTGAGAAGAATGAACATAATGTTTATCCCGGCACACATAACAACCGCACCCGTTCAGACCATCCCTTTTTTATGCCATTCCCCCCAGTCTCACGAGTTACCACAGCAACTTCCCTACGCCGAAGCCGGCCAGATCCCCCTGAATCTCAACGACATTAGCACTTTCATACAATAACATAGAATCTAAGACAGCATAATCATATAAAAAATAAACACGACTGGAGCATTAGCTTCATTGCATAAGTACTTATACTTGTTGAATAAACAAGGCTTCAGTAAACAAGGTATCAGAATCAGACAGACACGGTTGTTTTACAATTGTTTCGGGAACTTTCATTTCCCAAAAAGGCCTAACTAATATAAAAATACTTACCGGACGGAGCCATCCTTACCATCGTAAACCGAGAACTACGTGGAGCCACGGACTAAATTATAACTCGCGAACCAAACTTTTTAGAGATTATACTAAACAATATACCCGAAAATATACCGCAAGGTACCATGGTCGAAATTAATAGTTTGGCTGCATTTTACTCGGTTTGTTGAATCGCTTTACTACTTCGCAGAGTTACATAGCCACTGAACAGGTGCACCTGCACCTGAGTCGCTATTTAATAGTATTTCTTGAATTACTTCTTTGTTTTTCATCTGATTGTAACTAAACTGACAAGAATCAATAAAAATTATAATGATTGTATATACAAAAAATTAACACTGACAAATTCTAAAACACATTTAATACAATTTAATTTTGTTGCTCTATCTTTTATGGTCTCTGAAATCCAGATATTTCTACAGATATACGGACGGAGAGAACATGAACACATGAACGGAGAAGACAGATGAGCAGACAGACGGATAGACAGACATACGGATAAAAAGACGGACGGATAGACGGACAGACAGATGGGCGTGGCTATATCGTCTCGGCTGTTGACTCTGATCAAGAACATACTTTGTAGTGTCGGAGATGCTTCTTTCTGCCTGTTACATACATTTTCGGTCGACACAAGTTATAATTCCCTTCTACCCTTGGGGTAGGCGTGTATAAAAACAAAAAGACTACAATTTGCCCCTGTCTTTTTTACGTCTTCTTTCACCGTTTCAATCTTAACAGTCTTTCGATCTCGAGACACGATAGACGCCTCGTCGTTTTTATACCCGCCTACCCAAAGGGTAGAAGGGTATTATAACTTTGTGCCGACCGAAAATATATGTAACAGGCAGAAGGCAACATCAACAGCTGAGACGATATAGTCATGTCCTTCTGTCAGTCTGTCAGTCTGCCCGTCTGTCCGTCCGTATGAACACCTAGATCTCAGAGACTATAAGAGATACAGCTACAAAGTGTGTCTTATTGTTGCACGCAGATCATGTTTGTTTTAGATTTTGGCCACGTCCACTTCGGCCCCGTAAATCGAAAAAAAACTATTTCAAGCGTAATTTTAAACTAGAACGTTCAATTTTGGAACGCACAATACTAATCATCATCTTAATGATCTGTGAAAAGAAGTTATTAAGAAATAACTGTTATAAGGCGTAATCACGTGCAGCTGCACCTAGTTAGTTGCTATGACACTCCGTGACATATTAATGGTGTTTAATAAACCTATTTAGGTGCCGCAAAGCTAATTTCGAACAAAGAAAATTTTGATATATTATTTTGGTATATTTTTAGTATATTTTTTCAATATATTTTTCAGTATATTTTTTAAAAATATAATATTTCGATGGTAAAATTGAGTATCTCACAGTCGAGCAAACTCTACAGTAGCTTTCTTACTTGTTTGTCCTTGTATTGCCTGTTTGCCTCATCTCTCCTTGTCCAGACTTTTTCACACACACTCTACTTGCCCACACGATAAGAAAAACAAAGAGCGTTCATTATTTTACTATATGATGTACCGTATTCAGGTTTTCAGTTTATTATGATTATTAAATGTCCCTGAAAATTAACGTTCAATAGAAATTAATGAAATTTAATGATTTAAATTATGCGCTCCTTGAGTTGTAAATGAACACATCTGAAAATTTTACAACTTAAAATATTAATTAAATATAAACCAAAAATTTAGGGTAGTGCTCTCTCAGCTCGGCTGCCTTCTGCCACGCCTTTGTATCGTTAAAGTTTCTAGTGTACATTTCTTTCCTTCTGTCTTGTGCTCACGAAGTTGGCGCGCTGAGTAGTCTATCGCTCGTCCCTTTATTTGGCACGACTATCTTACACACTGATGGCTACCCCTTCCACTACTTTGGTCGTGAACCTCGGACCGTAACAACAAATTTGATTGCATGTGATGTTGTAAATTTTTTTGTGAGCTCTGGTGGTCGTGCCCACCGCTGGTATACGCAATTATAAAAATTGTCTCAACATTTATTCACAGAGCTATTTCATAAACTTTGACAAGTAATCCATTCTTCAACTCTTCTACCTGCAGCTCCCTAAAATTTTGAAATATGGAACTCATGCAGATACATTACTTCACTTTTTTTTTTTTTCTATCGAGGATGATAGGTAAGTAAGTAATAACAAAACCATTATGACCATGTATAACAATATTCGAGAACTACATTGGCATAGTAAGTACTCCAACGGGAAAGAGAGAGGGGAAGAAAATTTCTAGACGTTCTTACCGGAACGGCAAAGCTAATCTGTCTTGTCAACTGCAAGGAGTCAATTTCATCAATAATTAGTCTATGTAGAATCACTGCACCTTGCATAGTTCTATGGTCAGAAGAGAGAGAAAGAGAAGGTTTAGTAATAAAAGTCTACTACGATACGAAGGCAATCTAATTGTGGGATGACAGCAAAGACTACGAAGAGCAAAAAGAAGAAATTGTTTCTGCACTGATTCAAGCCTATCTTGATGAACCCTATACTGGGGAAACCAGATATTAGATCCATACTCAAGAATAGGACGAACCAGTGAGGTGTATAGATGTTTTGTTATGTAGGGATCGTTAAATTCCTTTGACCAACGTTTAATAAATACAAGGACACCCATGGCTCTATTAGAAGCAGACAAAATATGTTTATCAAACTTTAATTTTGAATCTAGATGGATACTTAAATCAGTTACTGACTCTATTCGCTCAAGTTGTGTATCACTAAGATGATAATTATTTAAATGGGGAATGCCCCTGAAATATGTCATAAGTTTACATTTATTGCAATTAAGATTTAATAAATGTATAGCATACCACGATTGAAAACAATTAAGGTCAGATTGAAATCTGAGGCTATAAATGGGATCATTAAAAGTCCGCCAAATCTTAACATCATCTGCAGACATAAGTATACGAGAGTATGATATAACGGACGGTAGATCATTTATAAACAATTTAAATAGCAATGGGCCTAAATGACTCCCTTGGGGTACACCAGAAGTGACTTGGACGGTCTTAGACACAGAGCCCTCATAAAATACCCTTTGAATTCTACATGTAAGATATGAAGATAGTGGAAAGTTCTGTGGAAATCCAAGAAGATTGAGCTTATATAAGAAACTATGGTTGACAGAATCAAATCAGTGTAAATGACATCCGTTTGCATTTTTGATTGCAACCTTTCAATAAGAATTGATGAGAATTCTAGTAAGTTGGCGGTAGCAGACCTACATTTCACAAACCCATGCTGTTAGGGTGAAATTATAGATTTACAGCAGACAACTTAAAGATACCTCTATAGTTTTGAACGTTAGATTTATTTCCTTTTTTCAAGAGAGTAAAAATATAAGACCCTTTCCAAAGAATTGGGAAAGAGCACAACTCTACAGACAATTCAAATAATTTTAAAAGTGCTTTACAGAGTCCCTCTGCACAAAACCTTAGCATGTTACTAGGCTCTGTCAGGACCAAGAGAAAAAACTGGTTTACATAACGTAAGAGTAAGCTTCCAGGAATTAAGGGACCAAAAACGCAATTCGCTTGATTTACTTGATACGAATAAGGCTAGGCTCTATAGAAAGTTGATGTGGAATAGGTCGTTTAAAAAAAATAAGCAAACAGATCGGCAATGCCACGATCATTAAAAGCTATCTTTTTTTAAAAAAATATTGTTGTTGGGACTGTTGAGGTTTCCGCTTCGAATTGATGAAGTCACAGAAGCGTGTCAGGTCACGCTGAAACATTAGTCTGCACTTTCTCTAATAATCCTTGTAGCAAAGATTATTTAGCGTGGAGAAATCGGACCGAGCAACAGAGTAGCGAGAAAAATATATGAGAGAGCCAGTTTCCTATTATTTTTTTATACCTTTAACTTTTTATTATTTAACTTTGTTAGTTCTTTAGTAAACCGTAACGGTCTATTAGACAACTGTGGAGTACCAAGGGGAACACAAGCATCAAACAGAGAGTTAAATGCAGAACAAAAAATCTCAATTGCCTGATCCAGGTCAATACACGAAAAAAGTTGGAGAAAGTTTTTTAAAATCGGTCTTCCGAAAACAATGAACTCGCTTCTCCAGTAAAACACCTGCATCCGAAACCGTTGTTCGTAAGTCAATCAACACCTCCAGAGTAGGGTGGGAGAGATCCTCAGGTGAGGAAATAGGATTTGATCTGGGCACCGTACAAGTATTGAGATCCAAAACAAAAATCAGATCAATCATTTTATCTAGACAATTTGGTACAGAATTGGTTTGAGATAAAGCTATATCAAAAAGGCTTCCAAAAAAGACGTGAGTTGACGAAGGATTCAATAAGTTGGAAATATGAAAATCTCCAAGGTATATAAGAACAGGTGATATAGATGCTTGAGCTACAATAAATTTACAGCTACAAATTCGAGATCTAAATCATTACATAAATCTAAGTGCTTAGATGAGATATCAGCATCGATAGCGATAAGTACACCACCACCACGACACCACATGCGATCACGTATATAGACTGAAAATTTGTTAGTATAGTATATTTCATTACTAAAAATATCATGCGTTAACCAAGTTTCAGTAAAGGCAATGACATGAAAAGGAAGATTTAAGCTATCTAAACAAAGATTATTGAGTTTACTACAAAGGCCTCGTACATTTTGATGGCCAAGCAGGAGAGAAGATGTTAGTTTTTTGAGCTATCAGATGTAGTTTGAGGCTTAGAGGAATTAGCGGTAATATTTGGAAGTAAAATCGGAGGCCGAGTCTTCTTTTTATTAATATACACTTTAATAATAAAGTATTCCGGCCAAAAGTCTTTACAACAAACTTTACTAAAATGCTCGGCAAGAACACTTATTTTGAAAGATGCGATTTCCCGTTCATATGAGATATAAAAAATTTTTACACCTTTAACGATGCTTGAAATTTGGACCGAATAAAGGTCTTAATGTCGTCAGATGACGTATTAGGGGCAAGCCTAGAAACAAAAATTTGATTCATAGGTGAGACACCTATGAAAGTGTTCTGAGCAACTGTAACAGAAGTCGAGATAGGACCATCTGCACTAGCTTGTACAACATTAGGTATCTCAGAAGGTTGATCATGTTGAGTTTCTGCAACATTAATAACTACTGCGGGTACCGAGACAGAAACGGGATCAGAACAAATGACATCTATGGGAACAATGTCATTGTCGGCAATCATTGACGCTGTGGACACAATCATTGTGTCGAGGGGTGGGGGACGTAAATGACATAAGATTATTCGGAACGGACGAGTTGTTAACCAGTTCAGGGACATGAAGTTCGTTTGGGTCAATGGACAAACGAGTATTAACATTTTTTACGCTTTGGAGACTCGGTTAAAAGCTATGATTAGACGTCCCTAAAAATTTCTTTGCTGGGTTGGTAGGTCCTTTCGTCGGAGACGGGAACGACTGCTGAACTGAGTTAGACCTTTCGCTAGGTGGTTGGGGTGCGAGGAAAGCTTGCTATGGTATTTTTCCTTAAGTTCCGTAATTGCATTGATAACTGGTGAAATATTTAGGTCTCTTTAGATGTTTTCATTCCGAACGTACCACGGTGCCCCAGTGGTGATTCTCAGAATCTTTGATTGTTCTCGCTGTATGACGTTAATATTGCTGTTGCTGGCATTGCCCCATAGCTGTGATAGGTTTCAATATAGAATTGTAGAGTGTGGTCTAGGCTGAGTGGAGAACCAGCCTTGATGAGCCAGTGTAGGTTGTTGGCTTTGAGTTTAAGATGAGTTTTTTTGACTTCAATGTGCCTGCGCCATGTGAGTCTTCTGTCAAAGTGTACTCCTAGGTACGTTACCTCATCTGCTTTCCGGAGTGTTATGTTGTTCAACAAGTGTGGTGGGCAATCTTGTCTGTTTAGCGTAAACGCCACGTTCTTGCATTTTTGCTCGTTTACTTTTATTCGCCAGTCAGAGAGCCACTTCTCAAAGTCTATGAGGTGGACTGCCAGCTGTGCTATAGCTTGGATTGGGGACCTTGTTAATAACGATAATATTATATTTACAGTTATAAATTTTGCTACTTCTAGAGGTATCCAATGAATACGACGATACGACTACGAATAATTCAGAATGCTAAATTTAATTGACTGATTTCATAAATTACATAGTGACGTAAGCAGGGATACGAACTGATCTGTTCTTATTTCCAATCCTTCAAGCTTTTCAGGATAATGCCAGGCATCACAATGGCATTTTGTTTGTAATACGCAATATTGGATTATAATATATTGAAATCAGGCGCAATTCAAATTATGTACAACAATACAAATAAACACCCATCTTTCTGAATCAAGATTGTTTTGAATTTGGCCACGCCACTTTCCGACCACACAAATCAATAAAAACGTAACTAAATCGCGTTTTTAAGCTGGTGTGTTAATTTTTGGTTCACACAATTATAATCACTATTTTAATGATTTCCGTAAGTTTAGTTACGATCGACTAAAAGAGCCAAAACTTATACAACAAATCCTTTTTAATGGTAAAATCAGGTGAAGCTGCACCTCTTGAGTAACACTGAATGTAATAAGGGTATTCAATAAACCTAGCAAAATAAAGTCAAGCTAATAATATAGACAGTCGTAGATAGTGGTATTTTTTAGGTCATGGATTTTAAAAAATTCATGACCATTTCAGATTTTTTTTTGAATTTCCAGAAGGAAACGTTTGCGCACATTCTTATCCAGCATTAATAGCCGAGTCGATAAAGCCCTTTCTGTCTGTCCGCCTGTCTGTCTGTCTGTATGAACATCGAGAGCTCCGAGACTATAAAAGCTAGAGCTACCAAATTTGGAGACAACATGTAAAAAGTTCGTAAGCAGATCAAGTTTATTTTAGGTATTGGCCACGCCAATTTCCGCCTCTGTAAGCCACTAAAAACACATTCATAGCCACAATTATAGACACACATCGTCCATATGTGAAGAATTCTAGCGCGGACGTTTGGTGAAAATTTTATAGAAGAAGTAATACAGTAAGAAATAGTAATACACTAGCAAAGTAGGTCAAGGGTTCCGAGTTCAATTCAGACTTTTTTTTTCACAATAATTATGTAATATAATGTTAAATATTATTTCTCGTAATTAGAATTGTATTATAACGCATTTTTACCCACGTTCATCAAAACGAGATGGTGGTTGAGTAGCGGAGAGTTGATCGATTTTGACTGTCATTATTTAGATATAACATACTCGTAATTAAAATTATCTCATAGTGCATTTTTACCCATGGTCATCAAACTGAGATGGTGGCGTGATTGGTTGAGTAGCGGAGCGTTAATCGAATGTTGGCGGTTCGAGCATCCCTCGGAAAAATTTAAGACTCGAAATTTTTGTAATGGCTCCAATTATTTATAGTGAACATAAATATACATTTTTAAAAGTATGTTGTTGTACAACTCATAATAACATAACATTTAAATGATTTCTTTATTTTCATACGAATATGATATTTTGACGTAATAACAAATAACGAGGAGTTATGCCATCTGCTGTTCGGTAGACCATGGGTTCGATGCCCGGGCGGTGCGTGTCAAAAATAATTTTTTAATACCCAAACGCTGCGTCTCAAGAATATCATCTTTTATACTCTAACTTACGCACGTACACTTAAAATCCATGACCTCGTACAGTCAAAGCTTGGCTGTAGCTGTTCCTAATTGTTTAATAGGGAGTTTGTCGTTGTTTAAGTTTAATAGCGTTGATGAGATCATAGGTCAGAGCCGCACAGGAGGGAAGTTCTGTGATCATTTTTAGTGTGACCGAGTCGTGTCCTGGTGATTTGTTGGACTTTAGATCTTTAATAATAAATGCTATTTCACTTTGGCTGAATATTATTGGAGTTAATAGTGGCAAGCTTTTCGTTACTGCAGAGAGGATAAATGAGTTGCTAGCAGAATTTGTTAGGAATACTTTCTGAAGCTGGTCTGTAAACGCATTACCTCTATCCTCGTCGCTGCGTATCAAGCTTCCAGATGGTTTTCGCAGTGGTACGCCTGTTTCGGCTGGTGCCTGAATATTTGTATATGCTCTCCACAAAGGATACTTTGTGCTAGTGGGAAATAGTTGTTCGATGTGCAGATGCTGAGAGTTTGCTTCCTCCAGTTGAAGTGCTCTGTTCAGTCTACGTGTAGCTATTTTAAGGTGTTCCTTAGCCTTTAGGTATCTTTGACTCTGTCACTCTCTTCGTGTTTATAGTACTAGCTGTTCTATTTGTAGGTTTGTCTTGTTATGCTTCATTATTTCATGGGTGTCTGGAGCGGTTGAGGCCATGGCTGCCGTAACAAGTGTTGCCTCAAGCGATTCCGACAGGCGGTCAATATCCTCATAGTCAATATCATCATATATACTGTGTGTGTATTTCATGTATCTTACTCAGTTGGTCCTGCTGCCTGAAAGCTCGAGGGCCGCTCAGTTATGTGTAGTCGATGGCTGAGGGTAAGTTGAAGTGGAGAGAGATCAGTTCATAGTTCTGCAAGTGACTCGGTCGTAATATTGTTTCTTGAGATATTTCTCGATATTGCAATGTCAATAAAGTCTGGGAGCTTTTTTGGATCAGCTGTATATAGCTTAGAAAAAGTTATTACTATTTTATAGCTTGGTCAAATTCTAAAACAAACTTTATCTGCGCCAAAATTAATACATATTGTCCCTAATTTGCCATTTCTTATTCATATGGTCTCTGATATTTGAGTGATTCCCCAAACAGACAGACGGACAGACGAAGCTATATTCATTCGGCTGTTTATGATGATCAAGAATATATATGCTTTATGGGCTCACAGAATTTTTAACTAGTTTAAACAAGCAGCCTTTCATGTTCATGACACAACATTTGGGGCTGTTTTTTTTAGGTCATGGATTTATAAAAAATCATGACCTTTTGCGTTTGTCCGATTGTGCGTAACAGTCAGAAGAAGGCGTCTGCGACCCCATAACGTATATATATTATTGATCAGCATCAACATCTGTATGAGCATAGAGATCTCAGAAACTATAAAAGCTAGAGCAAGCAAATTAGGAAACAACATATACAAACATGGTGAGCAGATGAAGTTTACTTTAGATGTTGACCACGCCCCGTTCCGCCCCCGTAAATCGAAAAAAAAAGATTTTCAAGCATTATGTTAAAGCTAGAACGTTCAGTTCTAGAAGGGGGCGTGGCCAACATCTAAAATAAACTTCATCTGCCCACCGAGTTTTTACATGTTGTCTCCAAATTTAGTAGCTCTAGCTTTTATAGTCTCTGAGATCTCGATGTTCATACAGAGAGACAAACAGTTACACAGGACTATATCGACTCGGCTGTTGATGCTGATCAAGAATATATATAGTTTATGGGCTGGCAAACGCCTCCTTCTGGCTGTTACGCACAATCAAGCTACCCAATTTTATTGAATGAAAAAAAAATTATATTTTTCAAAAATAGTCTGGAAAATATACTAAAAATATACCGAAATTAGCTCAAAATTATTAGCTTGGTGGCACTTTATTAGGTTTATTGAACATCAGTTTTATGTCACTTAGTGACATAGCAACTGAAAAGCATCAGCTGCACCTGATTACGCCTTATAAACGTAATTCTTTAATAACTTCTATATTTTTTATCCGATTGTACCTAAGTTGTTAAAAATCATTAAGATGGTGATTAGTGTTGTGCGTGTCAAAACTGAACGTTCTAGGCTTAAAATGACGCTTGCAATTCAATTTTTTCAATTTGCATGGGCGGAAAGGGGCGTGGCCAAAATCAACAAGTAAGAAAGCTACAGTCGAGTTTGCTCGACTGTGAGATACCCGCCACCCAATTTTACCATCCAAATATTATATTTTTCAAAATATACTGAAAAAATACTAAAAAATATACTAAAAATACCAAAATAATATATCAACATTTTCTCTGTTCGAAATTATTAGCTTGGCGGCACTTTAGTTGGTTTATTGAACACCATTATTATGTCGCGGAGTGTCATAGCAACTAGCTAGGCAGCACTAGCAGTTGCACGTGGTAACGCCTTATAAAAGTAATATCTTAATAACTTCTGTGTTTTTTATCCGATTGTAACCAAATTCGCAGAGATCATTAAGATGGTGATTAGTATTGTGCGTACCAAAATTGAGCATTCTAGGTTTAAAACGACTGCAATTCGGTTTTATTCGATTTACGGGGGCGGGAGGGGGCGTGGCCAAAATCAAAAACAAACTTGATCTGCGTGCAACAATAAGACATACTGTCGCGAAAAATTTGGTGCTCTATCTCTTATAGTCTCTGAGATCTAGGTGTTCATACGGACGGACAGACGGACAGACGGACAGACGGACGGACGGACAGACGGACATGGCTATATCGTCTCGGCTGTTGACGCTGATCAAGAATATATATACTTTATGGGGTCGGAGATGCTTCCTTCTGCCTGTTACATACATTTTCGGTCGGCACAAAGCCATAATACCCTTCTACCCTTTGGGTAGGCGGGTATAAAAACAAACTTGATCTGCGTGCAACAATAAGACATACTGTTGCTCTATCTCTTATATTCTCTGAGATCTAGGTGTTCATCCGGACAGACGGACAGACGGACATGGCTATATCGTCTCGGCTGTTGACGCTGAGAAAGAATATATATACCTTATGTGGTCGGAGATGCTTCCATTCTGTTTCATACATTTTCGGTCGGTTCAAAGTTATAATACCCTTCTACCCTTTGGGTAAGCGGGCATAAAAATAATACGAACACACAAGGTAATTCAGCTTGAGCAATTCTGCCACCAAAACCTGAGCCGAAAGGTATCGGCAATACAAGTTTAGACGTGCTAACAATTTTTCGAGATCTTCTAATAACGGCGCATTTAATAACCTTGACCAAATTAACCAGCAGCCAACTTTTCATAACTTGGTTTTTGGTCTAGAATCTACGCTAGCCGTTGTTCAATATGTGGAAAAAAATTATATTGAGTTTAACTTCATCTGGTGCGACCATATAGCGGCGATATAGCCATGTCCGTCTGTCCGTCTGTCTGTCGGTATGAACACCTAGATCCCTATAAGGGATAGAGCAACAAATTTTTCGGAAGAGTGTGTTTTTTTTGCACGCAAATCAAGTTTGTTTTGGAATTTTTCCACGCCCCCTTCCGCTCCCGAATTTCAAGCTTTATTTTAAGCCTAGGACGTTCAGTTTTGCCAAGCACAATACTAATCATCTGATTACGATGATATCTGAAAATTTGGTGACAATCGAATAAAAAACACAGAAGTTATTATGAAATAACTTTTATAAGGCGTAATCACGTGCACCTGCACCTAGTTAGTTGCTATGACACTCCGAGACATAGTAATGGTGTTCAATAAACCTACTTAAGTGCCGCCAAGCTAATAATTTCGAACAAAGAAAATTTTAGTATATAATTTTGGTATATTTTTAGTATATTTTTTAGTATATTTTCCAGTATATTTTTTAAAAATATAAATTATTATTATAAATATTTCTATGGTAAACTTGGGTAGCGGGTATCTCACAGTCGAGCAAATTCAGCAGTAGCTTTCTTACTTGTTTTTGTATATTTTTAGTATATTTATTTAATCTTCCATTCAGTAAATTTGGGTAACGGGTATCTAACATTCGAGCAAACTCGACAGAAGCGTTCTAACTCGTGTTTTTATAGCTTTGAAATTTAATTACTCTTAGAAGGCGTAATAAGTTGCACCTAGTTAGTTGCTATGTCACTCCGTGACATAATAATGGTTTTCAATAAATCTACTTAAGTGCCGGACAAAGAATTATTTTGAACATAGAAAATTTTGGTATAATTTCGGTATATTTTTCAGTATATTTTTGAAAAATATAATATTTCGATGATAAAATTGGGTGGCGGGTGTCTCACAATCGAGCAAACTCTACAGTAGCTTTCTTACTTATTATTCTCTAATTTTGTTAGTTCTTTAGTAAGCCATAACGGTCTATTAGACAATTGTGGAGTATCAAGAGGAACACAGGCATCAAACAGAGGGTTTAATTTAGAATAAAAAGTTTCAATTACTTTATTCAGGTCAAAACGCGAAAAAAGTTGGGACCAGTCAGTACGTGAAAGAAGCAGAGAAAGTTTTTTAAAATCGATCTTCTGAAAACAACGAACTCGCTTCTCCGGTAAAACACCCGAAACCCTTGTTGGTAAGTCAATAAACACCTTCAGAGTAGGGTGGTAGGGATCCTCAGGTGACAAAATAGTGTTCGATCTGGACACCCTGCAGGTATTGGGAAATCAAAATTCAAATCAAGCATTTTATCTAGACAATTTGGTATAGAATTGGTTTAAAACAATGCGAGAGTTGACAGAGGATTCAATATGATTAGATTAGATGGATTCAATTTGTTAGTAAAGATTTCAGTATTAGATAATATTGACTCAACCAAGTTTCAGTTTCACACTTATTTTAAAAGACGCGATTTCCCGTTCATATGAGACAATAATTTTTATACCCGCTTACCCAAAGGGTAGATGTTTATTATAGCTTTTTGCCGACCCAAAATGTATGTAACAGGCAGAAGGAAGCATCTCCGCTTATATATTCTTGATCAGGAGTAGAGGCAAGGCACGATCAACCAGGCGATTAAAACAAAAACACCTCCAACGTTTTAAGTTAAAAAAAAAAATGAAATAGCGTACAAAATGCTGTCGAAAAACACTGGAATTGTTGAAAAAGAAATCTTAAATATATGAGAAAGTCCGCTAGGCAATATCGGAAAGGGATATTTATCAGCAAAATTCGCTGGCAATCATACATTGCAACAAAACATTTGTTGTTTTTGCCAACAGAGTGGCAATGGCATTACGAGATATCAAAAATTCAAAACCAAGCCCATTTAAAATCTAAAAATTCGATAAGTTTTAAATGCTTGGGCACTAAAGTTGTCAAAGATTGCAAAAAGTATTGGACATGCATCGATACTGAAAAGTTCACAACATTTTGCATCATGAGGAGGCAAATTATAAGGAAACAGTCAGCAAGATAAGCAAGGGCTAGCAAGACTGGAAAAAAATTTTATTCGATATTGGTAAGGAGCTCTCTTCGTCAACTCCCAAAGTGTGATTGAAACTAGGACACACACAAATGTCTTCAATAAAAATTACCACAGAAATGGGTGACTTAGTACTTAGCGTCTGATATTGTTCTCCGGGAAATACAATTCATGAAAGGCACTTCAGTGACATCCTTGCCTCATGCGGCCAGAGAAAGATAGTCGGAGATGACTGGAATGCGAGACATTGGCTATGTGGAGACACCTATAATTCGTCCAGGAACCGAGAACTAACTGAAGCCACTATTGCCAGAACAGCTTATATTCTCGGGACAGGATCACAAAAACAACACCTTGAAAGCTATTTATTGTACAATTAATATCGGCTCTGAACTCTGGAGAAGATATTGAAAATGCAGTTAATATCTTAACTGAATAGATACATATAGCTGCTACTGCCTCAATGCTTCCTAATTCTGCAACACGTCCCATTACCTACGGCATTGTTTTTACAAGTGAGGCCAAAAAGTTAATAAGAGCAAAAAGGCATCTTAGAAGAATATCTCAAGATCCTTGGGATCGAGCAGCAACACAGCTTCGAATTATCTTGGAGAACTCACAACCAAGCACCGAATGTGCATATCTATCAACCTTTCCACAGCCTTAAGCAGAAAGGAAGTGAAACTTATCTGCCGATTGGACTTAGCCTGGTCAAGCGGACGATTCCCTTGCTTGGGAATGAATACCATATTTACTCTCCTTCAAGAGCTGGGTATGTATCCCCAAGTAAAACTAGCTCTAAGAAGGCCGACCAGTGGATCAAGAATATGAGCCAGGCTGTTTTGAAGAAGGGTTGGGAAGACAAAATGGCGTCATCGCGACTGGAGAGATCTGGATTTGCCACAGAACCCGGGAAGTGGACTTGTAGGAGAAGCTCAAGTGTTTCCCTGCGATCTTGAGTGAAAGAGCCATCTGCTCTTTTAAGAAGCCCTATTCCATTAGACGAGCCTTCTATGCTACCACAGTAGCTGCACCATGTATCGCGTTTGCGCATCTAATGCTTTTGTTGTAGTTGGTGAGAGCGTCCCTATAGACTTCCCAACTAGCACGGTTAGATTTAACCATATAAAATAGGCTTCAAACCCTCCTTATTAGTACAGCCAGTTTCTCATTCCACCACGGAATTTTTCGATTGACCCTTAGGGACTTCTGGACTGAGCTGTCCTCGAAGGATAAGATAAGTACATCTTGGAGCAGATTGGCAGCGAGTTCTATCTCACTGATAGAATTAGGATTACTGACCAATAAGTCTGCTTTGAAAGCTACAGAGGCTTTGAAAAGCTCCCATTTTGTCTTTTTGGAACAGAAGGAGTTTTGGCGAATTTCGACTTGGCCAGGAAGGTCAAATCTGATGTGCTGATGGTCTGACAAGGTGGCTTCGTCTGTAACCCGCTAGTTGACAAGCGAACTCTCTATCGAATTGCCGATTAGGGTGAGATCTAAAACCTCTTCTCTAATAGCATAAGTAAAAGTGGGCTTACACACTATTTCAGCTACATCTAATTGACAACACAATAAGTAGTCTAAGAGGGACTCGCCACGTTTGTTGATGTCGCTGCTCCCCCAGATCATGCCATCACGAGCAGACACCGCACACCGTCTGCAGTGGCTACCTCAATAGCCAGGTCTCTGTTGATGAAGTTAGTAAGTGGGAAATGTCTGACACTGTTATCCAAAAGCATAGCAGTGCGATGTCACCTCTCATACGGTCATATAACAACTTACAAGATCCACATGAAAGTCCACGTATATGGTCATTAGAGAGTCATTACACCGAATGCCCTTCGGCGGTCGGGACGGGACACTCGAGGGAGGCGCCTTGCGAGTGGGGTGGGGCCCGAGGTGATGGCAGTGGGCATGATCGAGGCACCTCTGACGGTTGTCGGGCGGTGACCACACGCCTAGTTGGGCACTTCGGGGCCGCGACCGCGATGGCCGGTGGGGAAGGGGAAGGAACCTTCGGTACCGATCCGGCCGCAGCGCTGGTGGAGGCCACAGGGTCAGCCACTGCTAACATCTCAGAGGAAACCACTGGCGCTGTTGCCGGAGGAGCACTGGCGTGAGAGGGAACGGGTAAGGATGGGAATGGAGCAGGGGCGGCGGAGGAGGCTTTGGGAGCTGAATTCTTAAGGATCAGCTTGGACCTGCCAAAGCAGAATTTCACCTTCCCTTGGCACTCCGTCAGAGCCCTGTACGACTCCTCGTCAACCAACATTGCGAGGTGAGTCGTTGTGCCGTTCAGGCTGTGCTGCACCACCCGCCACAGCTTCGTGGAGAAGCTGCTGGCGTTCTGGAGCCCAATAAATTCCAGGATGGTTGCAGGAGTGTACTCAGCACTACTGGGAAAGTAATCTCTGATGAGGTGAGCCTTGGGGAACTCCGTTTCCTCCAGCAATTTGACGTCAAGGGCACTGATGGACCTGATGTGTCCAACAGCTCCCCTGACCCAATTGGCAGTGCTGCTATCCTCGCCCACCAAAAGCAGCCACTCATTTCAGGGTATACAACCCTCAAAACCTGGGCTAACATCTGGTGTGGAGTGCAACAGCACCGCTTTTAGTATGCTGGACTTCAACGTAGCCAACTGCTCCGCAGAGAGGGGTTTGGATGAATCAGCCGAAGTGAAGCCCAATTTCACGCTGCTTACCACTTGGCTGAAGAGTGGTTTCGTGGACTCCTTATGAGTCTTTTTGGGCCTCTTTGAAGTGCTAGTGGGCTCGACGATGGTATCGTCAGGGCGCGTCCGTTTAGCCTTGGTGTTAACGGGGGGCACAGTGGCGATAGCCAGAGCCTCCTCTCTGTTAGAACCCTTTGCGAGTGCAGCTTTAAAAAGCTTCTTCTCGCGGCTCTTCAGTTTAATAAAGGCATCCTTAGATTCCAGCCGCAGCAACTGGATCTGAGAGCCTGCTTCCGTAAGGCCTGACCTCTGAGAGGCAGCGGAAACGTCGTCAGCAAAGCTGATTCGGTCGCAGTTAGCTTCCTCGTCCGAGGACAATACCTCGACGGGTTGCTGACGGACTGAACCGCTACTGGACGGAAGTTCAGCACTTCTAGCACCCCTAGAATACTAGAGTCGAGACCCGTAGTATTGGGGGTGGAAGCCAAAAGCCCACAGGCTGCAGTGCTGGTGTAGGGGTCAGCCGTGAAGGCATCGCCTAGTTATGATACTATTGAAGCCGTATCAGACTTTTCTATTTTGAAATTTTGATCCATAAAGTTAATCCCACGAGTTGGCGGGAAGGAAAGGTCATCCACGGCATAGCCCGCATACCGTGGAAAGTCTAAATGAAACAGGAGAGCGACAGGTATCCAGAGTCTGCATACTAGAGACCGGGCTACCCCCCGGCCATGCATCCATCAGCGCATGCTGTTCCACCTTGGATTGGGGTGATTTATAGATTCACGATCTTCGCCCGACTACAATTAGTCAGCACCTCTAGCAGAGACATGACCGTGCTAGGGGCCTGCATCCAGCCGCCCTCGCGTGGAGAGTCGCACTTCCGACTGTAGGAGGTAGGACGGTAAGTGCCCCAGCCAGTACTGGGATTACATGTTGATCCCCTTGCTTCCTCTGACGGCTGGCGGCCGAACCATGGGATAATTCAATCCATTTTTTAGTGAACGCTCCCGGTTGCCGCTCATCGAAAGACAGTAAGTTGGCAGTAATACAGGCACAGGCAAAAAATTATGTAAAGGAGCTTTAAACCAGAATGCCAGTCGCCAAGTCGTTCTTGGTGAGCTCTACGTACGGCTCCACCGAAGTTAAACAAAAATGTCTGATTAACATTTTCCAGCACGCTTCCCCATTCTTATTATTAAGCATGCTCAGCTCGTTTATCGCAATCATAGGCTTCGACTTGTAATTACATGCCGGGAAAAAGTTAAACCTTGCAGAGAACACTCTGGAATATCAGGGCATTTCTGAAAATCTGCAGTACAGCAGCTGTGCTGATGTAAGTTTCTAGCGAATCTTGGGAAAGCAAAGTTTTTGACCACCCTCGATCTGAAGTCAGAGTGTTATCAGATTTACATTGCGGAACATGACCGCAAGACCATTCTCGGTGAATGGCGGTAAGTACGAATTTTGCCGTTTGCTGTTCGGTTCAGTTTTTGAATCAGACCACATTCAGGACGGAACAAAATCCGATCCAGAAAAAGTTAAGGCCATACAAGAATGCCTTGAGCAGAAAAACGTTTACAGTGTCAGATCCTTCCTAGGACTCGCATGCTACTATAGAGTCTTTATCAACTACTTTGCCAAAATAGCTCGTTCTATAACAGACATTTTCAATAAAGAAAATGGCTCAGTGAGTAAGCACATGTGAAAGAAAATTCCTGTAAATTTTAATGTGACCTAACGCAGACTGCAAAGAGCCCTTTGACCCGACTATTGATGCCTCAGCTAGTGACATTAGCGCTGTGCTTTATAATGAGGGTAGACCAATTACCATGATATCTCTTACTTTAAAACTTTCCGAGTTACAGTACACCACCAATGAAAGAGAATTGATGGCTATTGTATGGACCCTGAGCACATTGCAGAACTATTTATACGGGTCTAAATTAACATCTTCACCGACCACCAGCCTCTCGCATTTGCGATAGCTGACAAAAACACAAACGCAGAAATAAAGAGATGGGAGGCGTACATTGACAAACACACTGGTAAAGTTTTTTATAAGTCATAGAAAATTTAGAGGCCGATGCCCTCTCCAGGCAGACCCCTACAAAACGAGCATCAATCGGAAACTGTAACCCTTCACAGCGAACACTGACCTACACGGTCGAGGGCACAGACAAACTTTTAAATTGGTTCGGAAATCAGATCGATAAGGAAGAAGCGCGTTTTCCGCTAAAACGGAAAATAGTGCTCTTTCGCATCAAAACACATCACTTACAGTTTCACAGTTTCACCGACAAGAGCAGCACCTTGAAGATTCTTAAAGAAGTTGTGAATGCGGAAGTGGTTAACGCTATACACTGCGACCTGCCCACTCTGGCAAGCTTCCAGCATGACCTTAGCCACGCAGTGTCGGCACTACAAAAATGTCGTGCTGCACATAACCAATAAAAATATGCATTTAGAAATCATCATTGCTGAGGACAACCGTGCGCACAGAGTGGCTCAAACAGGGTCTTTGTGACTATTTCTCCCCAAAATGAACAGTTATACCAAGGAAGTGGTCGCAATCTGCAGGGTCTGTACCATTGCCAAACTTGACACCCGAAAAAGCAGGAGCTCGGGAAAACTCTCATCCCGAGCTATACTGGGAAAATGTTGCAAATTGGCATTTTCTCAACCGATAAAAAGCTATTCTTAACTTGTATCGACAAGTTTGGAGTCGTACAACCGCTGCTGTCCAGAACCATAGTTGACATCACGGGTTTCTTTCCCAATATCAGTATAGTATTTTGCAACAATGGGGCCACTTTCAACTTTAAAACCATACGCTCTATTCTCAACAATTAAAGCAAGCTATGACCAAGTGGAGCAGTTCAATGGCACCTCGGTGAAAATAGCTAACTTATCCTAAGAGCAACGGTAGAGTATAACAAAACCCTTCACTCAACCACTCACGAAAACACAATTGAAATTGCTCCTTATGGGTTCAATGAATGCCGCCTAAACATAAGAGCAATGCTAGCAAAGGTTCAGAAGGCCAACATCGAAAGATGAACCCATCCAGACAAAACCGGGTCGTCTGTTCTCATTTAGGGGAGGGTGATCCATATGGACAATTTAAAATAGGTTTACCCTTTCCAATAAGCTATTGAGTAAGACTTAGATTTCAGAAAGTTAAATATTATGCTCTCATTCTATGTTCATACGCCAACTACATCCCAGTTGTTGATGGAGATGTTCTGGTGTTCGAACAAAGAAATTACTTGAAATCCTCAAGCAAACTCTCAAAATTCAGTAGTATGATAGATAAGAGAGAGAAATTGTCAGATTTCTTTCCCTATTCACATATGTGCAGGTTACTAGATGTTGATACAGACCATCTAAGACCCTTGTAGTCCGTTCTCAAAGTTCACCAAAGAATTACAAGGTGCTTAGATTTTCTAGGGACAGACCTGAAGATCGCTGCTGGAATACATGATGCCACAGATTTCATGAAAACCTGGATAACAGAGGGTTAACTAGTAGAGTCAAATTTTAGCTAAATAGCTATAAATTCTTAAACACAGAAACAAATAAACAAACTAACGGACACCATCAATAGGGTTATTCAATTAAAAAATAAAAAAACGATTGGTTGACACTCCATATCTGTACGATGCTCCATTAGCAAGAAATAGATCCTTGATCATGCTCATCCTCTGAAATCACTTATTGAACAAGACACTCCAATAGTTAGTTTTACAGAAGACTCTAAAAACAGAATTTTGCAGTCCGAAAATATTCACATTGGCATTGCAAGGTCACCGTTATTAAAAATAGTCGGTTACCACCTATTGCTGAGCATAAATCTGCGACAGCGAATGAATAATGACAACATACGTTTTATTCAGGATTTTAAAGAAAAGTTGATGCCGCAGGCTTGCCAAAACTCTGGTTCGCGGTTGGTGTTACTTTGAATGTTGAACTGATTGGCTCTCTCATCGTTTTTCTGCCAGTAAGGAGAAAACGAGACATCATGGAATTACAACGGGCTATTAACTAATTCAGAATGACCGAAGACCGTCATAATTTTAAGTAATAATGCTAAAGCGCCGGAGCTGAGTTCAGCGCTCCGCGCTATGAACGGTCAGCAGTGCTAAGCGGACACCTTGTTGTTCTACGCTACGCTTATAGCGTGATGCATTGACGCTTAGTGAGGACTTATGCTTTAACTAGAGATGTAGTTGACTTGTATTTCAGTTTTATAAGTTCATCCAAAGAGGCAAAAGCCGAATAAACATATCACTCCTGCACTTGGTAGTAATCAAAACTAATTTACTTTATTGCTGAGCCATAAGGCCAGTAATCCTTAAGAAGGGATAGTTTCCTTTCCAACATAATCTTTTCGGGACAGCTCCGAAGAAACTCATAACTACTACAAGAGAACTCATTACTATAACGAGGGAACTTATAACTACTACGAAGAAACTCACCACTACAGCGAGGGAACTCGTAACTTATATAAGTTACTTTAAAGTTCGTTAAGTTGATTGTAGCTAGCTACAGCTAAATTGAAATGGGTTCGAATTTGCCACTATTACAAAACTCGCTATTAGGTTCAATCGATAATTGTATGCGATTATGATTATTATGATTATGTACCGTTGATGAAGAAAAACGAAAAATCCTAAGCGACAGGCAAGTGTTCCGCTGCAGAAGTTTCTACAATAGCAGTGTAAAGAAGTACTTAAACATAGGCAAAGCTTCAACTCGCCTGCATTTTAAAATTTACAAAAAACAAGTAAGAAAGCTACAGTCGAGTTTGCTCGACTGTGAGATACCCGGCGCCAATTTTACCATTAAAATATTGTTTTTTTCAAAAATATACTGAAATAAGTAATAAAGCTACTCCCGAGTTTGCTCGACTGTGGGATACCCGCCACCCAATTTCACAATCGAAATAATATATTTTTCAAAAATATACGGAAAAGTTATACTAAAAATATACCAAAATTATTTACCAAAATTTTCTTGTTCGAAATTTTTAGCTTTGCGGCACTTTAGTAGGTTTATTGAACACCATTAATATGTCACGGAGTGTCATAGAAACTAACTAGGTGAAGCTGCACGTGGTAACGCCTTACAAAAGTAATTTCTTAATAACTTCTGTGTTTTTTATCCGATTGTACCCAATTTTGCAGAGGTCCTTGAGATGGTGATTAGTATTGTGCGTGCCAAAATTGAACGTTATAGGTTTAAGACGACGCTTGTAATTCAGATTTTTTCAATTTGGATGGGCGGAAGGGGGCGTGGCCCAAATCAAAAACAAACTTGATCTGCGTGCAACAATATGACATTATTATTATTTGTAAAAGGAAGTCTCCCAGCAGAGAAGGGGCAAGGCACTGCGATCATGGTGGTCTTTTGTGCCTATAAGGCTCTCCCTAGCTAGACAAAAGCTGCTCTGCTTCTCTAATCAAGCAGAGCAGATCTTTCGACAAGGAACGCACAATATGCTCGGAACCTGCGGTATCCACGTGCAGATGTTTCCTCCTAGTCCACACCAAGGCTGGACAGTCGCACACAATGTGTTTGGTTGTCTCGTCGTCTTCTGTGCAAAGTCTGCACTGAGCATCAGAAGACAGATGCATTTTGGTGAGGTGATAGTTCACCGTATGATGGCCACTAAGAAAGCCAACGAGGAGGTGAAGATCCCTACTGGAAAGTAAGCTGGTTTTCCGGTCGACCACGGGATTGACAGCCCAGGTTTTTACAATAGCTGAGACGAACCCATGCCACAGAAGGGCTCAGGGCCGGAAAAAGTAGCTGACGAACCGGCCCTCGCAAGACACAGTCTCTGGAGGCAGTTCCAGCAATCGGCGACCAGTCGAAAGCTTACTCTTTTGCAGGAGAGGGCTAAGATGGCGGCTTGACTGTCAGAGAATATATAGATGTTCGCTCCTCTAATCCCCTTCTCTAGGATCAGATGGCAGCAGAACTCGATGGCATGAACCTCAGATTGGAAGACTGTGGGCCATTTGCCCATAGCAATTGAGGTTTTAGAGTTGGGTCCAAAGATCCCAGCTCCAACCCCCTGATCAGTTTTTGACCCGTCGGTATACCAGTGGATACCGTAGGGGTCGCTGATGGGGTTGCCAGTGTCCCAGTCCTTCCGGTCCGGGATGAGGGTTCTGAATTTAGCACCAAAGAAAAGTTCCTTAGTCATAGTATCTGTCTAGTGCAGATATCTATGCCAGGAATGTCTTTGACCAGGCTAGCATGTCCTGATTCAGTAGCTAGAAGCCCTGATTGGAGCTTGATTCTAAGAAGGCTCATAGCGGCGACTTCTTTAATTTGGATATGCAGCGGAGTCTAATTCAGTATCGATTCCATTGCTGGGGTGGGACAGGTACGAAGTGCACCTGTCAGTGAGAGGCACAGCAGCCTGTGCAATTTATTGCATTTGCTGATGGCAGTGACCTGCGTAACCTTTGGCCACCACACAATAGCAGCATAGGTGACGATCGGTCTGACCATCATGGCAAAAAGCCACCGGATGGTGCAGGATTAAAGACCCCAGATTTTACCAAAGAATCTCCTGCAGGCCCACATGGCATGCGTCGCCTTTGTGAGGGTGTTGTTGAGGTGGGAGTTCCAATTTAGTCTTTTATCGAGGGTTACCCCTAGATATTTGACTTCGTTGGATAGCCCCACAAGAGAGCCGCTGATATAAAGTTGACCAATGTCAACGGAATAGCGCCTAGTGAAGGGAACTATAATAGCTTCTTGTGGATTGATGCTAAGACCAACATCTGCGCACCATCTACTTACCGTGTTCAGAGCTGATTGCATCAATTCTGTCACGGTGCTGGTATAGTTCCCGGTCACTATTAGAGCCAGGTCGTCAGCATAGCCGATAACTTCAACGCCCTGCTCGGAAAGTAAGACTAGTAGTTCGTCAACTACTAAGGACCAGAGTAGGGGGGATAGAACCCCTCCCTGGGGACAGCCTTTGACTGCATTAATGCATGCAGTCGTGGAGTCCAGGGTGGAAGTGTTAATCCGGTGTTTGAGCATAGCTTCAATCCCCCGCAGTTCCTCTACGTTCTAGAGCAGTAGAAATTGACCCATAGCCGGTATTATCAAAAGCACCTTCTATATCCAGAAAAGCGCACAAAGCAATGTTTTTGGATACGAAGGCTCTTTCAATTTTTCCCACTAACTTGTGGAAAGCGACCTCGATCTGCCGGCTATGTACGCAAGCTGCGTGGGATGCAGAGGTGTCGACGTCTGCAGAGAGCACCGAATGTGCATATCTATAAGCCTTTCTGCCGTTTTAAGCAGAAAGGAGGTAAGACTGATCGGCCGATAGGACTTAGGCTGGTCAAGCGGACGATTCCCTTGCTTGGGGATGAATACTACATTAACTCTCCTCCAAGAGATGGGTATGTATCCCCAAGTAAAACTAGCTCTAAGAAGGCCGACCAGTGGATCAAGAATATGAGCCATGCTGTTTTGAATAAGGGCTGGGAAGATTTTGTCACCCCCTGGGGCTTTGAAAGGAGCAAAAGAATCTACAGCCCATTTGACCTTTTCGGGGCGAAGATGGATCCAAATAGGCTGAATCCGCGTGAGTCCGGTGACAAAGTGGCGTCATCGCTACTGGAGAGATCTGGATTCGCCACAGAACCCGGGAAGTGGACTTGCAGTAGAAGCTCAAGTGTTTTCCTGCGATCTTGAGTGAAAGAGCCATCTGCTCTTTTAAGAAGCCCTATTCCATTAGACGACCCTTTGGCCAATACTTTATGAAGCCTCGCTGCCTCTGGCAGCGATTCTAAGCTACCACAGTATCTGCGCCATGTATCGCGTTTAACTCGTCTAATGCTTTTGTTGTAGTTGGTAAGAGCGTCCCTATAGAAGTCCCAACTAGCACGGTTAGATTTAGCCTTATTAAAATGGCTTCTAACCCTCCTTCTAAGGACAGCCAGTTCCTCATTCCACCACGGAATTTTCCGATTGACCCTGAGGGTCTTCTGGACTGAGCTGTCCTCGAAGGATGATATAAGCACATCTTGGAGCAGATTGGCAGCGAGTTCTATCTCACTGATAGAATTAGGATTACTGACCAATAAGTTTGCTTTGAAAGCTACAGAGGCTTTGAAAAGCTCCCATTTTGTCTTTTTGGAACAGAAGGAGTTTTGGCGAATTTCGACTTGGCCAGGAAGGTCAAACCTGATGTGCTGATGGTCTGACAAAGTGGCTTCGTCTGTGACCCGCCAATTAACAAGCGAACTCGCTATCGAGGTGCTGATTAGGGTGAGATCTAAAACCTCTTCCCTAATAGCATTGATAAAAGTGGGTTTGCACCCTATGTTAGCTACATCTAATTGACAACACAATAAGTAGTCTAAGAGGGACTCACCACGTTTATTGATGTCGCTGCTCCCCCAGATCGTGTGATGTGCATTGGCATCACAGACCTCTGCTGAGGCTACATCATCCACATCGCCCGGGAAGTATGCGGAGGCGATCACAACTTCCCGGACACCGTTTGCAGTGGCTACCTCAATAGCCGTTGCTACCAGGTCTCTGTGGATAAAGTTAGTTAGTGGGAAATGTCTGACACTATTATCCGTAAGCATAGCAGTGCGCGCGGCACCTCCCATACGGTCATATAACAACTTACATGATCTACATGAAAGTGCACGTATTTGGCCACCGATCAACCATGGTTCTTGGACGAGAGCCAGGTTGATTTGATCTTCACAGACGACCCTGCACAGTGTGGCCGACGCTCCTCTAGCGTGGTGCAGGTTCGCCTGGAACACTTTAAGTTTGCTCATCTTCCCTCCTGATGGCGGTTGAGACAAGGCCACTTGCCTTGCCCCCCCCGAGAGTCGTTACCGCGAATGCCCTTCGGCGGTCGGGACGAGCCACTCGGGAGAGGTCGCCTTGCGACCCCGCTCGCGGGAGGTGCCCTTGCGGGTGGGTTGCACCCTGAGGTGCTGGCAGTGGGCCTGTCCGAAGCACCTCTGACGGTTGACGGACGGTGACCACTTGTCACAAGTCTAGTTGCGCCCTTCGGGGCTGTGACCACAATGGCCGGTCGGGTGGGGGAAGGAACCTTGGGTACCAATACGGCCGCAGTGCTGGCGGAGGCCACAGGGTCAGCCAATGCTGGAATCCCTGAGGGAACCACTGGTGCCATTGGCGGAGCGGCACTGGCAGGAGAGGTAGCGGGTGAGGATGTGGATGGAGCAGGGGTGGAGGAGGAGGCTTTGGGAGCTGAATTCTTTAGGATCAATTTGACCCTGCCAAAGCAGAATTTCACCTTCCCTTGGCACTCCGTCAGAGCCCTGTACGACTCCTCGTCAACCAACATTGCGAGGTGAGTCGTTGTGCCGTTCAGGCTGTGCTGCACCACCCGCCACAGCTTCGTGGAGAAGCTGCTGGCGTTCTGGAGCCCAATAAATTGCAGGATGGTTGCAGGAGTGTACTCAGCACTACTGGGAAAGTAATCTCTGATGAGGTGAGCCTTGGGGAACTCCGTTTCCTCCAGCAATTTGACGTCAAGGGCACTGATGGACCTGATGTGTCCAACAGCTCCCCTGACCCAATTGGCAGTGCTGCTATCCTCGCCCACCAAAAGCAGCCACTCATTTCAGGGTATACAACCCTCAAAACCTGGGCTAACATCTGGTGTGGAGTGCAACAGCACCGCTTTTAGTATGCTGGACTTCAACGTAGCCAACTGCTCCGCAGAGAGGGGTTTGGATGAATCAGCCGAAGTGAAGCCCAATTTCACGCTGCTTACCACTTGGCTGAAGAGTGGTTTCGTGGACTCCTTATGAGTCTTTTTGGGCCTCTTTGAAGAGCTGGTGGGCTCGACGATGTTAGTCTTGGTGTTAACGGGGGGCGCAGTGGCGATAGCCAGAGCCTCCTCTCTGTTAGAACCCTTTGCGAGTGCAGCTTTAAAAAGCTTCTTCTCGCGGCTCTTCAGTTTAATAAAGGCATCCTTAGATTCCAGCCGCAGCAACTGGATCTGAGAGCCTGCTTCCGTAAGGCCTGACCTCTGAGAGGCAACGGAAATGTCGTCAGCAAAGCTGATTCGGTCGCAGTTAGCTTCCTCGTCCGAGGACAATACCTCGACGGGTTGCTGACGGACTGAACCGCTACTGGACGGAAGTTCAGCACTAGCGAACCCTGTGTCCAAGGGAGCTCGTGGCCTATCCGGGTCTCCTAGAATACTAGAGTCGAGATCCGTAGTATTGGGGGTGGAAGCCAGCAGCCCACTGGCTGCAGTGCTGGTGTAGGGGTCGGCCGTGAAGGCATCGCCCAGAGATGATACTTTTAAAGCCGTATCAGAATTTTCTGTTTTGATATTTTGGTCCATTAATTAAGATCCCACGAGTAGGCGGGAAGGGAAGGTCATCCACGGCATAGCCCGCATACCGTGGAAAGTCTCATACTAGTGACGGGCTACCCCCCAGCCATGCATCCATCAGCGTATGCTCTTCCACCTTGGATTGGGGTGATTTATAGATTCACGATCTTCGCCCGACTACAATTAGTCAGCACCTCTAGCAGAGACATGACCGTGCTAGGGGTCTGCTTCCAGCCGCCCTCGCGTGGAGAGTATAGTCGCACTTCCGACAGTAGGAGCAAGGACGGTAAGTGCCCCAGCCAATACTGGGATTACACGTTTGTCCCCTTGCTTCCTCTGACGGCTGACGGCCCAATAAGACATACTGTCCCGAAAATTTGGTTGCTCTATCTCTTATAGTCTCTGAGATCTAGGTGTTCATACGGACGGACAGACGGACATGGCTATATCGTCTCGGCTGTTGACGCTGATCAAGAATATATATACTTTATGGGGTCGGAGATGCTTCCTTCTGCCTGTTACATACATTTTCGGTCGGCACAAAGCCATAACACCCTTCTACCTTTTGGGTAGGCGGGTATAAAAACATTCAAACATTTAGTGGAAGCGCCTTGAATTTGCTTTAAACGGTGTAATATTGTTAGGGCCAACTTTGCAACCTGATCTATTCAAAATTTTTTCTCAACTCCGAATTTAAAGATAAGCGAATATTTGTAATGTTTCAAAAATGGATTGACAGATTTTAGTGATACAAAACAAATGTAATGATAAGTGGCGTAGTTTTTAAACTAATCTAGTCAGTCAGTCTAGTTTAGTGCCATTTTTGCCTGTTCGTAGGAATTCTTATTTGGCTGATCAATTTGAATATTAGTGTTTCTCTAGCAAATGGATATATTAGGTAGGTACATACATACATGATAAATGATATATAAATTAAAAAGACGGGTTGTCTTTCTTAAATCAAAAATCAATCTGATTTATTTGAGTTATAGATGAGAACTAGAACTTAAACAATCTAAGGGCTAATTTAAATACCGCTACTGCTGTTGGTGTCGCTGCCGTTATCGCTGCTGCCGTTGTCGCTGCTACCGCTGGTATTGTCGTTGCTGCCGCTGGTTCTTTCGCTGCAGCCGTTGGTGTTGTGTTTCTGCATTGGTCCCCGGTTTGGGAAATGCTGGCCAGGCGCACGTGGCGGATACTTGGTGCATTTGCACCGGCGACTGGTGTCCACTTGGTGAAGTGAAGTTTTGCGTTAAATCACGTGACAGATGTTTTGTCTTCGCTGGCCAGTGGTCCCACGGTTTGGGAAATGCTGACCAGGCGCACGTGGCGGATACTTGGTGCATTTGCACTGGAGACTGGTGTTCACTTGGTGAAGTGAAGCTTGGCGTTAACTTGTCCCCCTTTGGACGCGGACGTCCTCGGTCGCTATGTAAAAACGTTGCTGGATGGTACCGGGATTTGTGTCCGTTTTGGTTGTTTTCTTCAGGTGTTTTGTTTTTTTTCGCTGACTTCTTGGAGCATCTCTGCTTTATTGACCATGTCAGGGCTGCGGCTATCATGATGAGTATGATTCCGGATAATGAAGTGTTGATCGTTGTCGTTATTCTCTCCCGCTCGTCGAATAAATCTAGCTCCTTTGCGTTGTTGATGTTTATTTCTTTCAGCATCTGGAGCGAAAGTATTTCTTCGACTGTGCTCTCTTTTGTCATTAGTTGAAAGAGTGGTGGTTTTGCTTCGGCAAAAGCCATTTCCTTAATGGTGTATAAATCTTCAGCTATTTTTACCGTGGATATCTCATCGTCGATTTGTATTGCGCCGTTAAAGTCGTTTAGCATTATTGTTCCTGGTGCAAGTTCCTGGTGATCGTCTATGTGCTGGATATTGGTGATTTTGCAGCTTGGCATTTTATTGTTTAGTAGGAGTACGATGCATTTTTCGGTACTTAAATCTATTAGTTCTTTTTTGTTACAAATAGTCTTATCGTTGCGGTTCTCACAATTTTTTTTTATCGCGAATATTGAAATTTGACATTTAATTATATCTTGGAACTTAATCTCGTTAATGATTTTTCCTCTTTTCACCGGTTTTATAATCATAGCTTCGCATACGGACTCTGTTAATATTGGTATATTTATCATGTAGAGTATATTCTTGTCGTTCGTTGCTATTTCAATTTTTGCGAATTCTAGAAGCTCTTCTATATTAACAAACTTTATGGTTTTGTTTTCTAGTAGTTGCTCTATAGCTTTGACCTCAACTTCTGACAAAACAATTGAATTTATCGTATTGGTCTTAGCCCAATCTATTGCATTTATCAAATTTTGGACTTCGTTCTTAAATAATTGGATTTTATATTTGTTAAGCAAAATATTTTTTTCTTGGATAGTTGCATTGTTCTCGGTGGCCTTGATTATTCTGTTTGCAATCTCACTTATTTCGTTAATTCTATTGTTGAGAATCTAACTTATTATTATCTGTCGGTTATTGTTAGCCAACTGTTTATTCATTTCAGAAATTAAGATCTCGTGATCTTCATGGTCCAGCGAGCCGGCCAGCCGTTTCCATTTTTCTTTTTGCTGGCTGAAGTCTTTGTAGGTCCGTTTTAACTTTTGTTAGCTCATATTTGAGAAATGGGAATAACTGGTGGGTGTCGTTAAGTTGATCTTAATTTTCTTCAAGTTCGTTGAAAACTCTATCATATTCCTCCAGGTCGAATACGTGGATGATTTTGAAAGATCCGTTCTGGATTGATGCTGATCCTATCTTTATAGGAATCAGTTGGAAATGTGAGTAGTCCAGGATTGTTGCAAATCCATGACACCACTCAAGATATATTAAAACAAGTAAGAAAGCTACAGTCGAGTTTGCTCGACTGTGAAATACCCGCCACCCAACTTTACCATCAAAATATTATAGTTTTCAAAAATATACTGAAAAAATACTCAAAAAAATATACTAAAAAATACCAAAATAATATATTAAAATTTTCATTGTTGGAAATTATTAGCTTGCCAGCACTTTAGTTGGTTTATTGAACACCATTATTATATCGCGGAGTGTCATAGCCACTAACTAGGCAGCACTAACAGTTGCACGTGGTAACGCCTTATAAAAGTAATTTCTTAATAACTTCTGTGTTTTTTATCCGATTGTAACCAAATTCGCAGAGATCATTAAGATGGTGATTAGTATTGTACGTACCAAAATAACGTTCTAGGTTTAAAATTACGCTTGAAATTTGTTTTTTTTTTTATTTACGTGGGCGAAATTGGGCGTGGCAAAAACAAACTTGATCTGCGTACAACAATAAGACACACTGTCCCAAAAAATTTGTTGCTCTATCTTTTATAGTCTCTGAGATCTAGGTTTTCATACGGACAGACAGACGGATAGACGGACAGACGGACGGACGGACAGACGGACATGGCTATATCGTCTCGGCTGTTGACGCTGATCAAGAATATATATACTTTATGGGGTCGGAGATGCTTCCTTCTGCCTGTTACATACATTTTCGGTCGGCACATAGTTATAATATCCTACCCTTTGGGTAGGCGGGTATAAACATGAATCTGTAATGTACATTAGGTTTTGATATTATTTTTGTGTTCTACCGTGCCTGATTTTTGTTTTATAGTTGATTTTTCGTGTGTCTGCACTATTTCTTTTTTATATTTTTTTGATAGTTTTCAACCTAGTCTTTTATCAATTTTGACATAAATAATGTCGCCTTCTTGTACTTTTTATACCCGCCTACCCAAAGGGTAGAAGGGTATTATGGCTTTGTGCCGACCGAAAATGTATGTAACAGGCAGAAGGAAGCATCTCCAACCCCATAAAGTATATATATTCTTGATCAGCGTCAACAGCCGAGACGATATAGCCATGTCCGTCTGTCCGTCTGTCCGTATGAACACCTAGATCTCAGAGACTATAAGAGATAGAGCAACAAATTTTTCGCGACAGTATGTCTTATTGTTGCACGCAGATCAAGTTTGTTTTTGATTTTGGCCACGCCCCCTCCCGCCCCCGTAAATCGAATAAAACCGAATTGCAAGCGTCGTTTTAAACCTAGAACGTTCAATTTTGGTACGCACAATACTAATCCCCATCTTAATGATCTCTACGAATTTGGTTACAATCGGATAAAAAACACAAAAGTTATTAAGATATTAATTTTATAAGGCGTTACCACGTGCAACTGCTAGTGCTGCCTAGCTAGTTGCTATGACACTCCGCGACATAATAATGGTGTTCAATAAACCAACTAAAGTGCCGCCAAGCTAATAACTTCGAACAAAGAAAATTTTAATATATTATTTTGGTATTTTTAGTATATTTTTTTTTAGTATATTTTTATACTATTATATAAATATAATATTTTGATGGTAAAATTGGGTGGCGGGTATCTCACAGTCGAGCAAACTCGACTGTAGCTTTCTTACTTGTTTATTAGGTTTTTATTTTGATTGTGATATTTTAAATCATCCTCTTGCTTTTTCTTTATATGGTCGCTAATTTTTTTCCTGGCTATTTTTAGTTTTTCCGGTTCTAGTTGGGCTTGCACTCAAAAGAATGTTTCTATTGGTTTTTTCTTTGTTGTTGAGTGGATGGTCTGCTTGTATTTCTGTACTGTTTTAAGAATTAAGTCGTCGAAACTAATATTTTTGTTGTCGTTTTTGAGGCATCTCATGATTTCGGTCATTGTTGAGTGAAATCGTACTACTTGTCCGTTACTAGTGGAGGCATAAAGCGTTGTGGTGTAAACTAAAGCCTTGAGTTGGTCTTTCAGCAAAAACTTGATTGAGGCTGAATTCAGAGCTTTTTCGTTGTCCATGACAACTGTTATCGGCATTCCGAACGCTACCATAACCTCTCGTAAGGGACCTTTTAAATCCTCTGCTGCCTTTGACTTTAGTATCTTTATCTGTGCGTATTTAGAGAATTTGAGGCTTGGGAAAAAGAACTTGCTTATTATTTGTATTTTGTTTTCTACTGCTTTCCTATGTGCCCTCATATGTTCTTTTGCTACTATGTCGTCCTGTTCGTCTTCCCCAGTTATGTCGTTCACCTGTTTTTGGGTGTACCTGACCTTGTACCCACTGAAATATATCTTGGACGTTGACGTACTAACGGCAGTACGGTCAAGTGGCCCAGCGACACCAAGCTCGGGCTTGTTAACGCGCGGACCTAGGCAGACACGACCACCCGCCCATCCGACCGAGGGGCAACCGCATAACGTGCGGGAACGGAGGTCGCGAACAATTAACACAGACAAAACAACCAAATTGTATTAACAAAAAGAATAAAATAATAATAATAATACTATTACTACTAATAATAATAATTAGAACTATTCTTAAATACGAGGTAATGTATCTAGGAGTAATGTTTTAATTTCTAAGGTAGTGTTAGTATTATTAACTAGAATAGAAAAATTATTATAATTTACACATAAAATACGGAAAGGATTGTGACTGGCATAGTTAGTACTACAACGGGAAAGTGAGAGGGGAAGAAAATTTCTAGTCGTTCTGACCGGAACGGCAAAGCTAGTCTGACTTGTCAACTGCAATGAGTCAATTTCGCCAATGATTAGTCTATGTAGAAACACTACACTTAGCATAGTTCTACGGTCAGAAAGAGAAGGAAGGTTTAGTAATAAAAGTCTACTACGATACGAAGGCAATCTAATTGTGGGATTCCAGCTAAGACTACGAAGAGCAAAAAGAAGAAATTGTTTCTGCACTGATTCAAGCCTATCTTGATGAACCCCATACTGGGGGAACCAGATATTAGATCCATACTCAAGAATAGGACGAACCAGTGAGATGTACAAGTGTTTAGTAATGTAGGGATCGTTAAATTCTTTTGACCAACGTTTAATAAATCCAAGGACACCCATGGCTCTATTAGAAGCAGCCAAAATATGCTTATCAAACTTTAATTTTGAATCAAGAAGGATACCTAAATCAGTTACTGACTCTATTCGCTCAAGTGGAGTATCATTAAGATGATAATTATTTAAATGGAGAAAACCCCTAAAAAATGTCATAAGTTTACATTTATTGCAATTAAGATTTAATAAATTTATAGCACACCACGATTGAAAACAATCAAGGTCAGATTGC
This sequence comes from Drosophila pruinosa, assembly GCA_018150935.1. Taxonomy (NCBI): domain Eukaryota; kingdom Metazoa; phylum Arthropoda; class Insecta; order Diptera; family Drosophilidae; genus Drosophila; species Drosophila pruinosa. The sequence goes on from JAECWR010000182.1 coordinate 76,445, forward strand.
AATCTGAGGCTATATATGGGATCATTAAAAGTCAGACAAATCTTAACATCATCTGCATACATAAGTATGCGAGAGTATGATATAACGGACGGTAGATCATTTATAAATAATGTGAACAGCAATGGGCCTAAATGACTTCCTTGGGGTACGCCGGAAGTGACTTGGACAGTCTTGGACACAGAGCCCTTGTAAAATACTCTTTGAATTCTAAATGGAAGATATGAAGATATCCACAAAATTAAGTTCTGTGGAAATCCAAGAAGATTGAGCTTGCATAATAAGAGACTATGGTTGACCGAATCAAAAGCCTTACTGAAATCAGTGTAAATGACATCCGTTTGCATTTTTGATTGGAACCCTTCAATAACAATTGATGAAAATTCGAATAAGTTAGTGGTAGTAGACCTACATTTCACAAATCCATGCTGGTAGGGTGAAATTATAGATTTAGAGCAGTGTTGCAGTTGAGAAGTTTTTAGTTTCTCAAATGCTTTAGGAATAGCAGACAACTTGGAGATACCTCTATAGTTTTGAACGTTGGATTTATTTCCTTTTTTCAAGAGAGGAATAATGTAAGACTCTTTCCAAAGATTAGCGAAAGAGCACAACTCTACAGACAATTCAAATAATTTTAAAAAAGCTTTACAAAGTCCCTCTGCACAGAACGTAAGCATGCAACTAGGAACACCGTCAGGGCCAGAAGAAAAAACTGGTTTACATGACTTAAGTTCACGTAAGAGTAAACTTTCAGAAAGTAAGGGACCAAAAATGCAATTCGCTTGGTTTACTTGATACGGATAAGACTGGGCTCCATAAAAATTTGATGTGGAATAGGTCGTTTGAAAAAAATCAGCAAACAGATCGGCAATGCCACGATCATTAAAAGCTGTCTTTTTATCATAAAATAATGTTGTTGGAAGTGTTGACGTCTTTCGCTTCGCATTAACGAAGTCATAGAAGCGTTTCGGGTCACGCTGAAACGTAAGTCTGCACTTTCTCAAATAATCCTTGTGGCAAAGATTATTTAGCGTGGAGAAATCGGAACGAGCAACAGTGTAGCGAGAAAAATATAAGAGAGAGCCAGTTTCCTTATATTTTTTATAAAGCTTTGATTTTTTATTCTTTAACTTTGTTAGTTCTTTGGTAAACCATAACGGTCTATTAGACAATTGTGGAGTACCAAAGGGAACACAAGCATCAAACAGAGAGTTTAATGTAGAATAAAAAATTTCAACTGCCTTGTCCAGGTCAATACACGAAGAAAGTTGGGACCAGTCAGTACGCGAAAGAAGCAAAGAAAGTTTTTTAAAATCGGTCTTCCGAAAACAACGAACTCGCTTCTACGGTAAAACACCTGCAACCGAAACACTTGCTGGTAAGTCAATCAAAAACCTCCAGAGTAGGATGGTAGGGATCCTCAGGTGAGGAAATAGGATTTGATCTGGACACCATGCAGGTATTGGGAACCAAAACGAAAATCAGATCCAGCATTTTACCTAGACAATTTGGTTTAAAATTGGCCTAAGACAAAGCTATATCAAAAAGGCTATCAACAAAGACATGAGTTGACGAAGGATTCAATACGTTGGACTCACATGACGAAAGCCACGAAATTCCAGAAATATTAAAATCTCCAAGAACTATTAAGAAATCACGATCGGAAAGCTTTTCAGAAATACTATTGATTACAGAAAAATGGGATAAATACAGAGAGTTATCTGAGGCAGGAGGTATATATGAGCAGGTGATAAAGATACTAAAACTACAATAAATTAGTTTTACAGCTACAAATTCGATATCTAAATCACTACATAAATCTACGTGTTCAGACGAGATATCAGCATCGATAGCGATAAGTACACCACCACCACGATGCCGCATGCGATCACGTCTATAGAGTGAAAATTTGTTAGTAAAGATTTTAGTATTCAGAATATCATGCCTTTCAAGTTTCAGTAAAGGCAATGACATGAAAAGGAAAATTTAAGCTATCTAAATAAACATTATTAAGTTTACTACAAAGGCCTCTTACATTTTGATAGCCAAGCAGGAGAGAAGTTAGTTTTTTGAGCTATCAGATGGAGTTTGAGGCTTAGAGGAATTAGTGGTAACATTTGGAAGTAAAATCGGTGTCCGATTTTTCTTTTTATTTACATACTCTTTAATAATTAAGTATTCCGGCCAGAAGTCTTTTGAGCAAACTTTACTAAAATGCTCGGCAGGAACACTTATTTTGAATGATGCGATTTCCCGTTCATATGAGAAGTTAAATTTTTTGAATCGGATAGATGTTCTGTATTTTTCCCACGATTTTCTCTGCTGTTAATAAGCCATTTACCAGGTTTGGATCTAGTCGATCTTTTAGGATCCGAATTAGTTCTTCTTCTGAAAACTCTGTCTTATTGACGATATGTTGGTGGTAAATGGGGAAAGGTATGAAGAATTCTTCAGACTCTTCATCCGCAGTTAACAGTAATAGTTGGTTTTTGAACATATGATCGGTACATCTACTCCTTGAATAAGGTTGTGTGATGAGCTTTCATCGATGTGAATTGTAGCGGAGGAACTTTCAGTATAATATATCGGTGGACTTCGTGATAGTGCGTCTGCTACTATGTTTGAAGTACCGGGTAAGGCGGAATTGGTTGTAATTTCACCTATAACTCGCGTGGTATTGGTCAGTTTTTTGTCTGGGTTTGCGAAAAGCTCGGCATGGCTCTCTGTCAAGTGAGACAGGCTTTGTTTTTGTGCAAGTGTCATATGATCGGACATGATATTGATGTTGTTGACTGCCTGTGCTTGTAGTTGAAGAATTTTAATTTTCCGTCCTCCTCTTATTACCAGTGTGTCGGTTTTTATGTCTATCACTGCATCGAATTTTTATACCCGCCCACCCAAAGGGTAGAAGGGTATTATGGCTTTGTGCCGACCGAAAATGTATTTAACAGGCAGAAGTAAGCATCGGCATTCAGCATTCGGGACAGTATGTCTTATTCTTGCACACAGATCAAGTTTGTTTTTGATTTTGGCACGCCCCCTTCCGCCTATGCAAATTGAAAAAAACTGAATCGCAAGCGTCGTTTTAAACCTAGAACGTCAATTTTGGTAGGCACAATACTAATTTGCATCTTAATGATCTCTGCGAATTTGGTTACAATCGGATAAAAAACACAGAAGTTATTAAGATATTACTTTTATAAGGTGTTACCACGTGCAGCTGCACCTAGCTAGTTGCTATGACACTCCGCGACATAATAATGATGTTCAATAAACCAACTAAAGAACCGCCAAGCTAATAATTTCGAACAAAGAAAATTTTGATATATTATTTTGGTATTTTTAGTATATTTTTTATTAGTATTTTTTCGGTATATTTTTATACTATTATATAAATTTAATATTTTGATGGTAAAATTGGGTGGCGGGTATCTCACAGTCGAGCAACTCGACTGTAGCTTTCTTACTTGTTTCAATGTGTCGTTTCCTATTCTGCCATGAAATGTTTTTAAAGTGGGTAATATGAAAAACTTGCAAGTTAGGTCTCCAATACCGAATAGGTTTAAGAGAGTGTGGTGTGTTATTTATATTTTTCCGCAAACCGAATTTGCGGAGAATTGTTGATCGTTTGATTTTGGATTCTTCACTAAGTGTGGCTGAATGTAATTCTGGTTGGACCCTGTATCCCTGTAGAAATTTTAATTGTGAACCGTCCCTCGTTACACAATTAACATATGGTAGCGAGGAACTGCTTAATCTAAAAAATAGACAGTGGGGTTTATATCATAACCCTGGTCTTCTTCTGATATGCCTTGGCCATTCAATTCGTTGCCTCCTTCTAATTCTAAATTTTAATTGTGAACCGTCCCTCGTTACACAATTAACATATGGTAGCGAGGAACTGCTTAATCTAAAAAATAGACAGTGGGGTTTATATCATAACCCTGGTCTTCTTCTGATATGCCTTGGCCATTCAATTCGTTGCCTCCTTCTAATTCTATATGTTCTAAATAATATTATATATATATATATATATATATATATATCTATATATATATATTATATATATATTATTATTATTGTACAATTGCCTGACATTGTGCTGGGCTTGGATCCGACGAGGTGGTAATGGAGGTGGTAAATGTCTCAGCCTCGGAAAAAACGCATTTCTATGGTATGGTTGTCAAGCAGGTTGCACAGATGTAGTGCATGACTAACATCTCTTGGCTCTTTCACAGCCAAAAGACGTGGAAGGTCTCCATTGGGACCTCTAGACCGCGTGGTAGAATTCCATAACGGACAACCGACCCTGAGTCAGAGAGAACATCTGATATTCGAGCGTTTTTAGATCTCATTTATCTGTTCTGTGAGGCATCTAGATATAACCTTCCAATTCAAGGGAGTGTGGATTGATTCCAGCACTGTTTCTGCTCCGCCTACTATTTTTCCACGTATGGCTAACGTGTCTAGGTAGTATTTGTTTGTTTGTTCTTGTCCCTTAAAGATGGCCATTACGCTGTCAACGGTTTTCTTCCATGATCCGAAAGAAGTTCTGTCTCCATAGAATTCTTTAATTAGTCGGGTGACGTCGGATACTTTGTCATCATATTGACCGTTTTCAGTAGGTGTTTATGTCACGTCTGAATACTCTTCTTCACCTTCTACACCTAATGCTTGTCTAATAATTTCGCCTCCTTGGAGGGCGTTCCTAATTAATGTCACTATTACGTCCTTAAGTTCAGGACTGGCTACTGGTATACTGGCTGCTGTTGGGTTGGCTCTAGGATGATTGAGTCGTAAACTCCTGCCTGCCATAGTCTCGGACAATTGTTCTTGCATTTCTAAACTTTACAAACTCGGTACAACTGGGGACTTGGAAATGTGTACAGTTTTTTAATGTATTAAATCCAGAGGCCTAATGCTTTATGATTTTTCGATTTGTTATCGTTTGCTTCGTGGTAAGAATATAGTGTTATAAAATGTTTTATAGTATTATATAACGTAATATGGTATGGTACCATATACCATATGGTAATATAGGTTTTATATGAAAATTAATGTCGCAAACTTGCTACTAAGATATTTGTTAATTTATTATTCTCTTAAATGCCTTATTTTAATATACGAGTTATCAATTTTTTCCTACCTTATTTACTTTACTTTTCAATTTTCAATTTTGTTTTAAAAAAAAAAAAATGCTCTACACTTTCTTAATTCAAATTTTTTTCTTGTTTTCATTTAATTATTTCTCGTTTACCTTACTTTAATTTTCGTATTTGTTTTTAAAAACTTTTTCTTTAATTATTCTTCTTTTAATTTCAATTTTTCTTTTATTCTAATTAATATTTCGTAAAAATTTAGCTTACTGTAATAACATTTCGGCGTGCGCTCGCGCTGGTAAAGTTGGCAGCTTCCCGTTTTTCCCTCGCCTCTCCGGACGGACACTAGAGGGCTCACGGCTATTATTGGAATCCTGGCTTTCGTTCGAGTGTCAACTCACTGACACTTTCGCGCACTCGTAGTTCTGTTCTTTGTAACACTTTCGTGGGGGCGAATGCAATACCCAGTTACCGTACACTTGGACTGTTCAATTTCGGGTGGTCTTAGCGCACTTGAATTTTATTCGCGAGCTTTAAGCTACAAGCGTAACACTTTTCTACAGGGGCTATTGCAATACCTGTATTTTGTACACTTTTATATCGTTACAAGGATTCGTTGGAACTCTTAGGGACGATTGCAATGCCCAGTTGTTGCTCACTTCACTGGTGTTGGTGTCGCTGCCGTTGTCGCTGCTGCCGCTGGTGCTTTCGCTGCCGCCGCTGGTGTTGTGTTTCTGCAGTGGTCCCACGGTTTGGGATATGCTGACCAGGCGCACGTGGCGGATACTTGGTGCATTTGCACCGGCGACTGGTGTCCACTTGGTGAAGTGAAGCTTTGCTTTAACTCACGTGGCAGATGTTTTGTCTTCGCTGGCCAGTGATCCCACGGTTTGGGAAATGCTGACCTGGCGCAAGTGGCGGATACTTGGTGCATTTGCACTGGCGACCGGTATTTTTCACTTGGTGAAGTGAAGCTTGGTGTTAACTTATATGACAGCTTGACGAAGTTCTTATAAGAAAACAAAATGTGGTTTGTATGCGCAAACGCGATTGTTTGATCCCTGGGAATTCTAAGACCACTTCAGATTCTAGGAATGATAATAATGCAAGAGTTTTGGTTGCTTCAACAGCGTTGAGATAAAAATTGATGACGACTTATTCATAATAATGAAAAAGGTATGGAAACGAATTAGAGCTTATTTTTGAATGTTTGTTTTTTCGAGCGGTAGCACAAATTAGCATGGAAAGAATATAAATATGTGGCTTTCTTAATATGATATGGAATGATTTCAGCAAATTTCTTAGTTGCTTTATCAAAGGTTGATTTTGTGCGATAGTATCTCAACTTCGGGTAGATCTAGACGGTGATAAGTGTTTCGTTATCCAATGTTGTTTTGAGTTGGATACCAGCCCACTTAAGTCGTTGGTATACATTTGTGGCCCACAGAGTCGCGTTAATAAAGAGTTGACGAAGTTACGATTACACGAATGATATAAAGTCGAAATAAGACTGAATTCAGCAAATACTCTTTCTCGCGGGGTTAACATACGTAATCTGGTGGTCTAAATGCTGTGATGGCGAGGCCGAGAATTTTTGGAACATATAAGGAATTGAGACTTTCCTAAACCAACTAAACACTTGGGATATATTTTGAAATGACACGATCTAAAGCATGAACGACAATCTAATTGAAATGAGGCGTGAATTAAGATGTATTCAATTGGCAGTCTTTACGACATCAAAAAATTGTAGAATTGTAAATACAAAGGTACTAAGCTCTGCAAATACATAACGACTGAATCTAACTGATCAGTTAAATCACAAGTAGAGGGCGTGATGAGCTCACAACCTCACTCTAATAAGTATGAGATATTAACCGTAGGTTATTTATTAATCGATTTTCTACTGAACTACATGGCCAAGCAATTGAATAATATTTAATGAATCTTGACACATCATTCGGAGATAATTGTTATAAAGAAACTTTTTAAACATACTCTTAATTCATCATGTGCTACTACGCAATGTGTTATAAGGATTAATTGTCAAGTCTGTATGAAAATTTTTTAAAGCAATCCAAACGGAAACAGTATGCAGAGTGACTATTTCAATAGTTTCAAATTATCCCTGTAGAAACAGTACACTAGGTCAGAAAGAGAGTGATAGATTTAAATTAAAGTTCTGGTTCAGGTAATAATAATAATAATGATAAAGGGAGTCTCCCAGCAGAGAAGGGGCAAGGCACTGCGATCATGGTGGTCTTTTGTGCCTATAAGGCTCTCCCTAGCTAGACAAAAGCTGCTCTGCTTCCCTAATCAAGCAGAGCAGATCTTTCGACAAGGAACGCACAATATGCTCGGAACCTGCGGTATCCACGTGCAGATGTTTCCTCCTAATCCATACCAAGGTTGGACAGTCGCACAGAATGTGTCTGGTTGTCTCATCGTCTTCTTTGCAGAATCTACACTCAGCATCGGAAGACAGACGCATTTTGGTGAGGTGATAGTTCACCGTATGATGGCCACTAAGATAGCCAACGAGGAGGTGATGATTCCTCCTGCAGAATAAGCTAGTTCTTCGGTCGACCAAGGGATTGATAAGCTCCTTGGCTTGCTGTTTTCACAATAGCTGAGATGGTTGATCAACCCACGCCACAGAAGGGCTCAGGGCCGGAAAAAGTGGCTGACGAACCGGCCCTCGCAAGTTCGTCCGCCAGCTCATTACCCTGGATACCAGAGTGTCCAGGTACCCATAGAAGGCTGACGTTGTTATTTAGACACAGTCTCTGGAGTAAATTCCAGCAATCGGCCACCAGTCGAGAGCTTACTCTTTTGGACGATGGCGGCTTGACTGTCAGAGATGTAGATGTTCACTCCTCTAATCCCCTTCTCTAGGATTAGAAGGCAGCAGAACTCGATGGCATGAACCTCCGATTGGAAGACTGTGGCCCATTTGCCCATAGCAATTGAGGTGTCTCAGTCCTTCCGGTCCGTGATGAGGGTTCTGAATTTAGCACCAAAGAAAAGTTCCTTAGTCATAGTATCTGATCTAGTGCAGATATCTAGCATGTCCTGATTCGGTAGCTAGAAGCCCTGATTGGAGCTTGATTCTAAGAAGGCTCATAGCAGCGACTTCTTTAATTGGGATATGCAGCGGAGTCTAATTCAATATCGATTCCATTGCTGCGGTGGGACAGGTACGAAGTGCACCTGTCAGTGAGAGGCACAGCAGCCTGTGCAATTTATTGCATTTGCTGATGGCAGTGACCTGCGTAACCTTTGGCCACCACACAATAGCAGCGTAGGTGACGATGGGTCTGACCATCATGGCAAAAAGCCACCGGATGGTGCAGCATTTAAGACCCCAGATTCTATCAAAGAATTTCCTGCAGGCTCACATGGCACGGGTAGCCTTTATGAGGGTATTGCTGAGGTGGGAGTTCCAATTTAATATTTTATCGAGGGTCACCCTTAGATATTTGACTTCGTTGGATAGCCCCACAAGAGAGCCGCTGATATAAAGTTGACCAATGTCAACGGAATAGCGCCTAGTGAAGGGAACTATAATAGCTTCTTGTGGATTGATGCAAAGACCAACATTTGCGCACCATCTACTTATCAAGTTCAGAGCTGATTGCATCAACTCTGTCACGGTGCTGGTATAGTTCCCGGTCAGTATTAAAGCCAGGTCATCAGCATAGCCGATCGCTTCAACGGCCTGCTCGGAGAGTAAGACTAGTAGTTCGTCAACTACTAAGGACCAGTGTATGGGGGATAGAACAACTCCCTGGGGACAGCCTTTGACTGCACTAATGCATGCAGTCGTGGAATCCAGGGTGGAAGTGATTATCCGGTGCTTGAGCAAAGCTTCAATCCACCGGATCAAGGGACGGGCAGTTCCTCTACGCTCTAGAGCAGTAGAGATGGACCCGTAGCCTGTATTATCAAAAGCACCTTCTCTATCCAGAAAAGAGAATAAAGCAATGTTCTTGGATACGAAGGCTATTTCAATTTTCCCCACTAACCTGTGGAGAGCGACCTCCGTTGATCTACCGCCTATGTACGCAAACTGCGTGGGATGCAGAGGTGTCGATGTCTACAGAGAGCACCGAATGTGCATATCTATAAGCCTTTCCGCCGTTTTAAGCAGAAAGGAGGTAAGACTGATCGGCCGATAGAACTTAGGCTGGTCAAGCGGACGATTCCCTTGCTTGGGAATGAATACCACGTTTACTCTCCTCCAAGAGCTGGGTATGTATCCCCAAGTAAAACTAGCTCTAAGAAGGCCGACCAGTGGATCAAGAATATGAGCCAGTCTGTTTTGAAGAAGGGCTGGGAAGATTTTGTCACGCCTTGCGGCTTTGAAAGGAGCGAAAGAATCTACAGCCCATTGGACCTTTTCGGTGTCGAAGATGGATCCAGATAAGCTGAATCCGCGTGAGTCCGGTGGCTAAATGGCGTCATCGCTACTGGAGAGATCTGGATTCGCCACAGACCCCGGGAAGTGGACTTGTAGTAGAAGCTCAAGTGTTTCCCTGCGATCTTGAGTGAAAGAGCCATCTGCTCTTTTAAGAAGGCCTATTCCATTAGACGACCCTTTGGCCTTTATAGAGTCTTGCTGCCTCTGTCAACGATTCTGTGCTACCACAGTAGCTGCGCCATGTATCACGTTTAGCTCATCTAATACTTTTGTGCTAGTTAGTGAGAGCACGGTTAGATTTAACCTTATTAAATAGGCTTCTAACTATCCTTCTTAGTACAGCCAGTTCCGCATTCCACTATGGAATTTTACGATTGACCCTTAGGGACATTTGGACTGAGGTGTCCTCGAAGGATGAAATAAGCACATCTTGGATCATATTGGCAGCGAGTTCTATCTCACTGATTGATTTAGGATTGCTGACCAATAAGTCTGCTTCGAAAGCTACAGAGGCTTTGAAAAGCTCCCAATTTGTCTTTTTGTGACAGAACTCGCTATCGAGTTGCTGATTAGGGTGAAATCTTAAACCTCTTCTCTAATAGCATTAGTAAAAGTGGGCTTTCACTCTATGTTAGCTACATCTAATTGACAACACAATAACTAGTCTAAGAGGGACTCGCCACGTTTGTTGATGTCGCTGCTCCCCCAGATCGTGCGATCACGAGCAGACACCGGAAACCGTCTGCAGTGGCTACCTCAATAGCCAGGTCTCTGTTGATGAAGTTAGTTAATAGGAAATGTCATACACTGTTATCCAAAAGTATTGCAGTCCGAGGAGCACCACCCATACTTTCATATAACAACTAATATGATCCACATGATAGTCCACGTATATGGCCACCGATCAACCATGGTTCTTGGACGAGAGCCAGGTTGATTTGATCATCACAGACGACCCTGCACAGTGTGGCCGACGCTCCTCTGGCATGGTGCAGGTTCACATGGAGCACTTTATGTTTGCTCATTTTCTCTCCTAATGGTGGTCGTGTCAAGGCCACTTGCCTTGCCCCCCGAGAGTCATTACACCGAATGCCCTTCGGCGGTCGGGACGAGACACTCGGGGAAGGCGCCTTGCGAGTGGGGTGGGGCCCGAGGTGATGGCAGTGGGCATGATCGAGGCACCTCTGACGGTTGTCGGGCGGTGACCACACGCCTAGTTGGGCCCTTCGGGGCCGTGACCACGATGGCCGGTGGGGTAGGGGAAAGAACATTGGGTACCGATCCGGCCGCAGCGTTGGTGGAGGCCACAGGGTCAGCCACTGCTAACATCCCGGAGGGAACCACTGGCGCCGTTGCCGGGGCACTGTTATGAGAGGGATCGGGCGAGGATGGCGATGGAGCAGGGGTGGCGGAGGAGGCTTTGGGATCTGAATTCTTGAGGATCAACTTGACCCTGCTAAATCAGAATTTCACTCTACCTTGGCAATCCGTCAGAGCCCTGTATGACTCCTCGTCAACCAACATTGCGAGGTGAGTCGGGGTGCTTCGGGAGCCCAATGTAATCCAGGATAGTCGCAGGAGTGAACTCAGCGCTACCGGGAATGTAACCTCTAATGAGATGAGCCTTGGGAAACTCCGTTTTCTCAAGCAGATTTACGTCAAGGGCGCTGATGGACCCGATATGTCGAACAGCTCTCCTGACCCAATTGGCAGTGCTGTTATCCTCATACACCAGAAGCAGCCACTCATTTCGGGATATACAACCCTCAAAACCTGGGCTAACATCTGGTGTGGAATGCAATTGCACCGCCTTTAGTGTGCTGGACTTCAGCGTAGCCAACTGCTTCACTAAGAGGGGTTTGGATAAATCAGCCGAAGTGAAGCCCAATTTCACGCTGCTTACCACTTGGCTGTAGAGTGGCTTCGTGGACTCGTTATAAGTCTTTTTGGGACTCTTTGAAGAGCTAATCGACTCGGCGATGGTATCGTCAGTGCGCGTCCGTTTTGCCTTGGTGTAAACGGGGGCGCAGTGGCGATAGCAAAAGCTTCCTTCGCAAGTGCATCTTTAAGAAGCTCTTTCTCGCGTCTCTTCAATTTCACAAAAGCGTCTTTAGATTCCAGCCGCAGCAACTGGATCTGAGAGCCTGTTTCCGTGAGGCCTGATCTCTGGGAGCGTCGTCAGCAAAGCTGATCCGGTCTCAGTTAGCTTCCTCATCGGAGATCAAAACCTCGACGGGTTGGTGCCAGACTGAACTGCTATTGGACGGAAGGTCAGCACTAGCGAGCCCTGTGTCCAAGGGAGATCCTGCCCTATCCAGGTCCCTTAAATTACTAGAGGCGAGACCCGTAGTAGGCGGGAAGGCAAGGTCACTCACGGCATAGTCCGTTTACCGTGGAAAGTCTAAATGAAACTAGAGCGCGACAGGTATCTAGAGTCCGCATACTAGAGACCGGGCTACATGTTGATCCCCTTGCTGCCTCTGACGGCTGCAAAATAAAATATATAAAAAATAATATATAATATTAAAATAACAATTGTTGAAAAAAAATTCTAAGCGGAACTGCCCGGTATTTGAATTCGGGACCCTTGGGCTACTTTGCTAGTGTATTATCACTTCTTTTTCTACTGTTTTACCACTTCTATATCTTCCAATTTGGCAATTTTCACCAAACATCCGCGCTAGGATTCTTCACATTCTTCAATCCCTGTATATCAATAATTGGGGCGTGGCCAACATCTAAAATTAACTTCATTTGCCTACGAAGTTTTTACATGATGTCTCCAAATTTGGTAGCTCTAGCTTTTATAGTCTCTGAGATCTCGATGTTTATACAGATAGACAGGGCTATATCGACTCGGCTGTTGATGCTGATCAAGAATATACATACTTTATTGGGTTGCAGACGTTTCGCTTTATTTTGTTTTAAATACATGACATAAAAACCGCCTCTTAATTAGTCGCGAAAAGAAGCACACCTTATTTTGCTCCAACTGGAGGAAGCAACCACAGTTTGCAAAAAGAGGAGAATCTTTGGGATCGCTTACACAGCCGGGTTGGAGGTGTTATGGGATGGGGCACCGTATTCAATTACGCCGTCTGTAAATTGCAGTTTTTTTACACCTAAAATGAGAGAGAGTATAATTGCGTATTAAATACGTCATTTTCATTTTTTAAAAACGTATTTGTAAAAGTTCTGGATTGGCCACCATACTCCCGTGACCTAAATATAATAGAAAACGTGTGGGGATGGTTGGCAATGAAGGTTTACTAGGGTGGTACAATATGCCACTAAAGAGGAATTGATCACCGGAATAAACTCTCTTGGGTTATCATTATATTAGAATATAGAAAATATAGAAAAATTGCATGATTCTCTTCCCAATCGAATGTGTAAAGTCATTGTGAACAAAGGAGGAATGACACATTTTTAATTACCTTTTAAAATATTGAAGACAAAATTTAAATTTTTTAAGATTAACTTTTATTTCGAAATGAATCGAACATAAATAAATGATCATAGGGGCCGCTATCCTGATGACCAAACATTGATTAACGCATTTATGAGTTGTTTGATTTTTTAATAAAATAAAAATCTCTCAAAAAACAATTACACACCGTTTTAACTTTTCATTTAAAGATTTAATCAAAGTATGAGGGAAAAAAAATTGTAAGGCTCTAGCTTAAACACTCTGCATAATATCTTACAACAAAAAACAGCACGCTCAGGGGTCGCTAACCTGATGACGCGCAGTGTATGAAGAAAATATAACACCTGATCTGGTTTTTTTTTTTTTTTTGTTTTAAATTTTGTATATGTAATTGTGCATTTTAGTTGTAATTTCTAATTGTCTAGCTTGTTAAAATCAAACAAAACAAGTAAGAAAGCTACTGCCGAGTTTGCTCAACTGTGAGATACCCGCCACTCAATTTTACTGAATAGAAGAATAAATAAGGGCGACCATCGAAATTTTTTTAGTTACTAGAAAGTATACTAAAAAATATACTATAAATATTCCAAAAAATATTCCGAAATGAACTTTCTTTAAATGATTAGCTTGGTAGCACTTTATTATGTTTATGGAACACCATTAATATGTCACTGAGTGACATCTCAGCTGATCAGGTGCAGCTGAACCTGATTTGGCCTTGTAAAAGTAATTCGTTAATAACTTCTGTGTTTTCGTCCGAAATTTTCAGAGATCATTCAGATGCTAATTAGTATTGTGTGTGACAAAACTGTTATAGCTTTAATTACGATTGCAATTCGTTTTTTTCGACTTACGGTGGCCTAAAGGGGCGTGGCCTCTGGTGGTGTTCATACGGATGGATAGATAGATAGACGAACAGACTGACAGACGGATAGACGGACATAGCTTTATCGTCTCGGCTGTTGACGCAGACCAAGAATAAATATACTTTGTAGGGTCGTAGATGCTTCTTTCTGCCTGTTACATACATTTTCGGTTGGCACAATTTTATAATACCCTTCTTCGCTTTGGGTAGGCGGGTTTAAAGAACATAGAGAACCCAATCAGTCCCTGTGCAATCTCCCCTTATAGAAAAATTCATTCACGGCTTTAACAAAATAGAAATGAAGAGCTATTTGAACTTCTTTGGTGTGAATAGCCCGTATTTCTTTTACTCGGGGTTAGAATTTTCGATTGCATAATAAACTTTGATAAGTAAGTAATAGTAATAGAAATGAAGAGCTATTTGAACTTCTTTGGTGTGAATAGCCCGTATTTCTTTTACTCGGTGTTACAATTTTCGATTGCATAATAAACTTTGATAAGTAAGTATAAGTGAACGCAACCACTTATCTAAATGCATAGATCATTAAGTTCATTGGTGGCAGTGAGACTTTGTAGTTTCACAAGTGCGCTCAGGTTATAACAAGCAGAGAAGAGGCGAGTCTCTGCGGCAATGCTGATCTTTTGTGCTTGAAAAGCTTTCCCTAACTAGACAAAAGCTGATCTGATTTCCTGATGAAGCTGACGCAATTAGCAGTGCTGTTGCCCTCGCACACCAAAAGAAGCCACTCGTTTCGGGGTATACAACTCTCAAAACTTGGGCTAACATCCGGTATGGAGTGCAACAGCACCGCTGTTAAAATGCTGGATTTCAACGAAGGCAACAGCTCCGCTGATAGGGGTGTTTATGAGTCAGCCGAAGTGAAGCAAAATTTCGCGCTGCTTACCACTTGGCTGTAGAGTGGCTTCATGGACTCCTTATGAGGCTTTTCGGTCCACTTTGAAGCGCGCGTCCGTTTTGGCTTGGTGTAAACGGGGGGCGCGTTGTCGATAACAAGAGCTTCCGCTCGGCTCGAATCCTTTGCAAGTGCAGGCTTAAAAAACTTTTTCTCGTAGCTCTACAATTAAACAATAGCATCCTTCGATTCCAGCCGCACCAACTGGATCTGGGAGCCTGCTTCCGTGAGGCCTGACCTCTGAGAAGCCATGGAAGCGTCGTCAGCAAAGCTGAAGTCAATACCTCTACCAAAACTCTATCCTCTACTAACATTCAACCCCACTAATTCCCGTTTTCAATTACTAACTCTAGATGCCTATCCATCTGCTTAACCCGCATTTTGGCGACCTTGCCACATCAAAGCTAACAGACTATTCCAAAGCAAACTACATCTCTGTCTTAGAACGGAAGGATGGATGGCTGGTACTCCAGACGCCGATGACTGACAGCAGTTTCGGATGATGGAGTACGAGATAATAGTTGCAAGCATCCATCAGATAGCTATGACCTCTAAGACATAAGAACAAATATTTTCTCTCCCGACCATTGTCAATAAAATCCTATAAGTAACAAAAAAGGTCGAGATAGATACAGGACATTTTTAGAAGACTATGCTATCAGGAAATTGAAGACTTGTAAATCCTGCAATAATAGATTCCAGGGATTTTGGGGCAATACTGAAGAAGAGTTTTGCGGGTATTGCCGTAATCCAACTGCTTAACATTGCCTTGTTAAAAGTCTTATCTAGTAAGAAAATGTCTTATTCTATTATAAGTTTTCCTAAATCCAAATTAATTTGTAATTGAATAAGTTTGTTTCCCGTCACATACTCTGGCCGCACTCTTCAACTTGAAGAGAACACCAAATTCGATTGTGACGGAAGAATTATAGTGGTGACTTCATGTAGCGGACCACTAGTTACATCCTTTTGCAAAGAGATATTCGACGTAGCCTGCGAACAAAATTTTCATTTTGAAGCACACTATGGCACACTGCGATACAGCGATCAGAGCAGCGATCTGTTTCAGATTACAGTAATCGATAAAAGAATTGTAATAATTAATGATGGCCTGGCCAGGGTAAGTTCTGATGGCGAGCCAAAGACACAGTAAATGGAACGAATCTAGTAAGCTTTAAGTACTAGGCTTACGTTAATTACACCAGGCTCCTAAATTTTAATCCAAAAAAGATTTTACAGCTTGCATCTTTAGTCCAGCAGAATATAACACCCTCCCATTATACTTGAATACCAGAAAAATCATCGTGCAGCAAAATCCGACTGTTTCGATCCCATCTCCAGTTGCTTAACCGAGATCAAGTTGACCACTATTGAACGACACCTACAAGCGACCTACAGCGAATGGTTTCACGCTGGTGTTAGTGAAGTATCAAACACCTTTATGTAAGAGCGTGGCAAAGCCGAACACTAAATAGTGAACCTTGCCACATAGGCATTTCAATAATACGCAGAGGGTATAAGACTGAGCAGCTTACTATTCTCTTGAAAACTATGAATTGATGTATATATTGTATATATTTTGAAATATTTGAATTTGATTCTAAAGACCGAAAAAAATTATAAAAACATTCAATTATGTATGCATTTACACTGTGAGTTACCCGCCACCCACTTTTACTGAATACAACAAAAATAAACAGCGATCAGTGAAAAATTCTTTTTTTCGATTATTTACAGTAAAAAATTCCACGAAATAAACTGAAAATGTTTATTAAATATATACCATATTCAGAAGTGTTACCTTGGTTACACTTTATTAGGTTTATTGAATACTATTATAATATCACTGAGCAAGATACTAACTGAACAGTTTCCCTTCGTAACCAAAATTTCTAAAATTAATAAGGTAGTAATTAATATTGTGGGTATTAAAAATGTTCTAGCTTTAAAACATTTTTGATGAAAACCTCAAACAAACGTGACTTGATAAAGTCTTATAGACTCTAAAATTCAGATTTTCGTACAAAGTCAAACTATATCGAATCGGCTGTTGACACTGATAAAGAATATACATATGTATACGTACACCATACGACGTCAGAGATGTCTCTTACTGCCCAACGTGTAAAAACTCCGTAGGCAGACGAAGTTTATTATATATGTTGACCACGCCCCTTTCCGCCTCTGTAAACCACTATTATTATTATTAATGATAAAGGGAGTCTCCCAGCAAAGAAGGGACAAGGCACTACGACCATGGTGGTCTTTTGTGCCTATAAGGCTCCCTAGCTACATAGATAAAAGCTGCTCTGCTTCCCTAATGCTTCCCTTTCGTCGAGGAACTCACAATATGCTTGGGACCTGCGGTATCTAAGTGCAGATGTTTCCTCCTAGTCCATACCAAGACTGGACAATCGCACAGAATGTGTCTGGTTGTCTCATCGTCTTCTTTGCAGAGTCTACACTCAGCATCGGAAGACAGATGCATTTTGGTGAGGTGATAGTTCACCGTATGATGGCCACTAAGATAGCCAACGAAGAGGTGAATATCCCTCCTGGAAAGTAAGCTGTAAGCCACTCAAAACACATTCACAGCCACAATTATAGACATACAGCGTTTGTTTTACGACACATGTGATGAATTCTAGCGCGGACGTTTGGTGAAAATTCATTAAAATTTATTAAAGTCGGACTATAAACATGGAAGATGTAGAAGCAGTAGTACAATAACATATAGCCCAAGGGTCCCGAATTCAAATACCGGACAGTTCAGTTAAGACTTTTTTTCACAATTATTATTGTATTGTATTATATATTATTTCTCGTAATTAGAATTGTGTCATAATGCATTTTTACCCACTTTCATCGCAATGAGATGGTATTTGAGTAGCGGAGAGTTGATCGAATGTTGGCTGTTATTATTTTAATATAACATACTCATAATTAGAATAGTCTCATACTGCTTTTTTACCCATGTTCATCAGAGCGTTGATCGAATGTTGGCGGCACGAACCCCGTTCGGACAAATTTAGAACTCGAAATTTTTATACCTGCCTACCCAAAGGGTACTATAACTTTGTGCCGACCGAAAATGTATGTAACAGGTAGAGGGAAGCATCTCCGACCCCATAAAGTATTCTTGATCAGCGTCAACAACCGAGACGATATAGCCATGTCCGTCTGTCCGCCTGGCCGTCTGTCTATAGACTATACGAGCTAGTAATGGTGACATAGTAATGGTGTTCAATAAACCTACTTAAGTGCAGCCAAGCTAATAATTTCGAAGAAAGAAAATTTTGGTATATATTTAGTATATTTTTTAGTACATTTTTCAGTATGTTTCTAAAAATATTATATTTCGATGTTAAAATTGGGTGGCGGGTATCTCACAGTCGAGCAAACTCGACAGTGGCTTTCTTACTTGTTTTAATTGCCGAAAATATTTATAATGTACAAGTTAACTAAAGCTAACGAAAGCAAAAGCATAATGCAACGTAACCATTATGCCGGATGCCGTTGCATAGCCGGCAATCACAGCATACTTGCGTGGCCGCTATGAATATGAAATCGTAACATTATGTTTCGGTTTCATTCTTCACTTTATAAGGATGTTACGCTGGGGTGATACTCAGCCGCCAGGTAGTTTCCGCAAGTAATTTATATTTATGCAGAAACGGCCTAAATTCAAAAGGGGGAGAATAACCCAAAGAGTGTACGCCACTCGTTTATATTTAATTGCAGATTCTTCTCTTCTTTATTTATTCTATTCTCGTGAAAGTCAAACACGAGAAGAGAACCGCTTTGTGGTTTTGTTGCTTACAAAAGCAACACCTCTAGCCCGACTATTTTTAATCTTAGCTTAATATCTATTTAAGGCTGCCGCCATTAAACTCACTTCAGTTATCGCTGGAAATCTCCGGAACTTTTAATCGCCTTCTTGTCTTCCTTGTCTTCCCGTCCGCTTGTCGTCACAGCACTTCACTCACGTTTTTACTTTCGTACCTCGCTACTCTGCGGTCGCTCCCCAAGTACCCGTTCATTGTCCCCGGGTTATCCATGTTACCTCTTGCTTTCCTTATTCAGCTGATTTATGTTGCTCAGCGGCGGTCAAGGGTCAGTTCGCTTTGGCACGCCGCCGCTGCTCTCTTCCGCAACATTCGCCCTGGTCGTCGCGCAGGCGCTCTTAAGTAGAGCTTTTGATGCTGGATGCACTCTTCGCGCTGTTGCGCTCTTATGTGCTTTCTCTCTTTACTACCTTTTACGAAATAGCTGTTTTCATTCGGTGTCCGGTCACCACCCATTCTTTTAATTCTTTCTTGCTTACGTGCTTATACTATTATTATTATTATATTATTATACTATTGCTATTATTTCTACGGCTATGCTTATTACTATGCTTATAACTATGTCTATATCTATTATTATATCTATATCTATATTTATTATTATACCTATGTGACGGGCTGACGTTCTACGCCTCGTCACACACCCCCCCCTTTCTCCGCATAGGGTGATTGTTACCCCGCTCCGGCTGTAGGTCACCCTATAAGATATCCCTTCATGTCGGAGGGTCGTGCGCTCCCTACTTTTTTTGCCCTTCCCGGCTGCTTCCTTCCTTCGCACTTCCTCCACCACGGGCTTTGGCATCCTTGTGGCGAGTGTCCTGTTAACCCATCTTGTGGGCGGTTTCACCCATTGTGAGCCGCCTGGTGTATGCCGGGGTGATGTGCCTGGGGCGACCTATCGCCGCCTTGTTAAGAGGTCGTCCCCGTCCAGCTTCGTCCACCCTACTGGGGTGTTCCCGCTGCTCCCGCTGGGCACACTATCTTTTGGCGATAGCTCCTCCTCCGGCCAGTCGATGTCCGACAAATCGTCGAACATTGACCCATCCGCGACGCACTCGAGCACGGGAGTTGCGTAATCGCTCCGCCCGGACGCCGGCTCGGGGTGATCCTCGAGTTCGACGCCCGTCGGGTTTTCCGCGTTCTCCCGGCTCTCTCTCTCGGCTGCCCTTTGCGCCTCGTGCGCTGCCAGCGCCTCTCTCAAGGCGGCTGTGGTTTCTTGGCGCCATACTGCCTCGCGCTCCTGCACCGTGGCGTCTATCTCCTGCCTCAGCGCCTCCTCGCACTTCTGCATCGCCGCCTCGATTTCCTGCCTCAGCGCCTCCTCGCGCTTCCGCATCGTCGCCTCTATCTCCTGCCTCAGCGCCTCCTCGCGCTTCTCCACGACCTGTGCCATCGCGTGCCTTGCCATCCATTCTGCAGGTGTGCTCGTTGTCCTCGGGCTACCCCTGGGCGGTGATTCCGGCACGCTGACTCCGGTCCAATGGGCACGTGGCCTTGGTGCCTCGATTCGCACTGTCATGACCTTTTGCTCCCGTATCATCACGTACCCATTGTAGTACCGTAAGGTCGTCCTCGCCTCCTCTTCCCACCAGTGTCGGCGCTTGTTGCTACAGTATTCCCTGCCGCCCCTGGGATCTCTGTCGTTGCTCGGGCCTGCTCTGGGTTGCGGCTCTTCCTCCTCCTTGTCGGTTGACCACCCGTTGCGGCCCCATTCGGCTTCCTCCTCCGACTCCTCCCACTCGGTCTCTGACCTTTCATCCTCGCATGGGTCGTACATTCCATGCGGGCTGCCGTCCTCCGGCTCCTCCCACTCGGTCTCGGATCGTTGATC
The DNA here is from genome assembly GCA_018150935.1 of Drosophila pruinosa. Lineage (NCBI taxonomy): Eukaryota > Metazoa > Arthropoda > Insecta > Diptera > Drosophilidae > Drosophila > Drosophila pruinosa. The sequence continues at coordinate 96,845 of JAECWR010000182.1, forward strand.
CGCGCATGAGTCATACCCACCATGCGGGCTGCCGTCCTCCGAGTCCGAGCTCAGCACTATCACCTCCTGATCTGCCATAATAAATTTTTTCCTATGGATGATAAGAGAATAGAAAATATTGAGAGTGATTAGCGAGTATACAAACTATAGGTGTTTCTTTTATCCCAAATCTCCCGCCACCGAGGGCGAGGGCGAAAAAGCCTCTGCTTGGACCTCTGTGTTGTCGGATTCGCGACCTTGATATTCTTTTAACTGTGCAATATCCGCCACCTTTGTTTTTCGTTCGCCTTCCTTCCTTAGGCGCACAACGTTTGGTGAGATGAATTTCACCACGCGATATGGTCCATCGAATCTTGGTGCTAGTTTCGCTGCGAATCCTTCCGCTGCGTTAGACAGCTGGTGGCGTTTTACCCATACCAGCGTATTCAGCCTGGGACGCCACTCTCGCCTTCTCATGTTGTAGTACCTACTCTGATCCATTGACGCTTTTTGCAGGTTATTTCGCACTACCTCAAAAACTTCCCGCATACGATCCGCCTTTTCCTTCGGAGATTGAGAACAATTCCCAGAGCCGACTGTCATTGCATCGTATAATGACGATGGTAACCGTGGCTCTCTGCCCTGAACTAAAAATGCTGGAGAAAAACCTGTGGAGTCCGATACGTTGGAGTTCACTGCCAGAGATATTTCGGGTATCAGCTCGTCCCACGAGTTCTGATGTCCGTCCACGTATTGTGCGATCATGGTCTTAACAGTCCTGTTTGTCCTTTCCGTTGGATTTTGTTGTGGGCAATATGGTGCCGTATGTTGAATCTCAATCCCCATCTCTGTCATGAAGGTTTTAAAAGCTTTGCTGGTGAACTGCGTTCCATTGTCGCACACCAGCATCCTCGGGACTCCGAATCGACTTAGTATCCGCTCTCTGAATGCCAACTGTAGTGTTGCCGATGTCGCTTTAAGGGGATTAACTCCACCCATTTTGAGAATGTGTCATGGAACACTAGAAGCATGGTGTTGCCGCGTTTTGATTTCAGCAAGGGCCCTACAAAGTCGGCGCATAGCAACGCGAAGGGTTCCTTTGCTTGCCTTCTTAGCATGTGTCCAGCTGGTTTCATTTGATCTGTTTTAAACTTCTGACATGTATCGCAACTACGCACATACCTTGATGCGTCTCGATACATACCTGGCCAAAAATAACGTTGTGCCATCCGTGCCACTGTCTTTCTCACGCCCATGTGTCCTGCGGTGGGTGCATCGTGGCATTCCGTTAACACCCTCGTACGATGTCTTGTTGGCACGCACAGCTTCCAGGGTATTTAATCCTCATCCCCCTCTCGATGCCCCATGTGACGATATACCTGATCGTTTTCTACGGCGTAGTCCGGGAACTTCCCTGGAGACTCCCTTATCTTAGTTTGCATGGCGTCTAACCATCTACACGAGTTTGTTTCTTCAACTGCTTGTGCGCATTCCTCCAGTGGTTGCCTTGATAACGCGTCTGCAACTACGTTGAGACAACCCTTCCTATACTTGACGTCGAACCGGTATTGTTGTAACTCTAATGCCCATCGGGCAATCCGTCCGGATGGGCTCTCTATTGAATTCAACCACTTTAGTGCCATATGATCCGTGATCACTTCGAAGTTGTATCCTTCGAGATAACATTTTAGTTTGCGGATAGCCCATACTATTGCGAGACATTACTTCTCCGTTGCCGAGTAATTTTCTTCCGATTTGCCTAGTTTACGGCTTGCATATGCTATCACACGCTCTTGCCCATCCACGTTTTGTGTCAAGACTGCTCCGATGCCATGATCGCTTGCGTCTGTTTGGAGGACAAATTTCTTCTCAAAGTCTGGGCACGCCAACACTGGAGCTGACGTAAGGCTCATTTTCAACTTCTCCATCGCCGTTTGTTGTTCTTCGCCCCATGACCACTTCTTTTCTTGAGGCGAAGCCGGGTACGAATCGCCTGTACCACGATTCCATCCCTAAACATTGTCGTAATTCCCGAATATTCTCTGGAGACTTCAGTTTCCGTATTGCCGCTACCTTCTCCGGGTCGATGTGTATGCCTCTCGAACTCACCATATGACCTAGGTACGTTAACTCCTTTTGGAAGAATTGACATTTATTTTTGTTCAGTCGTAGTTTCGCTTTCCTAAGTCTCCGAAAAACTTCGCGGAGGTTGCGCACATGGTCCTCCATGCTGGTCCCTATGACGATAATATCGTCTAAGTACGCGAATGCGTGTGGTTCCATATCTGGACCGTTTCATAGCCGTTCCAGTATATGGTTAATCCTCGGTACCGGATACGCATCGGGTATTGAGTGTGCGTTGAGTTGGCGGTAATCCACACACATCCGCCAATCGCCTGTCTTTTTCTTCACCAGGACGATTCGGGGCGCTGTGTGGACTCCATGATGGCTCGATCGCATCATTCTTGATTAACTCGTCTACTTGTTCGTAAATGATTCGCTGCATCGCCGGGTTCTTCGGGTAATACCTCTGCTTGATTGGTCTGTCGTCTTTTAATACAATCCTATGTTCCGCGATGTCGGTTATTCCTTGCAAGTCATCGAACAGTGCGAGTTCTTCCCTGAGAAACGCTATTAGCCGTGGCTCTGGGTCTGTCGGCCACTGAATCTTTTCTTCAGTTCCTACCTCTCCGGTCGCTGTTCCTTGTTTCTCCTTGTCGGTTTGATTTTCCCGCAGCTCGGTCCTTTTGTAATCCACCGGGACCCTTCGTGGCGTCTCCATGCTTCTAGGCGTCTCTTCCATCGATGCCAAAGGTATTTCTTTTGATTTCCTCCGTTTGGATCTCGCCGCCTTTGGCCTCTCAGATTGCCCGTCTGTTTTACTCATTTTCGTTGGTTGTAAGGTTAGCCCCGCTGATCCGCAGCTTATCGTTGAGCCGATTTCGACCAGGAAATCCATTCCTAGTATTAGCTCGTCCATCATCGTTGGCATAACCAGCAAGAGCATCGTGACTGATTGCCCTGCTAGCTCGATAGGTACGCGCAGCACATCTTCCACTGCCAATCGAGATCCATCCGCTAATCTCACAACCGTTCCTTCACTCATCTTATTCCTATACCCTGCCAGTCCCCTTGCGCAAGCTTCGCTCACGAAGCTCCGCGTTGCTCCGGTGTCTAGGGTAGCGGACATCACATGTCCTCCCACTCTCACTGTCGCCACCACGCAACCCCGCTCTACCCTCAAGGGGTTTTCTGACTTGCATTCTTTTAATATCCGGCGCCCACTCCATTCCCGTCTGGGTGGCGCCGCCGGTCGTTTCCCGCACTGTATGGCCTGCAACAATCAGTAGTGCTCACTTCCGGTCTGCCGCATATTCGGTAACATAACGCATGCTGATTCGGGCACTCCCTCGCAAAATGACCCTCCTGCGAGCATCGGAAGCATCTCTGCCGGACACCGAATCCGCATGTTCTATGTTCTGTTGTGTCGACTCTATTTGTTACGTTCGCCGTATCGGGCGTGTTCCTGAATGGATTCTGACAGGTTCTTGTTGGTACGTCGTCCATTATTCCGTGGGATTCTTGCTGGCGTTGGTTGGTTTGGTGGATTTGTCCACTGGTCATCTGGGTCCCATATGACGCCCGCGTTCCGCTCCTCCAGCCAGTCTGGGGATTGTCGCACCAACCGGGTCTTGCTCCATACTGCGTATCTCTTGCCTGGTCCGTGTTGCGATCGTGCCATTTCATTCGTCGTTCCTGTCCCAACCTTTCCTTCTTCGCAGATTCATATTCTCCCGCCAACTCCATCAGTTGCTCCATGTCGCGACAATCAATGCGTCGAATGTAACTCCTGTAGTCTGACAGCATGTTGTCGTAGGCTCGGCGGAGTTCCTGTTCCTCGTCGTAACCAGCATGATGCGTGAGGGATCGTAGTTCGATTAAATAATCTTTGAACGACTCCCCCTCCCGCTGTCGCCTCTGGTATATCTCTCCTTCCAAGCACTCGAAGAACCTTGGAGGTAGGAAAAAAGTTAAGAATTTCCATCTGAATGTCGCCCATGGAGCGTTTCGGGCTCGGCTCGACGTCAACCACCGGGCTGCGCGACCTGTAAATATTTCCCCCATCGTTCGGGGCATCGTCCGTTGGCTATTGCGCGTTCTTCCAGATTTTCCAAAAAATCCAACGGGTCTAATTGACCATCGAAATTGATGTGCCACTTCCGCACGACTTCTGACACCGATGCTATGGGTCTGGGGCTCTGCTGGAAAATCTCACCGAACGTGGGTGTATCAGAAGGACGCCCGGTTGTGTCTAACCCTGCTTCTCCGTTTACTTCTCTGCGTAGGAACGATTCGGTCGTCGTATCTTCACCGCATCCTATGGGTGGCTCGATCCGATTTCCGTATTGTATGCCTATGCTCTCCAACCGCTTCTGATGCGTTGATGTCACGGGCTTCCTGAAAACCGTCGTGTTGAATTCACTTTGTTTCTCGTCGCTGTCTTCCCTTTCCTGTATTTCCGGAGCCTTCGCATATTGGGCTTCTCTGGCCGCGAGCCTTGTCCAAACCTCTTTTGAGTGTTCCTTTGCTATAAACGCGGCGAGCCGCCTGCGCATATCCTCTACCCGCCCTTCTTGGTCAAGTCCGAACTCGTCTAATAGCGAGATCAACTTTTCCCGGCGTCGCATATGTACCCATCGGGCTCCAACGCCTGGGTTTCGCCTATCCTCCGACTCGGTTACTGGTTTGATGCCGTCCATTGTTCCCTATGCTAGTTGTAAATCTTCTTTGTCACTGAGAGGAACAAAATCACGAGTACGCTTCTGGGTAATTTTCGCCCGGTCCTCTTCGCGTGTGGCCCGAAAACCTGTTATCGACCCTTGACTATGATCGGTGAGTATTCGTAACGGTTCGTACACTTCTATTACGCTTCGCAGGGTATCGGCAACCAATACGAGCTCCCGTTCACGCTTGGGTGTGATTCGTAACACTTCGTTGACTTCGAATACGTTTCGTATGGTTATCGGCAACCTATACGATCTTTCATTTGCACTCGGGTACTGTTCGCGACACTTCGTTGTCTTTAGTATGCTACGTATGGTTATCGGCAACCTATACGATCTTGCATTCGCACTCTGGTACTGTTCGCGACACTTCGTCTATCCTCGGTACGCTTAGTTTGGTAATCGGTAACCTGCACGAGCTCACGTTTATACTCGGTTACACTCCGCGACACTTCGTTTGTTCTGGACACGCTTCGTATGGTAGTCGGCAACCTATACGAGCTCACGTTTATACTCGGTTACACTCCGCGCCACTTCGTTTGTCCTCGACACGTTTCGTATGGTAGTCGGCACCCTATACGAGCTCACGTTTACACTCGATTACACTCCGCAACACTTCGTTTGTCCTCGACACGCTTCGTATGGTAGTCGGCACCCTATACGAGCTCACGTTTATACTCGGTTGCGTTCCGCACCACTTCGTCTGCTCTCGGCACACTTCCTATGGTACTTGGTAACCCGTATGAGTTCGCGCTTACACTTGATTACGCTTCGTAACACTTCGTATGATCTCGACACACTTCGTATGGTAATCGGTAACCTGTACGAGTTCGTGCCTACACTTGATCACGGATGTCGATCGCGAGACAGAAATCAAAAGAGGAAAAATGAAGGAGAGAATAAAAAAACTTAACTGTACTGACCACCACTTTGCTTAATGTTACAGTAGAACACGTTTTTTTTTTGCCCCTCGGTACTTGGCTTAGCTAAAAAAAAATTTCGTTGAGTGATTTTGGTCTTGCTTTGGTTCTCCTCTACTCTTACTTTATGGGTTATGTGACACTTTGACGGGGCTTTAATTCGTCGCCATGTCACGCCTCTTGAATTTAGCGGTCCCTGCTCGGGCGCCACTTGTAAGGATGTTACGCTGGGGTGATACTCAGCTGCCAGGTAGTTTCCGCAAGTAATTTATATTTATTCAGAAACGGCCTAAATTCAATAGGGGGAGAATAACCCAAAGAGTGTACGCCACTCGTTTATATTTAATTGCAGATTCTTCTCTTCTTTATTTATTCTATTCTCGTGAAAGTCAAACACGAGAAGAGAACCGCTTTGTGGTTTTGTTGCTTACAAAAGGAACACCTCTAGCCCGACTATTTTTAATCTTAGCTTAATATCTATTTAAGGCTGCCGCCATTAAACTCACTTCAGTTATCGCTGGAAATCTCCGGAACTTTTAATTGCCTTCTTGTCTTCCTTGTCTTCCCGTCCGCTTGTCGTCACAGCACTTCACTCACGTTTTTACTTTCGTACCTCGCTACTCTGCGGTCGCTCCCCAAGTACCCGTTCATTGTCCCCGGGTTATCCATGTTACCTCTTGCTTTCCTTATTCAGCTGATTTATGTTGCTCAGCGGCGGTCAAGGGTCAGTTCGCTTTGGCACGCCGCCGCTGCTCTCTTCCGCAACATTCGCCCTGGTCGTCGCGCAGGCGCTCTTAAGTAGAGCTTTTGATGCTGGATGCACTCTTCGCGCTGTTGCGCTCTTATGTGCTTTCTCTCTTTGCTACCTTTTACGAAATAGCTGTTTTCATTCGGTGTCCGGTCACCACCCATTCTTTTAATTCTTTCTTGCTTACGTGCTTATACTATTATTATTATTATATTATTATACTATTGCTATTATTTCTACGGCTATGCTTATTACTATGCTTATAACTATGTCTATATCTATTATTATATCTATATCTATATCTATTATTATACCTATGTGACGGGCTGACGTTCTACGCCTCGTCACAACTTTACAATTCTATATAGTTACTTCATTTTGACGATTCAAAGCAGCAGCATTAGCTCTGCCAATAAAGGAAACAAAAAATAAAAATATAGCTCCGTCTCTTCATTGCAAGCCATCGCTTTGCGTATTGGACGTAAAACATAATTTGACATAATATGTCAAATATAAATAAAACATAATTTAATTAATGTGATGATTCAAGTTAAACTTAATTGAACTAAATACTTAATTGGCGCCCAACTAGTGATAATTGACAGTGATTAATAGTCGTTACCCACGTAGTTTTAACAAAAGCAAGTAAAATTAATTAAGACCAACCACATCAAAAAGGCTACAGTGACAAACACCAAGTGCTAAACTTTTGAATACATGTTATGCAAAGTGCAACAGTGACTAAGCCGCAATAGCGCTAGCTAAAAACAACATTGTGCACCAACCCAGCTGGAGCTCTTCGGGCAGCGACTTTTCGCCAGATCAGCACGCAAGCTATCTGGGCAGCGGAGACTGCAGCGCGGGAGGCAGAAGTGATTTAGCAGACAACAGCAGCAAAAGTTTAATAGTTATCTCACACAACACCAATAATGTAAGTGGGCACTTTTATTCAAGCTGTTTTTAAGTCTGTGTTAATTTAAATACAATTACTCATAATTCAGTCGATAAGTGGTAAGTGGTAAGAGAATAGAAATGAGCTTAAACAAACATAGTGATTTGACAGCGAAGTTGACAGAAAAGTGTTAGTTGTTGACTAATCAGTAATGATTAGTCATGCGCCACATGAAATGCATGCGCGCATAAATTTTTTTCCGATTGCCTTTGTCTCGTTCGTTTTGGGCCGTCGCTCAGTGTAATACAATCCGTTAAATTTTACAACTTTGTTACCTCGGCCCTCAATCGTCGCGCTTTGAATTGCCTTCTCCACGCTAGAAGCCCCAGACTTCACCCTTCAGCTGTTATAGGGACCCCCGCCGGCACACAAATGATTCAGACTCTGATTGCGACAGTCGCGTCCCAGCCCCAAGACGTAAAATTTCTCATGGCTCACCGCATCTTCAGACTGTACAATGGCACCGCGCGCCATTATCAGGCCGTCGTAATTATAAGGAACAAGGTCACAGATGCCGCAGATAACGAACTAGCCTCATTTGAAACAGCGTTTAACGTTGACGCGATAATAAGTCGCCTTGATTTCGATTATAGCGATAAACAGCCGATGCACGTTATCGAACAGGAGTTGGCTACGCTCAGACAGAATAGCATGCCTCTACTGAAATAGTACGATGAGGTCGGAAAAAAACTCACGCTGTTGACTAATAAAGTAAACATGTCGCATGAGCCGGCCTTTGCAAGAGGCCTTTGTGAAAAATTTCGCGAAGACGCTCTACGAGTACTTGTGTTAGATTTAAAGCGCAGTCTCACGGATGTGCTCTTCGCAGCAAAACCGAGAGATTTGCCGTCCACTCTGGCACTCGCCCAAGAGGTCGAGTCGAACCATGACAGATAAGCTTTCGCGGCCAGCTTCGCGAGAAGCATCGAAGAAAAAGAGCAGAGGGCAAATGCCAGTCAGCGAGATAGGCCATATCAGCAGGCCGAAGCGCAACCAAGCGGTTTAAAGAACCCGCACTTTAGTAATCGGCACAACCAGCAGGGCCAGCGCAACGCTGAGCAGCAAAGTCGCGTTAACGCGCCACAACCGATGGAGGTCGACCCGTCACTTTCAAAGTTTAGGCAGCTCACACAAGCATCAGACGATGCCAACGGCGGCCGGCCACGCCTGATCGCACTAACGCCACAAACAAGCACCAAAGGGTGAATCATGTCACTCAGGGTGCTGGACAGGGAGCAGAAGTGTACGCCGCTGCCGCCAGCAATGCGGCAGAGCAGATCGATGACGACAATGAGAACGACTCAGACGCCGTCAATTTTTTAGGGGTAAATCCTTGCTACCCGTCATCAGACAAAGAGTAGCGGGGCTAGACATGAGCTTCCTCATCGACACAGGCGCGTGTATCCCATTATCCCATGGGCGTAGCTGATTTCGTCAATAAGGAGATACAAGACCTCCTTAAGAATGGCATAGTCCAAAAATCGGCTTCGCCTTACAACAATCCCATATAGGTTGTAGATAAGAAGGGCAACCGTAATAAGCGGCTAGTAATAGACTTCCTATTACTTCTACCCTTTGTCAAACATCTAAATGTTTCTAGGTAATTTGGGCAAAGCCCACTATTTTTCGACCCAGATTATAAGAAGCCGTTTGATCTAACGACAGATGCTTTAGCGTACGGTATAGGCGCAGTCTTGGCTCAAGAGGGCCGCCCTTTAAAAATGATTTGAAGAACATTAAAGGACAGTGAAACCAACTACGCTACTAACGAGCGTGAGTTATTGGCCATCGTATGGGCCCGGCTAAGCTGCGGCATTACTTGTATGGCGTTAAGGATATAAATATCTTTACTGAACATCAGCCCTTAACCTTTTCCGAATCAGACTCAAACCCCAATACAAAGATTAAGAGATGGAAAGCCCGCATAACGCTCATTTATTATACAAGCCTGGTAAGGAAAACCTGGCAGCGGACGCTTTATCCAGACAGCAGCTTAACACATTGGAGGAACAAGAGGCCAAATCTTTCGCGGCAACAATGCATAGTGAGATGTCACTCACCTACACGATCGAACCAACCGATAAACCGTTGAACTGTTTCCAGAACCAAATAGTACTGGAAGAAACATGCCTCCCGTCTAAACAGACATTCATTTTATTCGGGAATAAGAGGCGGCATGTGGTTAAATTTGTCTGCAGAGAGTCTCTGTTAGACGAACTGGCAGACACGATTGTCCCAAGAGGTGTAAACGCCTTTCATTGCGATTTGCATACGCTCGCAATAATATAGGACAAAGTAGTCCGGAGAACTGTGTGGTGGACATATTCAGAATAGAAGAGAGAAGGGAAATCTAGACCGCCGAACACAATAGGGCTCACAGAGCAGCACAGGAAAATGTGAAACAAGTCTTGTCCGAATACTATTTCCCCAAAATGGCTAAATTAGCTGGCGAAATCGTTCAGAATTGCAAGACTTGTGCAAGAGCCAAGTTCGATGGGCACCCAAGGAGAGATTGGCGAAACACCAATACCGTCACACACAGGGGAAATGTTGCACATAGACATTTTCACTGCCGACAAAAGATTCCTGCATCCGCAAGTTTTCCAAGTTTGCCGTTGTCCAGCCCAATGGCTCGAGAACCATTGAGGACCTGAAGCCAGGCTCTGCTTCTACTCATGAACTATTTCCCAAGAGCTAGAACGATATACTTCGACAACGAACCATAGTTGAACTCACACACAATTATATCCATGCTGTCCAACAACTTTGACGTTAGCGTTACGAACGCACCACCACTGCACAGCATCTCCAACGGGCAGGTAGAGCGCTTCCACAGCACCCTACTGGAGCTCGCCAGGTGCCTAAAAATAGATAAAGGCATAAGCGACACGACAGAAGTCATCATGTTGGCCACCGCCCAATACAACAAGTCGATTCACTCGGTCATCAACAAGAGGCCAGCTGACATCGTCCAAGCGCACCCCGATGAGCAACAAGAGGAAATCTACAATAGAATCCTAAAAGCTCAAACTGCACTCAGGGCCAGAGAGAATGCCTCTCGGCAAAACAGGTCGTTTGAGGTTGGTGAGAAAGTGTTGGTCAAATCCAACCGAAGACTCGGCAACAAGCTAACGCCTCTGTGCGAGGAAAAAGCTGTTGAAGCGGACATGGGGACCACAGTCCTCATTAAGGGGAGGGTGGTCCATAAAGACAACTTAAGGTAGCTCACCCCAAAGACAATGCCCGTACATTACACTTTAATTATTTCTGGCCACTTGGTATAGTTTTGACTAATTTTAAGTTTAGTTCTGTCGGCACATATAGTATTTTAAGTAAATTTTGGTGTTGGGTTCCCTCTGCATACAATACAAAAAAATAAACCAGTAAAGACCACACGTCCGAATTCATCCTTCTTTCTCTTATCCTTGAGCTCGGCGCACATCACCGATTACTCGCGCGCCAATTACATCCCCATCGTCGACGGAGAGATTCTGGCATGAGAGGACTTCGCCTATGTAAGGCACTCCGCGAATCTTTCGGAGTACACGCGTGTGGTGAAAGAAACCATCAGTTTAATGGAAAACTTCTTACAATCACATATGAAGCACTTGCTGAGTGTAGACACAGCACATCTCCGAGATCTATTAGATGCATTGGGCACGCACCACAGGGTGGCCAGAAGTTTAGATTTCGTGGGTTCCATGCTAAAAGTTGTAGCTGGCACGCCAGATGCTAGCGATCTAGAGAGGAGTAGGTTTCTGGAAGCGCGGCTGATCGACGCGAATAATAGGCAAATAGAAATTAACACTAATGTCCAAAATCAAATAAACCAACTAACTGCTACGGTCAACTTAATTCTAAAGACGGCAAAAGGGTCACAAATTGACACCAGTCATTTGTATGAGACCTTGTTAGCGAGAAATAGAATGCTCATGACGGAGTTTCAAAATTTAATGTTGGCAGTGACACTTGGAAAACTTAATATCGTTAGCCAAAACATTCTTGACCACACAGACTTAAGATCAGTTTGTCTTGAGGAGCCCACCAACACCCCCATAGGGTACCTCATGTCCGTGTCGCCCGTGAATGTTATTCAATCCAGTAACTCATTACACTTCATAATAAAATTTCCTAAAATTAAGTTTGCTTGTAAGAAAATTACTATTTTCCCCGTTAGCCACCAAGGAGCCATGCTGCGAATAATTGACAATGTCATCGCAGAGTGTAATAACAAAGTCCACACCGTCGAGAATTGCACCGCTTCGACCAGCACCGCCTTTTGCCGATTGTCATCGGGTAGCTCCTGTGCCAGAGAGCTCCACGCTGGAGGCGTGGCGCACTGCGAAAAGCAACCGAACAGCCTGGATCCCATCACCTATGTGGACGATGGGATCGTCATCATCAACGACACGGCCGCCAAGGTACAAATAGACAACAGTACCGAAATCTGCGCACATGGCACGCACCGCGTTACTTTTACTTAGCGCGCAACGGTGAACGAAACATTGTTCGTTAACCAGAATAGCGTCCAGAGTCGGGTACCGGGAGTAGAAAAATTCCCCTTGCTGAATATCACCGCTAGCCAGAATGTGCTTAGTCTCCCGTACCTTCATCGCTTGAATGAACGTAACTTGGAGACAATTCGGTCATTCAAAGAGGAATGCGATGCTGATCGCCCCTATCAAATGACACTTGTCGTGACGGCAATATGTTGCCTACTCATCTGCGTTGGCCTCGAGAGTTGGCGCATTCAGAGCGCCAGAAGAACGGCTAGGCAGTTGAATGTGGCGATTGTTGGAAGCCAATGAAAGCAAAGGCATAATGCAATGTAAGCATTATGCCAGATGTCGTTGCATAGCCGGCAAACACAGCATATTTGCGTGGCCGCTATGAATATGAGATCGTAACATTATGTTTCGGTTTCATTCTTCACTATATAATTTTATGACGTTAGTTCATTTTGATGATTCAAAGCAGCAGCATTAGCTCTGCCAATAAAGGAAACAAAAAATCAAAATATAACTCCGTCTCTTCATATCAAGCCATCGCTTTGCGTGTTGGATGTAAAACATAATTTGTATTAATGTGACGATTTATTAATAACAAGTTAAACTTAATTGAACTAAATACTTAATTTACATAAATATACATCTTTAAAAGTTTGTTGTTGTAATAACAACACATAATAACATAACATTTAAGTGTTTTATGTTTTTTATAGGAATATGACAATTTGACTTAATAACACAGTTTGTGCGGTCATTGATCAAGATGTGGCTCAGCGAGAAGTTGTTCCGTCCGCTGTTTGGTAGACTGTGGGCTCGATTCCCGGGCGGTGCGGTGTCAAAAACTAATTTTTTTTTTTACCCAAACACTGCGTTTTAAGAATATTTTCATTTATGCTCTAACTTACGCATGTACTCGTATACTCAAAATCCATGACCTCGAACAGTCAAAGCTTGACTGTAGCCGCTCTCACTTTTTATATTCAAATAAGGATGTGCAGTTTTCATTTGCACAAAGCTTCCAGCATTAACTGAAAACAAAAATATCTTAAACAAAAAAATTTTGGGGCATTCCCAGCTCCGGGCTTATTTGGACCTTCTTTCTTGAACAGTATCACGATGCGGTCACAAATAATTTGAAGCTTACATTTTATTAATGTCCAGCAGCTATTGGCAGTTTAGTACGATTTCAAACTTGGTCATTTGTTGGCTCCACACTGACGAAACGACGGTCAACTTGACTATGAATCAAATAAATAAGTCGTCTTGGCTATTATACTGCCTTGCATTTCATCACGAACTTTTTTATACCCCCCGCCTACCAATAGGATAGAAGGGGCTGTGGCCAAAATTAAAGTAGTTTATTATAATCCCAAAATAGACATTCAAATTGTAGGATTGGCACCCTGGTCCTGTAGCCGAAAGCTCGTCTTAGTCTACACGTAAGCTTTCGTCTAGGTAAGTTATTTTATTACGTTGGAATTTACTCAAAACTAAAGCTTAACTTAAAATATAACTTTATAAAGATAATTGAGTGGCTAGTTAGCCCAAATCATGCTATTGTTCCTATGGATACTGACACCTATGATTATTTTTAAGAAGTGTGAACAGTACAAGACAATTGAAACTTTTCAAAATGTGGCTCAAGTTGATAAGTCTTCTCATAGTTTAACTCCAATGAATCAAAATGGAGTGCTCCAAATCTATAGTCGCCAAGTGCTCTTTAAGCCACATGTGGATATTGATTACTAAAACCATAAACAGAGGCTTTTCTTCATATAAGCTGAATTTTAGTGGATTTAATTAAACCCCTTTAAAAGGTTGGTATCAAACGGTGAACTATCACCTCACCAAAATGCGTCTGTCTTCTGATGCTGAGTGCAGACTCTGCAAAGAGGATGATACCTTGGTATGGACTAGGAGGAAACATCTGCACGTGGATACCGCAGGTTCGTTCCTCGACGAAATATCTGCTCTGCTTCATTAGGGAAGCAGAGCAGCTTTTGTCTAGCTAGGGAGAGCCTATAGGCACAAAAGACCACCATGGTCGCAGTGCCTCGCACCTTCTCTGTTGGGAGACTCCCTTATCACTAATAATAATAATAATAAAAGGTTGGTAGTAGTTTAGTGTGTGCGATTTTATACTACAATCTTTTAACCCAATTAAATCTTCCAGGAAATATGAACCAATCGCAACTATAACCAATACTAAGAACTTCCTAAGAGCAGCCAACCTGCTTTGCATCAGAGTTCACTTTCACTACCTTATATATATTATATAAGTTAAGTCTTCCCATACTGGGTAACTCTTGCTGAATGCCCACAAGGATATTACCTCAGGTTGTGGAGCATATCCAGCGCTGTCCAGTGAATATCTGTGAATCCCTTCTATGTGAATATCTGTGAATCCCTTCTATTCGCCCAATTAAAGACTCAAGAATTTAGCTTGATTTTGGTTTTATGTAGACTCAAGAATTCAGCTTTGATTTGGTTTATTGTACACTCAAGATGGTGTTTGGTCGTGACGTCGTCCAACTCGAACTGCCCGTTGGTATTTTCGCCGGTCCCTTTTGAAGTGGTTCACCCGGCGCTAAATATGCTGGTCAGCAGTTTCGGCCGTGGCTGAGCCCGTTGCGCAATTCGGTCGTTCGAAGCGCATAAGTGACATTTGAGGTGGCTCAGCTAGGTTCTGCATTTAGGTTAATACAATGTTACAATATTACAGTAGTGAAATTGTGTTTACAGGTGTTGGTGATACAAACTGAAATGTGTAATTGTACAAAGTTTTGTGTGTGCTTGTGTGTGTTTATCTTATCATAAGCGAGTAAAACGATTCTTGATCTCCTTTCCCTTCTTCTTTTTTATATTGTACTCCAATAAAAAATTTTTTATTTTTATTTTTATTTTCTTTTCCTTTTTTTTTATTTTTTGCTTTTTTTATTATTTTTTTTTTTTATTTTCGTTTTATTTCCATTTTTCCCTTTTAACTCCTAATATCCGATTTATAGAATGTTTTACCGGACTTGGTCTTAACTGTGACCACTCTATCTTCCTGTATTTCTTCGGCCTTAAAACGTGGTTTTTCCTTTATTTTGTTTTGCTTGTTCCTAATGAACACTGTTTCTCGTACCCCGTATTCGAGTGGCCGAGACCTTTCCTTGTTAAAATTCGAACCGGCCATAGTCTGTTTGTGTTCTATCAAGCCGCTTACATCTTCTAAGGGTTTTTGTTTAAAATCCGATAAACCTTGGTTGATTTTCGATGTGCGGTCGAAGAATATATTAACTGGTCTTCTGTTTGTGACCGAATGGACAAACTTATTGTATCTATCTACGGCGATAGGGGCTAATTCCACGCTCTTAAAAGTTGGGTATTCATACTTTAAGCAACGGTAGATTTTTAGAAAGGTTGAGTGGAACCTCTCTATATGGCCATTGACCTCACTCTTCTGGGTCGGCGTGTAGTATAACTCGATTTGAAGTTCCCTCTTTCGTTGTCGGAAACAATAACCCTGGGCACTGTGGAATAGTGTAGGGCCTCGAGCAATTTCTCACGTAGATGTTTTGCTGATTTGGATTCTTATAAACTTTTTTCTCCAGTGTAAACACACCGATATGAAGTATTTCACATGGAAAGCTTGGTATCGGAGTTGGTTGGAGAGCAGGCTTATTGGGTTGTCGGTCGTATTTGAATGTTCTGCAACATTCGCAAGACGATACTTGTGCACGTATGGTGCTAGTCATTCTAGGGAAGTAGAATTTTTCTAGGAGTTGAATCCGTATTTCCTTGCATCCTCTATGGACCCTGCGATGTTCCTTTTCAATGACAATGACAAATCACCTCTTTGTCTGTCAGGTCCACTACCAGCCTCTGCGTTATACGAATTTTATACAGGCTAAAATTCGCTAAGCAGCGGGTCTCGAAAGTCCTAAAGGTAGTACTCGGGGATCTTGATCCTGTTTAGGATCGATGGTCTCAAATATTTCTCTAATAGCGCTGTTAAGTCGGATTTGGGTTGGTCACTAATGGAGACTTTATGCCGAACATGTCCCATGTGCTGGTACTCGCAAACGTACTCGGTCAGGTTAGGCTTAAATATTAGTTGATTTTTGTAAACATTGATAGGGGCGTCGACGTGCGTTATTAGCTGCGTAGCATCTTTTAGAGTCAGAGTCTAAGTAGTTTACGTATGTAGTGATTCGCGAGAGAGCGTCAGCAACAACATTGGGTTCCCCGGCTTGTAGATGAGTACACAGTTATACTCCTCTATTCGGGATTTCCATCGCTTCAACTTGGCGTTAAAGTTTCTGTTGCCTTGCGCGAAAGTCAGTGGTTGATGATCCGTATAGACCCTAATACAACCTGTTCCATATAAATATGAGCGAATACTTTCAAGGGCCCAAACAATCGCAACCATTTCCTTTTCATTGGTGGCATAGTTTTCTTCTGTCCTATTTAATGAACGGCAAATGTATGCGATAGGACGATCCTTCCCTTGGTCGCCCTGGGAAAGGACAGCCCCAAGAGCATAATTGGATGCGTCTGTGTCAAGTGAAATGGCTTGGTGAAATCTGGAAAAGCAAGCACTTCAGAAGACGAGAGGATAGATTTTAGGTCAGCAAAGGCTTGTAATGCTGCCTCGACCAACTCAACCGTGATCTTTCTCGTCTGATTAGCCTTAACTCTAGCAGATTCGCCACGCATCAGGTTCGTCAGTAGTTTCGCTATTTTTGCAAAATCACGAATGAACTTTCTATAATAAGAGGTCATCCCTAAGAAACTCTTTAATTCTTTGATATTAGTAGGGGGTTGCATTTTATTTATCGCCTCTATCTTTCTTACGTCTGCCTTAATTCCGTTGGAAGTAGCCGTGTACCCCAGAAATTTGACCTGGGTGGATAGAAACTGCGTTTTTTCCAGATTTACCTGGAGTTTTGCTTCTTTTAGTCTATCAAAGACTGTGCGCAGATTCGCCCAATGGGTCGCATAATCTGCACTAAAGACGATTATGTCTTCTATATAGATATAGCAGATCTTGCCAATGAGTCCCCGAAGGACGTCATCGATAATGCGCTGGAAAATAGCCAGGGCATTTTTTAACCCGACGTGAGGTCGAGCGAGGTAAAGTATTTCGCTCCGCCGAGGCTAGCTAAATAGAAGGAATGTTCGGGGATCTGATAGGTATCCGAAAACGTGACCG
This sequence comes from Drosophila pruinosa, assembly GCA_018150935.1. NCBI lineage: Eukaryota > Metazoa > Arthropoda > Insecta > Diptera > Drosophilidae > Drosophila > Drosophila pruinosa. The sequence goes on from JAECWR010000182.1 coordinate 113,933, forward strand.
AGTTCAGACGTTTGAAATCTATTAGTAACCTATATTGTTTCTCCCCTTTGGGCTTTGGTTTCTTCGGAACTATCCAAACCGGGGAGTTGTATGGGGTTTTAGAGGGTCGAATAATACCTCCGTCTAAGAGCTCCTCGACCTGACGGTCAACCTCATCTCTCATATTCGCAGGATAGGGATAGATTTTCGATTATATAGGGTTGTCAGTGAAGGTGCGAATTTCAGCTCTCACGGCCGTGTCGACCGCATCCCCTGGTGACAGAGGTTCGAAGATTCGAGCATATTCGTTGACCAACTGATCTAGTATCCGTTTTGCATCCTCTGGGTGCTCGGCGTCTAGGAGGGGGTATATGTTCAGAGAACGTCTTGCCAATAGTGGAATCTTGATTCCCGGCGAGATTAATATACAATTATTATCCCTATCTACCAGTGTTTTCAGAGATTTAAGGGTATCATCCCCGATGATTCCATCAAGTGAATGTAAACCGGGGAGCACGAAAAAGGTGAGTACTGAGTTGTTCCCGACGGGTTCGAAGAATTGCCAAGTCACCCGGTGCGTGATTTTAACGCTTGCGGTGGCGGACTGGACAGTAAATGGATTGGGGAGAGGAGTGGAACCGGCAGCGATTCTGGGGCTAATGAAGTTCTTGTTTGCTCCCGTGTCTATAAGAAATTGCAACTTATCCCTATTCCCGGTTCCATAGAGGAGAGGCTCTGGTCATAAAATTCGCCTCCCCTCTATGTTCCATTACTGTACCGCGTTCCTCTGTATTCTGGTGTGGCATCAACAGCCGTTCGGCTACCTCACCACCATTACTTGGGACTTCGCCGTCAAGATATTCTGGAGTAGATCTAGAGGACTGTATCCAAGTGATACAGCTTTTGGAACTTCCTGAAAGGGTTTGGATCAGTAAAGCTACTACGTTTAGGATCAGCTTCGCTTCCTCTACGAGTGCCTGAATTTGGTGGGTATGATTGTCCTGACCAACTGGGTTCTACTTTGAACGCCAGCCTTGGTTCAGAATACCTTCGAGTATCCTCCAAGGCCCTGGTTGCGTTATTACCATTGTAAGGCGGGACATACGATCTCCTTTAGAATTTGGACCGATGCCACCTATAGGGTTGTTGGTGTTGGTTATGCGACTACCTGTTTGGATAATGACTAGAGCCATATTGGTTGGAGCTATATCGCTCTTCGTTTTCCAGTTCTTGACAACAGCGGAAAGCCTCCGAAAGGTCTTTAGGTTTACGAAATGTGAAAAGATTAGAAACGTTGCCCTTAACACCCCTTATGAACACCTTCAGCGCTTTCCTCGCATAGATTTCGATTAGGGCTTTTGCCACTTCGCGGTTGCTTTCTACACATTTCAGTTTATTGGAAATTAGGGAGAGGTGATTACTCACTTCCAAGAAAAATACCAGGTGAGTTGATGGGGTTACCACCGGGTTGCGATCTACGTAATCTTCCTCTACGATCACCATCCTATCTCCTAATACCTTAATATCCCCTTTTAAGCTTTTAAGCAGCATATTAAGAGCTTCTTTAATCTCCTCCATACTGTAAGAATATGAAGTTTCTCTTTATTCCTAACCTCAAACAAGTGCAAATCAAAAGGAGGGAAAAAAGCAAAATAATAAAAATAAGCAATCTGGTTACTTGTAACTTTTTCAATCTTATCTTTATTTCCCCGAAAAGAAGGAGTCAGAATCGCTTTTTATTATTGACAATTTATGTGGCTTTTACGCTTCACTCACCCTTTATCAATTATTTTAGGCGTTGTGTCGTGTTGTGTTAGATTTCCTTACAAGGCGCAGACTGCGTATCTGGTAAAATATAAAAATGTGTATTAATAGATTTTCAGTACAGTTGTTTTTTTTTTAGAAAATTTCAAGCGCATTTTAAGCCTAGAACGTTCAATTTTGGTACGCACAATAATCACCATCTTAATTATCTCTGCGAATTTGGTTACAATCGGATAAAAAACACAGAAGTTATTCAGAAATTACTTTTATAAGGCGTTACCACGTGCAACTGCTAGTGCTGCCTAGTTAGTTGCTATGACACTCAGCGATATAATAATGATGTTCAATAAACCAACTAAAGTGCCGGCAAGCTAATATTTTCGAACAATGAAAATTTTGAAGTATTATTTTGGTATTTGTTAATATATTTTTTAAAGTATTTTTTTAGTACATTTTTGAAAAATATAATATTTTGATGGTAAAATTTGGTGGCGGGTATCTCACTGTCGAGCAAACTCGACAGTAGCTTTCTTTCTTGTTGTATTTATTTTTTATTCACTCTCGTTTCGAATTTTGCCACTTTCATGATTTGGTTTTCTCGACGGGGAATTGAACCCCGGTCTCCCGTGTGACAGGCGGGGATACTGACCACTATGCTATCGAGCAACCACTTTCCCACACTTCTTACTTTAACTTGCACATTTTCATTGCTTTAATTTTTCTATTTCGCACAATTTTATTTTACTTTTCATTTTCCCATACATGGGGCTATTACTCGTAGGTTTCATATTGCACATTATTCGCACAGGTTTTTTTGCACTTTCAAAGAATTTTTTAACTTCATCGTTTTGCACTGTTCTTTTTGAAAAGAACGGTCCCTGCTAGGGCGCCAATTAAGTCTTCCCATACTGGGTGACTCTTGCTGAATGCCCACAACAATATTACCTCAGGTTGTGGAGCATATCCAGCGCTGTCCAGTGAATATCTGTGAATCCCTTCTATGTGAATATCTGTGAATCCCTTCTATTCGCCCAATTAAAGACTCAAGAATTTAGCTTGATTTTGGTTTATTGTAGACTCAAAAATTCAGCTTTGATTTGGTTTATTGTAGACTCAAGATGGTGTTTGATCGTGACGTCGTCCAACTCGAACTGCCCGTTGGTATTTTCGCCAGTCCCTTTTGAAGTGGTTCACCCGGCGCTAAATATGCTGGTCAGCAGTTTCGGCCGTGACTGAGCCCGTTGCGCAATTTGGTCGTGCGAAGCGCATAAGTGACATTTGAGGTGGCTCAGCTAGCGCCAAATATGCTGATCAACAGGTTCGGCCGTGGCTAAGCCCGTTGCATAATTCGGTCGGTCGAAGCGTATTTGGGAATGGAATTGGAGCAGAAGGCAAACTTCTGTTTGACTTGCATTTTGGTGCTGCTGCTCGGAATGAATTACAAGTGTATTATTGTGCGGATTAAGTCGCTATATATAAGTTATGGGACGCAGAATCTGTATTTTAATAATCAGAGTAAAATTATTTTTATATCTATATATATAAAAGGAAGTCGTGTTTGTGTGACTTCACATATAACTCAAGAACGGCTGAGCCGATTTAGCTGAAAATTGGCAGGGAGGTAGTTTAGAGCCAGGATATACGATACTTTTTATACCGTTACAATCTTTGCAAAAACCGGAAAATAGAAAAAAACGTTTTTAGCAAACGCCAACACCAAAGGAAGATCTGAAGGCCGAAATCGAAATTATAAGTGTATGTTTTTTCATTCGCTGTGCATCGTTCATTGAGTGATTGTTAGAATTTTTCAGACTTTGCTTTTTTT